>KK499784.1:957644-1311416 GCA_000688715.1 Glossina pallidipes
TCTGTTAAGCGCTTAACAGAGCTCTGCAAAGCAATTTTGGTTTGTGTCTTTGCTAGTTATATTTAAATATAACTTCACACCCTTTCAAAAACTTCGATAAGATGCTCTTGAGTTATTTTATTCAACCAAGAATAGTTGCGACTTGTAAACTGAGGACGAACTGAAAGACGAAGTATGGCGATATATGTACGACACCATTCTGTAAAAGTTTGGATGACTCCAATCGATAAATATGCAAGATTTTTTTCTATTAGCTTTTTAGTCGTTTCCCTTTCGTTTGTAGGCTGCTTTTAAGCATTCCAAATAAAGCTGTGGGTTTCAGTTGGTACTTTCTGCTTTTTGCAAGAAAGGAACAAAGAAAAAAAGCCTTAAAACTTTTTTCGTTTCGCTTATGCGTTACAAATGCGTAAAAACAAATTGATTGCTTCTGCTACTTCTAGCGTAACGGTAAGGCTGAGGTGCTGCGCTCTAGCCGCGGAAAGTGTTGTGATATTTTATATAACATCATTTATTTAAAAAACGTAAATATGCAGAAAAATAATCGTTTTCCTTCTTTCCCTACACGCCACCGAAGGTGGGGGGTTTTTTTGTCAAAACGTATGCAACACCGAGAAGGAAAAGCGTCGGAAACTTTATACCATAGATACACACTTGATGAGCATCGAATTCTGAATCAATTTAATCATGTCAGTCAGCCTGTCTGTGTATGATAAACATCCGACTGTCCGCAAACAGAAAGTTATCGGCTTCAAAGTTAGTGGAAACATTGGAAATATACCTTTATGTAGTTTGATATTGAAATAGGGGGAAATTGATCAAAGGACGCGCTCATAATAAAACATGAGGGCAGAATACTTTTGTTTTCAGAAGCAAAGAATGGGTATTAAAAGTGCTGGGTACAAAGAGTTCGGTTAAATATAATTTCTTTACCTGTTTTTCTCTCTTTTTTTAATTTTACTTTAAACAAATAAAATGTTTAAAGTATTTTGCTGACAACTTCGCACTTGTCTTTTTTCCCCCTTTTATTGCACAGCATTCGTTATTATATATTCCTGGGCTGTGTACAATAAAGACCGTAATTTTCTAAGCAAGTCAGTAGCCAACAATTTAATGACGACTCACTCGCTAAGAGTGCACAACTTTTTCGGTTTTGCTGTTGTTATTTTATCTTTTCCTACTGGTTCTGCGGAAATACTCATAACAAGCGGCAGAAAATTGTACATAGAAATATTTTTTAATTTAGAGGCTAGATGTTGAAATTAGAGATTAAAATTTATTATCATAATTAGTTGCTGTTGCACCCATTCAAGGATGCAAGAATATGGGGAAATGATAATTTACTATGTCATCATTATGGCAATTATACAAGAACAACAGCGTGCTATGGGTAATTTGGTGTACGGCAGCATGATTAATCATGATTAACACCATAGTTGAAATTGTTGTTCTTTTATAAAAAAAACTTTTTCCAAAAAATTCACTGCAAATAGACGTTTTTCGGTCGTAAGCTTACGAAATTGGAATTTTGATTTTGTTATAAAAGCTAAGCCGATGATTCGCTGAAACACAAAAAAATTTCAGTTCGAAGCGTTGATGTATAGAAGCATTTATTACATACCAGCTATCGATAGCACCCATGCGTAGAGAATTATTTTAGCGAAATTATGTCAAATAGCATACTAGGATTAGGGTCATGAACGATTTCTTACAAGCTCGGTCTACTAGTTGTCTCTTGGTTGTAGCGATTAATTGAAAACCGTTGCGCCTCAAGCTGCACCTTCATGAACGATCAATGATTCTTTCCAGATCGACCATGCCGGCCACGAACATCTCTTCCATAAGAACAACCTGGTTTTGCGTGCTTTCTTCTAAAATTGTGGTGTAGCAGGTGCAATTGACAAGTCTTTCACTTACTCATCGAGTAATACAGTAATACAGGTGTCTTGTAAAATTTGGTAATAGATTTTCCAAAGAGGTTTTTACAGACGCGCTTCATTTTTTTGAGGTTAACTCGCAATGTTTATTGAAAGTTGCTCTTAATATGTTCCTATATATCAAAGTCAATTTTATGTCAAGTGTTTTAATCCGTCCAAATCTACCATTTAGTCGTGGAGCAATGCTGGTTTTAAGTGAACGTAGTGAACTCCAAGGTTGAGTAGCAGATTTCGCAATTTGTCGAAAAATTTGTAAACTCGCTTATGGTTCATCACACTCAGATTCATCACACTCGTGCCAATTGGGGGACATGTTAACTTTTTCTGAGAAAGTTTGACTTGATTCTTATTTTTCTTTTTCTTTCTATGAAAAGTCACTCAGGGGATATCGCCTATACGTACGGGCATGGTGGTGATCAGGAAGGGTTGTAGGAAGAATTGGATGAGTAAGAGGAATAGTGATTGCGAACGTTCGACTTGAAAATGGAGACGTCAGTATCTTCAGGACATGTGGTTAACAACGCTGCGAAAGATGTGTATTCCTGTCGAATTGGTGGTCACATTTCTTTTATCTCCTTAGAATATCTGCCCTGAGTGTACCGATAAATAGGCGCAACATAGCCTACACTACGCCGATACTCAAGGCTATGGAAAGCTGTGGACATATTTTTTCGCCCATGAGCACCTAAGCTGTTCGTTGGCACCAGGCAATGTAAATTGTAAGGGTATCGGCTGCAGTGAAGTACCGCTTTAAAAACCTATGCCCTTTACTGCGTTTTTCCACACTTCGAATACATGTTTTGTCCAACGAACATCGTTTTGTGTTATCATGCTCAGAACATCAAAGATTGTCGATCCTTCTACATTGGCACCGCCGAAAGAGGGGGGTTGCTCATCGCCTTCACAAAAGACTGCAATTGGGCGATAGTTTGTAGAACTGACGGGGCTACCTCACTTGGGTATGGGTTGGACATTGGCGACCTTCCAGCAAGTTGGAAAAACACTCGCATGGTAGCTCTTGCTGAAAAGATTGCGCAATGGCCTGACAAGTATTTAATCGCCCTATTTTAGAACTGTTGCTGAAATCTGGCCCTGGAGCTTTCCGAATGTTAAGGTTGACAAGAACATTTTTAACAGCACTCGGCACATTAACTGTGTCCGATCTTGTTTAGTAGTTGCTGGGAAGAGTCGGAGACTGGTTTCCAATTCTTTTCGCGAAAGACCATAAGCTATTTGATGTTTTTTAGGGCAGCGAAAACTTTGCTACGCAGCCAGTCTTTCTTTTTCTTTCATCGTGCAATTTGCAAATTTGCAAATTTCATCACATACCATTCTTGCCGATGCTTCTTCTAAGGTTGAAGTCTAACAATTGATCCATGTTGCGGCCATTATTGTCTCTCGATTGATCCTTAAAAATGATATATAACATCATTTAACTTGATGTTAGCTAACTTGATATAGTTTTTCAGTAAAGCTGCAAGTTTGTTAACGATATAGTGGTATACGGTGTTTTATTCAAAGCATTCTTCATTGTTGGTCCTCACACTTTTGACTCATAAGCGCACAGTTCAGGCAAACAGTACATAATCAATTAAAACAAGTACTAATCCGAAAACCCAACGTCTGGTGAATACAGTGTGCAGGGTGGAAGGCTGTTAAAGTTCTTGTAACTTCTTACAATTAATGCTTTATAATAAATTGATATAATTTATTGCATATAATATGAACATGGCTCGAGACTTTACTTCTCTGGCTAAATTAATTATAATCGTAATAACAATCATTTATAGCATCCTAGGACGTTTCTTATTTTGATCCACACGTTTGCCCCTGCGTTCCGCTAATGTGCTCCTAGATTGAATTTAAACTATGAATATAAGTATTTCGTAGATACAAAGTTAATATTAAAGCAAGGTCGTAGATCTTATGGACTTAAATCTGTTGGCGACTTTTATTGAATCATTGGACCAACGAAAGCGAAATATGCCGATCATAATAATCACAGAGCAGAACAGAAATGTCACGGATGGGACGACACGAAGTCGTTGTAGACTTAGCACAAGCTAAAATTCGACCATCAGAGCGAACGAATCGAGCAAATCTTACAGCATGTTCATCTGTCCGTCTGACCATGCCTGTCCTATATTATAGTGAATCAAAATTCAATTATTTTTTCAATCACTTCGTAACGCTTCAAAAACCCCATAAAGTATACAAATTCTTGGCCAGTTTCAAATCTTGAATGCTCTCAAACATGTCCGCCTGTTCATCTGTCCATCTGTCTGTTTGCGCAACTGTGCAGTATTTGTGGTAAACACTCTCCCGTTAGCGAAAATGAAGATATCGCCTGAAAATTTGCAAAAGAATATGGAATTGACCTAAACTTTTTAAAGAACACGCCTGCAACGCCCACATGTCAATTTGCAAAAACTTTTATTTTGAAAATAGAAGAAATCAACTACGCCCACTCTTTGTTAAACAAGTTGAGAATTTTGTTCTTTTACTGCTTTTGTCTCTTTTTGGAATAGACGGTGATGGTCGTAAAAGATTTGGTCCCGATGGAATTTGATTTTCTTACTTCTTTTTATTAATATACTGTTGATGGCGACAATCTTCAAACTAATGGAATCTTTCCGGAATACGTTCCAAAAGTCATTCTCGTCATTATAAGATCTTCAACCTTTTTTTTTACTAATAAATGAATTTTCACGTTTCATTGACTTGAAACTTTTTATTTAAATAATTTCATTTTATCATATCTTAACGAAACTAATTATAGATGTTTAAAGTCGGAGAAGTAGCAATATTTTTAAAACTAATTTACAAATCTATTTAAGCTGATTTTTGCGTTTCAATAAAACCTCTTCCATAATGCAATACTAAGTTGCGTTGTTATTACGTTATACCTCAGCAGTGATAGTAGTCGTAGTAGTAGTAGTAGTAGTAGTAGTAGTAGTAGTAATACTACGTTTATGATGATGTGAACACAACCCTAGAGAGTTTATGTTTGCGAATATTATTTATGTATGTTTTCCATTATTTTCCATTATGGCTGAGAATGTATATAAAAAGTTTTCAATTTCCTGACTAGCAATTGCTTTACTTTGCATAACGTGCATAATAAAAAAAAAATAAAAAATAAAAAAATAAATTAAAAAAATATTAAGAAAAAATGCTTTTCCTCATCATTTTGAAGTAAGTTTGCAATTTAATTCTCGTTACTCGGTAACTCCTGTAATTGTCGTCCTTTATGCAAATTTGAAAATTTAGTTATGTGTTAAGCATTTTGATATAAATGGTGCTGTATTTATTAACAAATCGTACAGCGTTCAGAAAATGGGCATAAATTATTTTTCCACTTAGTTAAAGAGCTCATTAAAATATTTCGTTTCCAACAGCCAAGTGTTCCCCAAATACTAACTCACTTATCACTTCATGTTTTGTTACCTTTTTCTCTTATCGCGATAAGGTTCACAAAAATTGTATTCCAATTCTTTTAAACAAATTTCTATATTTATTTTCGCGTTTCTATACCTGGATGTAATGTCAGATAAGACCGGATAAAGTCTTTTATCAGAGACATTTTCCACGAAATAAGACGAGATATTAGAGACAGAGACAGAGAAGAAAAAAAACAAACAAACTGCAAATGCTTGTAGACAACATATGACTTGTTAACTGGTGACGAAAATAGCAAACACAACAATAACAACGATTACAATAGCAATGAGAAGAGCAGAGCCAACAAAGAAAGGAACGTGCCCACTTAACATTCAGCTCACTTCCATCTCCCGTCTTCTTCAAGTTATTAACATCTTATCTCAGTGTTTGTTGCTTTTGCTGTTTGCTGTCTTATATAAATAAGATGGGGTTTTGTAAGAACTTATGTAATAAGTGCTCATGCCTTGTGGGCGTGTGTGCACGTTTGTACGTCTGCCTTAATAATAAAAAGGATTCTGTGAGAATAGTAACTAATGCACTAATTATACAAGTAAATGACTACCAAAGGAAATTACTGCTGATGTTAAGGAAATTTTCTGGCAAAACAGAACGGAAGGCGATAATAGCATTACGTTGAGTTATTTAAACTTAAGCAGCATGGCACGACTACCACAAAATCCAAAAGAAAAATGAGTCTATATTTAATTTTAATTTAATAAAACTCAGACAATTCATTTATTTCGATTGCAGAAGGAAATCTGCACCAAAATGAAGTTGTTTGTTAAGAAGATTAAAAACACAAAAAAAAAACAAAATTAAATAAATAAAAACAAATCTCTAAAATACTTAAAGAACGTTTGCTTTGTTGTGTGCAGAAGTTTGGAACATTTTTTTTTTTTTTAAATCAAATAACGGCTATGCGGTTGATTTCGAACTATTGCATAAGCGCATGAGTAGTAGTAGTAGAAGTATTGCATAAGCGCTGTGAGTGATATCGAAATGTCGTATAGCAACAAATATTTATTACTTCTCGGCTTAAGATTCTAAAATAAATTCAACTAAATCCGTTAATCTGTCTGCCGGGCTGTTTACCCTCTGCTCACTCGCTCACTTAACGCGAACATTCCGAATATGGGAAATACGGAGATTAAATTAGAATAAGACGGAGGATAAGTCATTAATAGGTGTGTGCTTTATACGTGCGTAAAACTAGACTTCATTTCCGTTCACTATCATCGCAAGGCGGCATTTTGATGAGCCTTGTCATGTAATATCCGCATTTAATACTCGACTAATAACCGTAGTTTCCATCAGACTACTGGTTACTTATGAATTATGAATTTTCCAAGCACCAGGTCGCCTGCTGGTGTGTGTGGGCATAGATTGAATATCCCTCCGCTTGCAACACCTAGCAAAGCTACGAAGTCCGTTATGAACAGTGTCAGAAAATGTAACACTCAATATACTGTTTCTTTCTCTTTGTACTTTCCATAATCAAATCAAAAAAGCGCTTTACAAGTTTTGTGCATTTATTAGAATTTAACCTAAAAGCAGATACTTCTGTTATCTGCCAAGCTAGAAATGCGTAGAAGTCATATCTCCGCTACGGTATTTTGAACAATTTTTTTTTTTTTTTTTTTTTGCAAATAAAAGGAAACATCGAACCAACTATTCGCCATAACGCGTGTACCTCTACCGGTGCACATTCCACACAGGTTTGTAAAAATCATTCCGCCGCATAGCATTAATAATATTAGGTAATAATAAATTTTCAGTTTTTAATATTTTAATTTGAAAACGTGATCTTGACATATAAATTAATCGTAGCACATACCCGAAACCGTGGGTGTGGCAAGGAGTGTACTAACATCTACAAAACCTTGGGCAGTTTACAATAATTAGCATTAGTGAAAATTTTATTATAAAGAGCTAGGAGCATAGGAACTAAGACCATCCGTCCGTCTAAGGTAGTTCGGCGCCTCGATTCATTATCTTTGATGGAACTTATAACTTTGTACTTTTTATTATAAACATTTTTTTTTTCTTTAATTTTACGTTTTATAAAATTTTTTTCTTTCAACTTTTTGCACACATTTCAAATTCCTTTAGGAGCCGTTTTGTTTGCTTTCAAACTAAACGAACTCCTTAGAGTTGTCCAGCATGACAATAAATAAATGTGCATATGTTGTTTTTGTTGTTTTCAGTTTTATTATTACCGTTATTATTATTTTGTTTTAAAAATATAAAATCACTATTAAATTTTACTGCTCCCTGCAGAATTAAAACAAAAAAATGATTTTTTACTATTTTCTTTTTAGCACTTACATGCATATAACCCAAGGCCCTCTAATAACAACATAAACATATAGAATATGTACGTGCGCGTGCATTACACGTAAAAAAGTTTATAAATATGTAAAAAGTAAAAATTAAATATTAAAAATAGAATTTGATTATAATTCGTGAAGGTGTGAAGGCTGGTTCGAGATGAATTTTCAAAGACTTCAGTCTTTTTTTTTCTTTGTTTTCACATTTTAAAATTATTAAAATAATGTAGTGCCGGTTATAGAGTTCTCTCAGGGTTTCCATTGTTATACGCTGCACCACTTGTGCTACAAGCAAGGGTGCGTTAACTTTTTGCGGATGTATGCAACATCCAGAAGCACTTAAGATAGATGCCAACTTTTGTTGTACCAATCGATTCGGAATCCATCTAAGCTTTTTTGTCCCTCTGCCCGTCTTGTTTTTTCGTGTTCAGTCTATAGAGTCGCAATTATTAAGATGTGTGTCGAAATGATTTGGTACAAGAACGAATGCAGTTGGAAATCGTTCGTATCGGACTACATTTTCACCTACTTCCCATACCACACCTACTTTAAAGTCGATATATGAATAACTGTAGGGTAGTGTAGGGTATTCGATGGTAAGCGATGTTCTGTTATATCCTTTCTCGAGGTAATAATTCTGTCGAGGTTGTCACTCAACTGTGCTCCAGCTCATGCGATTTGATGACGTCTATGAAAGAGAATCAAAATGGAGAAGAAAAATGCTCTCTCTTCATTAGAAAAGAGAGCCCTCTTCCGGTACGTCTCTTAGGTTTCCAAGAGGAAAACCCGTCGCCACCCGTCGTTATAGATAGCAAATCTTAAAACCCTTCTTTGCTGTTGACGGTGCGACTCGCGTAAGTGAGAGCTAAAGAGGCCACAGTCAACGTTTGTAAGGAGCACCACGACAGCATATCTATGTGTACCCAAGGGATCCCATGGCTCCGCTCCTCATACATTAGTACATTAAAATTTCAGCTTTTCTACCAATTAACAAAAGCCACATACGCCCTGACTAGTAAAAAGCTCCAAGCTACGAAAAACGATTTGCGGCCATTTTCTCAATGATTCAATATTAAAAGTTCGCATCAAGCGATGCTTTCTTTCCCATTGCGAATGCACAAATATTTTTTAGCTTTATCTATGCCTGACTCAAAGACTTCAATCTCTAACTTCATTGGAAAAATTTGCTGTTTGCCATTGCTAAATACTTATTTAAATTTCATTAGAATTCTTCTTTAGTATGCGTCAAGAGTGCAATCTTTTCGAAGTATGTCATCTACTTTTTACTCGGTTAGCAAATTTTAAGGATTTAAAAAAAAACGTTTAGTCAAATGGATGGATCCAAAGAGATGGTAAGACCCGTGCATTTAAATCGCGTAAGCTTAAGCAAACGGATACTCCTTCTTTGACCTGAAGAAGTGAGATTTGATTGTTGACTTGGATTTTTGTATTCAATCGAATCAAACTAAATCCCTGGGATGGGTTTTTTGAGTTTCGTAAATAGTCTTAAATTCAATCAGGTCGACAGCACGGTGGCGGAACGATATGAGTTGAACTTATGCTGAAAGATTCTAGTGTATAGTGAAACGGATCCATTTTCAGGATTTAGAAGCGAACCACTATTTCCTCACAAATTGCTCCAAAAATATGCCAAAACATTAGTTGCAGAAATGATTATTTCGAACGATCAAAGAATCGATAAATTCAACTTTCATCAAATTCATTGTCAACGTTCTCGGCCATAGCCGCAATATGCTACTCCCTCGTTCCTTTTGAGATTATCTCTTTTTCTCGGTCTTGACTATTCCCCCATAATGTAATCGAATGAAGAAAAATTTTTAGAATATCAAAACTCTCGATCAGCTTTCTCGAGCTCCAGATGACAACATCCTTAGTTGCGCTAGCGTCAATTTACGCTCGTTGTAATAGTTTCCGGTATTGTGCTGGTAAGATTTAAAAGTGCCAGCACATGAATCTGAAGCTACAAGCTAATATGATGGGAAAGGTTTGATTATGGATCATACTTGGCAACCGGCAAAACATCTCGGATTTATGATCTTAACATCTTAATATCCAGCTGAATATCTCTATCAACACGATTCCTCTGGCGATGAGAAAATGAATGGATTTTTGCTTATGTTGACTCTTCTTTTACTTTATTCACATTTTCTCCTATTTTCCGCACTTTAATCTTCGACTGATGTAAGATCAAATTTTTTTTTTTTTTTTTCTTTTGGTATATAAAAGAGGAATGGATCAGGACTGAGTTTTTAATACAAGTTCTTCTTTAGGGCTTAAGATTGATAACAGAGAAAGTTGATGATGATTATTATTGATGTATTGATGATTCAGTGATTCTCTCTCTCTCTCTCTCTCTCCTGGTTAGTAGTTATTCAGGTTGTGGCAGTCCATTCGTTTTGCTTTCTGTTTTTTTAATAAAAGAATTTAAATAAAAATTGAGACAATTTTATGCTTGTGAAGTATTTTAAATGAAAAATTTTATTCAAGTGTAGTTATATACAGTGGTAGTAACAGCAGTAGCAGCTGAGACGCATTTTACACCTGTATTTACTTTTATATCTCAACCCTCATTACTGGGTGTTCCCGATGGAATTTTTATGTAAAGAGAATATAAAAACAAGTAAGAAAATTATATTCGTTTGTGACCGAATCCTTTGTACCTATCACCGGGATCCTAAAAAAAACGAAAATAACTACGTTTTCATAGTCTGCAGTACAAGGTGAGTGCAGGCCCTTTTTTTTATTTTCAGAATAAAAGCAGAAATTTATGTTTTGTATGTGTTTTATTTTATGAGTAACAAGCAGTTTTTGTTACACAGGTATATGGGTTTTGTAGGCGTGTCCTTTGAAAAGTTTAGGCTACTTTCAAATTTTTTTGCAAGTTTTTGCGATCGGAAGAATGCTTACCACAGATACTATGCAGTTGCGCAGACGGACAGATGGACAGATGAATGCACGACGATTCTTAGGTGCATTCCGAATTCGAGCCTGATTTTGAACTTCGCTTCTGTGCGTTATAAAAGTTTTGGAAAAAAAATTAATATATAATGCACTATAAAACTAAGTAGGTGCGGCCAATATTTCCATTTTTGTACAGGTAATGCAGCCCTGCCCGTAGAATATATGTTGAAATTTTTGTTGATATATCTGCTATAGTTTATGAATAAGAAATAAAGCAAAGAACCAATTTTTTTATCCTTTTCAAAAAGCGAGGTCTCCTTACTTTACGTAGTAATGTGAACGTGTCCTTCGACTGATTTGGCCCGTTCTCAGTACCAAACTACGCACAACAACTTCTAATGTTTCTGTCAAATTTGAAATTGATAGCTTTACAGACGGCCAGACATCCAGACAGATAGAGGCACGTGCTTAAGTAGATTCAAAATTCGATTCTCATCAAGAATATATATATATATATATATATACTTTGTAGGATTTCTGGCTCTTCCGTTCGGGCGTTGCAGACGTTGCGACAAAATTAATATACCCCTCGTCCTTCGGTGATGGGTATAATAAAACTAAAATACGTTTCCGTTGCTGTCATTGCGGTCATGTCCGATGGTTCAAAGTTTGTAAATAAACCATAAAACCAAAGAGCATTTAATGTTAAAATGTTAAAACACGTAATGCATACGCAAATTAAAGGGAAAACTTTTAATTAAATACAAAAACAAAAACAAAAAAAAGATTAAAATAAGATGAAATCATATGAATACAAATTAAACAAAGTAAGTAATACTTGCACTTGCGTTAAGATATAAAGCACAAAACCCTAGTTATTGCTCAGCATGCGATGGCTGACGCGTCATTTAGAATCATTGAGAATTTTTAAACTCTTTATATGTCGGTGGATGCTGCACTGTTCCGATAAGTTTAAGCCAAGCGTTTATGTATTTTAAACTATTGTACACATAATTTCGGTTCTCGAGATACGAGCGGAAGCGAGTAAGCGAACCACAGAGAATAAATTTATGCGCTTACGGAGAATTACTTAGTATAAGTTTCTAAGAAATAAACACAATGAAGAAATAATGATATCATGTGCACTGGGAGTTATTTAATGGCAGCAATGTAGATATAAAGCAAAGGAGATTCGCAAAGGAAGGAAATCTTATTGCATAAATCCATGCATATCAGCGAATAAAATACGATACTAAACTTATACGCTCACTTACTACGCACATGATATTGCAAGAAATTGAACAAAACCCATTGTATTCCATAATCCATTTAATCCATTTGTATATCTTAGAGTGCACAGCCTAAGTCGGAGTATATATGTGCATAAAACGTACAAATTTGTAGAAAAAATTAAGCTGATTTATACTTCCCCACTAGAGAACTAGTTAATGTTGAGGTAATCTTTAATCTTTGTGCTCTTTAATTGGGAAATAGATTCTATTGAAGCTTTGCTATGTCAATTTAAAAAAAGTTTTTGAGTAGTCGCTGTCGCAAAATAAAAAATAGGAAACTGAAATTTAGCGCAAACAATCCGCCATCGCTTAGGAATATAACGTTCAAAAATGGGTGTGGTCTGCCCAAAATACATAAGAAAGCGAAACAATCTCGAAAACCCACCAACAATTTTTTCACATTTATTTTTGGTCTATAACTCTCGATTCCGTGAATATTTCACCTCATTTTCCATATACTTTTGAACTTGAAATTTTTCGTAAAGAGTTCTAGCACCAGGAGCCTTTTAGTTGTACAGATTTAATTCTCGGTTACACGATAGGTACGCTCCCAAAAAATTCGTGTAAAAAATATAGTGGCTATATGAAGAAATAGTAGATTGATTCCAGGTCTAGGAAAGCAATTGAAAAGCACAATAAAAAATATTAAAAAATTCATTTAATTATTTAGTCCATTTTACTTCATTATAAATTATGCTTTGAAAAACCAAATTGAATTTCGTAAAAAATACATTAAATCTTTAATCTACGCTTAATTCTGGGAGTCCCACTCCTATACGAATATAACCGACATAATTTAGCTGAATTGTGAAAAATATAACATGAAGTTACAATTAGTATTTGGGAGAAGTGGGAATGAAAAATTCATTGAAAAATTCAGAGAATACCCAAAATCGTGTTAAAAAAAAAACAATTCGTGTAAAGAGAGAATTTTTTTTCTCCTTAACTCGTGTTAAAACAAATTACTTGTTGAAGGAATTTGTGTAAGAATTAGGGAATTAGGTGTACTTTAATAAAAAAACAAGTAGGAACACTGTAGTCGGACAAGACCGACCATTATATGCCCTACACAACATAGGCTAACACAATTCTTATTTTTGTTACAGAACACAAAGATTATATCTTGTGCGTATTCATGGGGAAGCGGGCCCTAAATTCAACCTAATATAGTATAAGTTGAATCAGTATATATGGCAGGATCCAAAAATAGGCGTGGATGGTCTAAATTGTGTAGAGTTTTTTTTTTTTTTATTATGAAATTACTATAACATTATGAGTCATTTTCCATCACCACATATTATAACTTAGACTTTTCTGCTCTACAATGGATCAATTTTCGTGAAAATCCTTAATAGGGTTGGATCCAATAAATAGGCCGAACTTCAGTTTACTACTACTCGGTCACTTTTGCCGAGAAATTTTGAAAATTAAATTTTTTTTCCATGTAACGACTTTTCAGTATAGGCTATTATATGGGGAGTGGTCGGGAAAGTGGACCGAACCGAATCATTTTCAACGGTGTTTGTCCTTGGGCCAAAATAAGTAAGTGTACCAAATTTCATCAAAATATCTCAAAAAGTACGGCGCTTGAACGCAAATTTAGATGGATAGAGATTTGACGGACAGACAGGCTTAGGTCAATTCAGATTATAATTCTGAATCGATTGGTAAAATAAAAGGTGAGTCTATCTTAAATCCTTCTGCGTGTTAGATACGACCGCACGAACCGAATAAATATTTAAAACAATTCAAAAAAACAAAGACATTGAATGAATTTTTTTTTCCTAATTTTGAAATCGATATTCGGAAAAACCGTAGTTTTGAAAATGCTTATGATGTACGAGTATGTTTCGTTTGCTTTAAATATGCAATAAAAATTTTCTATCATACGGAATACGGCATAGAAAACGATATGATTCAAATGGTTGGAAACAAAGCTAACATTTTATTAGTTGTTGCCTAAGGTTATGCCTTAACATTTTTTTTAAAGTGGTTTTCGTCAACAAAACGTTTTGTTTGTAAATAATTGGCTCTCCTTTATATTGTGATTTACTATTGCATTGTTGTTTTTTTTTTTGCTTTCTTTTAATGTGTTGGCTTGATTTCTCTGGGGAAATGTTTTAGTATATCAAGCACTTCGTTATACTGGTGGATACGGTGGCGCTTTATTTATTGCTCTTAAATTTACCGCTTTGTGTAATATTTGATTATTAATTTGTTTATTTACTGCGGCAGTTGAAACTATCGTATGATTTATAAAACCGTGTTTGTAACGCTGTCGACTTATATGCTTTACTATTTTAAGCTTTGAATTGAATTTGACCCTTATTGAATAGGTAGACGACGAAGTATCCAACATTTTGCAAGCTCTTAAAATTCTATCTTTGTGTGTAAAAGTATTTCATTTAATTATCATAAAATTAATTTAAGCGTGCAATTAAGCACACTTACCGTTTGCATGCTTGACTGGTTCGCATTTCCAGTTGACGTTAATAAGAACGAAACAAAGAGAGGCAGAGAGCGAGCGAGCGAGCGAGAGAGAGAGAGAGAGAAAATTTCCCAATACCATCGTATTGGACATAGTTTCCTGATGATACTTTCTATGCAATTAAAATAATTTTAACGCTCGAATATTTATCATTAATTTGATTTTAATATCTTTGCACACAATCAACCAAACACTATGATTTAATGTACTTGAAAGTGGTTTAATTTCAGTCTCTCTTTTGGAGAGAGTCACGTAGACTGCAAAGCATTGTTAAGGTGCAACTCACAAGTCCTTTTAGTCCTTTTAGTTCAATGTATAAATTGTACTCGGATCGTATACCTTTTCACCACTGCGACATAAGTTGTGATGTGGATTGGACTGAACTGCTACGACAAGGAAGAGATTCCGCATTACGGGCGGCGACGGGACACGGCTTTTGCCGGTATTCGATTTTGCCTGGTCACTGTACAAAGACTCTAATAATGGGCAAAAGATATATTCTTTGAAAACTAACTGTGAAGAATACTAACAGTTACGTCGTACTCTTCTTACCACAAGATTTTTTCATAGAGTCGACCAATTTTCTTTTAATGTTTTTTTAAGTTTATGGCCTGATATTTATTTTAAACTTTTTTCTTTTTTCGACATTTTCACCCATTAAGAAGTTTTTAGGATTTAAAAATATTAAGAAATCCTATCGAAAAGTAATCGTCACAATCCTTTTGCGAAGCGAAAGAGAGAACATTGTGAGAAAATGTTACAAATGTCGATACCGTTCCATAATGTTCGTTTGCTGGTTAACGGTAAAACGGGAGAAAACATTTCAATTATCAGGCTAATAATGAACAGAAATTGGTTATGGCATCATGTCATCTGTATGGAAAAGATGGAAAACGGATGTGAATACACAGCAACACTCTGCACAGCCCGAGGGAGACGATATAACGCTGCTTAGCGAGAGGAGCCAGTAACTTCTTTCCCCAATAACGCACCTACGGACAAAAAAGGCAGATTTAGACGTTTAAAACATTTGCAAACTTTCGTCGTTCATTTCATTAGAATATTTTGCTTTGTATGCAATGCGAGAAGTAAGTTTCCACTTTTTTTTATTTTTTTTGTTTTGTTTTTTTTTTCTGCTGGTTTTAGACGTAAGTCAAACTATCCACAATCAACGTTTTCCAGCGATAGGATAAATTGTGCACACTTTTACACTAACAACCAGCATAATATCTCTGCTTAACTTCAACGCCCCTTTCTCGTTCTGCGAACAAGCAAATCAACAATAGATGACTTGTGGATTCAATTTTTGTTGATATATGATAGAGCTGCTCTACCTACCATGAACAAAAAATACCATTCGGGATTAAATGGAAATAAACTTGTATTGTATCTGCTGGCATCGCTTCGTGAAATACTCTACATTGGCACAATGAAGCGTCATTTTCCCAAGGGGTAAATACAATAGGCAGGCGCGCTAGCGTATCGTTTTACGGGAAAACGTATGCTTTCAGAACAAAAACATCGAAATCAACATAAGCATGAACAACAAATTTACAAAATGAAAACCATTTTGTTATTCTTCATAATCTGTTTAAACTTTATGACACCATCGAGACTCTGTTCACGTGTTGATATTGATCCCTAGTTTGGAGTTTACCATTTGTGACTCTCTAATAGAACGACTTCAACTTTAAAATAAATGGTCTTCATTACTTGCTTTTCGTTTCTTGCAAAATAACGCTTCGTGCAACAACAAAGTTGCAAATCACGTACACATTAGTGATAAACATAAATTAGGCAAACAATTGTGAAAGTTTTAAAGGGACGATCATCATTTCTTCTTGGGCTTTCTTTGCTTTTTGTTTTATTTGTGTGTGTATGCATGCAAAATCATCATCAAAGTTGAATTCCCAACCCGAAAATGGGAATAACGCCTCATTGTGTCATCGCCATAGGATCCAAGAGCGCTTTGTATGTACAGATAAAGGTGTTCACGCGTAACACTCTACAGATAAACAAGAAAGATTTATATATGCATTTTTAAAGGTATGGATAGATTAGATAGATAGCTAGCTCTAATCGAAATTTTGAGATATATATGCATCAGAGTCCCTGTCGGATCCTCCCCTTGCACGCATTGTGTTGTCGCTCCCATCAAAATTAAGATGAGTAACTAAAATTCAGCAGTAAATTAATTGAAGGCTTCAAAGCAAGTTTGAAAGAAGATGTTTTCCCGTCTTCGTACCATCCACACAAAGAAAAGCAAAGACATTGTCAATAGCACGCAAACTGTGATATGCTGCATATCGAGCCAGCTAATTGCTCAACAGGCTCAAGATCCGTTTTGTTCATTTGAAGCCTTATTGGTCTTTGAATATTGGAGCCAAGGGACATATCGAATCAAATCACTTCCGAACAAAGCCGAAAACAAACATTAATTTGGGGCCAGTGCGCTTTTTACATTTCCAGGGTAAGGATAGAATTACAAACGCAAGATGTCTGTTCTCTTTTTTTTTTTTTTTTTTTTGAGTGTTCCGATTGCCGTTCAACGCGTTCAATTACACATGTATCGTTTTTATCATACCCTAAAATGCAGTTGTATGTCAAGCGCTAATTTTACGAAATCAAAAGTTAATTGTTGGTCTCACTATATCACGTAAAGTGGAGGGAACACTTTTTGAGATGTCCACAGAGAAAATGTTTATTAAAACTTATTAAATTTTTAATGTATAAATACGGAGCAGCTTTTCAAGTCTACCTACAGCTTCAGATACAGGCTCCTCTTATATTGCGAAGAGAGAAAGATAGATAAAGTGAGACTAGTTACTGTAGTTAGTTACTAGAGCTGCTCTACTAGTTACTAAAGAGTCATGAAATTCCAAATTGAGTAAGCCATGTCTGTCCGTCTATGTGGTGTTGTTGACACTCTCCTGATCGCAAAAATTAAACTATCGTTTAGTAGAAACATTGCAAGTGTTTGCACGCAGGTTGGTATTGAAGATGGGCCAAAATGGATGGGAGCGCAAGCTCGCAGTGAGACGTTAGCTGAACGTAACTTCGTGTTTCTAAACAAAAACTTGTGGGTTTTTGCTCATTGCTCACAAGTTGTTAAAGATAGAAGAGTGAAAGGCTTTTCCGCACATAAAAAAATCGGCCTTGTCCGCACAAAGTTACAAGTGATTAATTTACCTCTTCTCCACTTTTTTGAGTTCTTATGCTCATTAATCATAAAGTAAACGAGACAGAATATTTGAAACTACTTTGTCCATTGCCCAAAGAAAGATATATTAGCCACCTAAAGAGGCGTTAATTCTAAAACGGATATGGCCACGATATGGGTATCAAATAATAGGACTCGGATAGTGGAAGGCGACAAGACGAGTGTGTTAATTCTAAATTAATGGTGGTGGGCGTGACAAAGTAGTGGTTTAATTTTTTTGCTGCAATACCTTTGATAGGGGTATCAAATAAAAGGACTCGGAGTGTAGAGGGCAAAGTGGTGGACATCACGATGATGGTAGATTAGTTTTTCTCAACTATACCTTTTACTGAAGTTAAAGGTAAAAAGCAAATTTTGTCCCACTCACCTTTTTATGACAATAAATAAAAACATTCGGCGCCAAAGATTTTAATGGTGGTGGGTATGCGAGATTCGGCCCCAGCCGAATACAACTTTCTTACTTGTTTTCATTGAGATCTTCATTTTCGATTGCAATTTTTGTTGTGCTGGTCAGTGTCGATTTGATTATTCTTAGTACTCCGACCGCCTTATTCTAGTTATCGGTGAACATATGTGTGTGTATAAGCTAAGTGCTTAAGAAAGAGAATTAACATAACAAAGTACACGAGTGCGTGAGAACTTTAGACCTTACTCACGGCCGTTTGAATTTGCTGGCGGTAGATAGAGATATTTGGTGCGGCAATGTTTGCAAAACAAAAACCTTGGCAGACAAGAGCACATCTGCATGCTTCTGTAGATCCCCAGTAATTCTTACGATTTTCTAAACGCTGTAAAGAAAGAGTATTTACTGTGTTCAGCTTTGAAATGTCATTACAACGCCCAAAACGGATTGTGCGGAACCTTTGCATTCCTTTTTATAATATCTCAACGGTTTGTTCAACACTCCAGAGTCTCGAAGAAGTATATTAGACTTTTTATTCCAGTACACGGCCGATATTTTAAATTCCTGTACATCTCCAACAAATATATATGTATACATATGTATTTATGTATATATTTATATTTTATTTATTTTCTTATTTTTTTTCAAATAAATATATATTTTTATATATACGTTTTTTAGTTCAAAAATTGACAAACGCAAAACTAGGTCTCTCTCTGTTTAAAGTAGTTTGGTTTCTCATACGTGTGTATGGGTTTTCACTTCTTTTTTTATTTCTACCATTTATGTTTTTAATTTTTTTTTTTTTTTTTTTTGTACTACATACACACAACTCTGCAAATTTCCGATTAAAGTCATCCAGCCGTATATTTGCTAAGCAATCGCATAAAAATTTAATTAAAGTTATGCGCAAAAGTACGCTTTTTGCCAGAAAAAGGAAAATATTAATAAAACTATTATTATTATTTATTTTTTGGAAGCAAAAAAATGCCTTTTTTTGCGGGCGCATTAGAGCGAATGAATGATTTTTTTTAAATTACTATATAAATTGAATTAAATATTTAAAATCCAAGCAAAGTGATTTGAAGTGTAATTAAATTTTTCGGGTGAATAGAATTTAATTAAGATTAAAGTTCAACAAGCGGCTTCAAAGTTAAATGACACGATTTAATAGAAAAGTTATTATTTGGAGAGCTGACGACACATATATATGCAGTAAATCAATAAAACTCATTCTTTGGATATTATAAGTCTAACAGATTATTTTAGGATGTTCAGGTACTCCATGGATACCCATAATGCCCGGAGCAGGAAAACGAAATCTTGAAAAGAATTCCCGTAATATTGATTCTATGCTTACTTTTTTCCCACGTGATCTACTTTTCGAGATGCCCATGATACCTGTTTCTACCAAAAGAGATCATTTTGCTCCCCTATTTCGGTCGGCTTGCTACAGTCGTCAAATAGAAGATAGGAACCTTGTGCTTTGCATAAATATTCCTTGGTCGATGAACAATGCAAGGTTAAAAGCTGGGCGTGATCTCATATCATGTGTTTATTATGTGCATGTTAAAGAAACTGGAACCACCCGGGGTGAAAGCTCACATCTTTTTCACATAACTAGCGATCCCATAAAGACATATTTTAAAATCTGTGACCCGAATATTCGTTGCGATTGTTTTTAGATTAAGTCCAAAATTAGCATTGATCGTCTTATTCATACGCAGGTTACAGTTTGCGATAAAATTCCAATTCCCATTTATTTCCAGCTTAATTCCCATTTATTCGAACACACATTAGTACTTTTTCCACCCAATTGCAAATTTACTTGCAAGCAATCAAGGATGGTTTGTAGTAAACTTTAGCTTCCTAACTTCGTGTTTACAACTGTGGCAAGCCCGCAAAATAGGGAATCAAAATGATCCCTCTTGGTAGAAATAGGTATATGTAAAGCGTTGAGTGGCGTTCAGACAAATGCAATGGAAGCAAATTAACTGTGATTCTGATGTTCATCCAGATGCAGGAACTGTGTTGCAAAATCGTTTCTATGATGGTTTATAGTGTCTGGAGACGGGAACTTGTACGATCTTATCCACAACGGTGTTGTCTTCACCCTTAAACGAAGAAAAAAAGTATATTTCTATGCGAGGCTGGAGAGCAGTTATAGGAACTGTTATTATGATTGAAATTATCTTCTTCGTCAATCAAGGCAGATAATGATCTCTGCTGAGGCTTTAATTCTGTCTTGCTTGATTCTCGATTCAGATTCACCTCACGAGTGCTTGAAGGTCTAGAAGAGGTTTGGACTTTTGACTACAGAAGCCTAACGGAATATATTCACTTTCAAATGATTTTTGCGATGGCCGTCTAATCCGTCTTGCTTGAATGATGCCACGGCCGCTGCTCTTTTTCTGTCAAAACTATTTTTCCTTTCAAGTAGTTACACCGAAACGATCGTTGGGCAGGAAACCGTAATGACCTTTCGATACGACTTTTCTTAACCCAACTATTGCAACTTTTAAAAAGAATTTCAAAAACGAAAGGAGACAAGAAGAGCAATCGCAAACCCGACTTGAAGACTCATCTCATTACAATTTTTTTCATAAATCTCTTAGAATAACCGCGAATCAATCGAAGCATAGACCACCATTGATGCAGAAACTGCAAGAGCTTCACACTACAAGCACTTTATATGAAAGGAAATAATCCTGAGACACCCTTTTAATATTATCTTTTTATTATTAATTAAGTATAACAAATCTTTAGTACGAAAGTAGGGACGACTAAGATGATATATTAATAAACGTGTTGTTAAATAAGAATCAACTCATTTACAGGTTTCATTTACATTTCTTATTGTTTATTTATTTATTTTTTTAAAATAATATACAAGAGACGATTCATTAAAAATAAACACTCAAGGATAATAATTGCGTAGATACGGACCTACATTAAGAATTTATTACACAAGACAATAAAAACAAATGAAGAAAAAAAGACGAATAAAAACAAAAAAAAAAAAAAACAAAGTGAACAGCATGCACCGAATGAAACCAATGAAAGTGTCACAGCAGTACACGGTGTGCTGGCGGTAACGTTACTGTAAAAAAGCAAAACTGTGACAAAATTGCTTGCAATTATAAAGAAATTTTAGTCGGTCGCGACCGAATCTTCTATACCCATCACCCATCATCCAAAAAATAAAGGGAAATACGAGAACTATATTTTCATACTCTACAACCTTGACTGGGCGCGGATGACTTTTTCCACTTTTATTCTAAAAGTGAAAATTTATACGGCGTATATGTTGCCCTCATGCGTAACAAGCAAAAAACACGGGAAGGAAAAGTGTTCACAGTTTTTCTTATATAAGCGTGTCGGTATTGAAGGCGTGTTCTTTGAAAAGCTTGGTTCATTTTCATATTCTTTTGTAAGTTTGCGGCCGATATCTTTGTACAATGTTCACCATAACTACTAAACAGTTGAATAGGTGGGCATGTGGATAGATAAATGGACGGATATGCTTAACTGCATTCCGAATTTGTAACTGGCCGAGAATTTATATGCTTGGTGGGATTTTTCAAGCTTGGTTCAGTGCGTTGTAAAGGTTTTGAAAAAAAAAGGTTAAATTTTAATACACTATAAAATTGGGTAGGCGTAGCCAACATTTTCCGTTTTTGTAAATATACTACAGCTTTGCCCGTCGAATATATGTTCAATTTTTTGTATACTTATCCGCTGTAGTTTATGAATAATGAGCAAAAAACCAATTTTTTATTCCTTTTGAAAAACAGAGGAATCCTAACTTTATGTAGTACTGCAGACGCGATCTTCGACAGACTTGGTCCATTTTCAATACCAATCTGAGTGCAAGAATGTTCCAATGTGTCTGCTAAATTTGAAGTCAATAGCTTCATTTTGGAGGCCAGGAGCATGTTTACAACAAACATAATATAGACGGAAGGAGGGACATGCCTAAATCGATTCGATCGAATTTGATGCTGATCAAACACTACATATACTTTGTAGAGTCTTTGAAGCTTCCTTCTGGGCGTTGCACACGTCTTGACAAAATGAATATATCTCTCATCCTACGGTGATGGACATAAGAACTGCGACAATAACCAGAAAAAAAGTAATTAGCCACTATGCCAACTAACGACCACGCCATATTGAAGCCATCATTGCTTTATTAAAAACAAGAAGTGGAATCTTGAAGATCTTTTACAGAATCTATATTTGCATATTCTCAAGAAGGGTATTTACGAAAAGTGTCGCAATTGCTGCGATTTATTGCATACTAAATAAAACGTGTGAAGAATAATTATCTGATAAAGCTTCTGAATCTCGAGTGGACGCTCGCGATCATAGGCAGTGAACTGTTCACAGGCGCAGGGGTGACCAGTATATATCCACTGCTTTCTTTAGCATCGGTGTGATGTGGATTTAGTTGAACATATGTAGGGAGATGTTCCTGTCATATGTTCTAGGGTGAGAAACGAGCTCTGTCCACCTACCAGGGGTTTTTCAAACCTTTTCAGTGCGTTGGCGCCCGTATAAAACATCACAAACTGTCTCTGCTTGTAGTTGAGAAATCTTGAGATATCTAAAAAGCAAGTCTTCGCCAAATAACGAAAAGCAGGGCGGATCCTTGCAATAATCCTAAGCAAGAAACGATTTGGTTTACACTTAGCCAATGTGTTAGCGTCGGTTTCTAAAGTGATTGTCCAGGTTGGGTGGAAGCGGCTCAGTATAAATACCGGCCATACCGACGGGCAACTACTCAAACAAACGAAGGAGTTTATTACGAGTAGCACTTACAAAGCAATTTGGCGAAAGCTTGTAAAAAAATATCTGCGATAAATAAGAGACGACTCGACATCTCAATGCCTTTGTAGGACATTATTCCATGACATGATGCTATAAAGCAATTAATAAAATGTTTCAATTGCTTGAATGGCAGGTAGATTGTCTGGCAATCTTGATACCGAACTTGCATTTCGGGTTGATGGTTCTCGTTAACGAAGATTCGTTACGAGTTGATAGCTCTCGATAGCGGTATTTTGTCGTGCATACATCACATATATTCCCGTGCAAATAAAACAAACTAGACACCCAACTCGATATGGAAGCAAGCGAGCACCGTAAATGCAAAAAGCTCGATAGCTCGATAACGAGAACCGTAAAGTGACGTCTGTTTTTTCTGGCTAAAATCTACTCCCATTGATACACAGGGAACGTTTTGATTCTTAAGAGGGTTCAAAATATGATTTGTTTCCCTAATGATAAATAAAAGCGTTCAAGCTGAAAATAAAACAATCTGTGGCCATAGACGAATGGAAAACACTTGGAACATTACATTCCCATTTATTGTTATGTACGAAATATTCTTTAAAAACAAGTTTGAAATTAGCTCAAGCACTAAGACTAATCGAAGTCTGAATCATAAATTATTTTTATAGTCCCTTAGTATAATTGCAGCATAAGCATAAGGTAAATCTTAAATGATGGGTGGATGGGTATCGAGAATCATCACACGGCTGCGGATTGGCAACAGATTTAGGATTTTCTCTCACAATAACTTTCATATTTAAATGCTTCGGTGCTTGCACGTGTGAAATATAGCGTACGTGCCTGGATTCGAGGTGTCATATTTATTAACCGCACACACACATGTCTCGTTATATTTATAAACAAGCAGTAATTTTCAGTTAGTCAGTTGCATTTATTTATTTATATTACACTCTTTCAGATCTCCGTATACAGACTATCACTTCGCTCATTGATTCGTTGACTATGAGCGTTGCTGCAAATGAAATGTCACGAAACGTGCCTTTTTTTGATTTTTCCTCTTTCTGCTGCTGTTGTTGGTGTTGTTCTTCCTACTTTTTATTTATATGACATTTTTCCATTTATCCACATGTACACTCAATAAATAAATGGGTCGGAGTATTAAAAGAAACGAAATAAAATAAACGATTTTTATACCCTACACCACTTGTGATACAGAGCATATTAAGTTTGTGCCGGCCGTTTGTAACACTCAGAACGACTTAAAATAGACCCAGCTTTTATTCTATCGTTTGAGTCATAAAATGATTCTAAACTGACCTAAGCTGGCCTGTACCCGCAAATCCGTCTGATGTCTGCCCATATGATTTGTGTGCAACCTACAACTCGTCCCAACTTTTGAGATATTTTAGTGAAGTTTGGCGCACAGACTTGTTTTGACACAACCACAACTTCTATTGAATATGGTTCAGAGCGGTCCACTTTTGCGAGCACTCCACAAACAACAGTTTATTTTGAAAAGCCGTTACATGAAAAAATGCTTTCAACTACACCCGCTGCGTAGCAGTATTTCGACATTCTAAATTGGTATAAAAGATTTTGTTCGACTCTGGAAATTTTTTGAACCTTCTCTCATATAACCGTTTCCACAAGAACTGAATGTTTACATAATAAAAAGATATAGTTTTTAATAGTTCAGGGTCAAAATTAGTTCATAACAGTAAATTGGCACAGAAATGAATTTTACCAAATTTTGACCACGTAGTTCTACTTGTGGATATACATCACCGTATATAAAGTTGCTCATAAAATGTAACCCAGTTGTATTTGTAGTTTGAACCACGTGGGGGCCTATTTCCAGGACCCCACAATTACGCACAAATCGCTTAAAATGTAATGAGAATTATAACTGAACGTTAACTAGTTTAAAAGATATTGAGTGTAATAATATGGAAACGCGCCGAGAAAATTTTGATCTCGTAAAGAGTCTGTAAGTTATTTTTTCTCTGACTCAGTCAGCGTAGAAAAAGCCGCCGATATATGGATGCTGATATAAGGATGCATAAATACAGGGAATTACATGTAACGGGCTATGATGAATGCAATTCAGGGTCAAAAAAATGAATCTTAGTTTTGTAATAGTTAGGAAAAATGCGTGCGGACGTTGACATAAGACAGCGAATTGAGAAATCGCTGATAGAATGTACTAAAGTTATAAAAGAAAAAACGGATAAATAAATGAACTCATGCCATGTATACAGTTACGCCACATAGAATTAGAACGGTATTATTTTCCTCGACACTGGCGTAAATCCGACGGCTGTACAGAGGTTAGATTTTCAACATTTTTGTTATTGACCGTCAGTAGTAGTCATTAGGCATATCCTTCTGCTGTGTACTGAACTTACATAACTTTTACAAATAAGAAGGCTATAGTCGGGCAAGGCTAGTCATTAAGTACCCTACACCAATTCGCCTAATACACTTATTTACATTATTTTCAGACAAAGGCATATTTTTTCATGAAAGTCCACATGTTGAATGGCGCCGAAAACATCAAATGACGTCATCCACATGTAGAAAAGTTAATTTAATTCCTAAAAATCCTATTATTTTTCAGTTTCCGTTATGCTATGGAAGAATTTTCATCATAAAATGTTAAAAACGAAATGCATCTCTGAAGGGCTTACTATTTATGAGATAGCTTATATGGAGTGGGGTCCACGAAGCGGGTCCATGTGACTCAAATTTGATCCGCTTAAGTTTTATGTCAATTTGATATTTATGCTTAGCCTTCGTCGCCCTTTCACCAGACTTTGCTATTATGCCGCCGAATGAAAGTAGTCAGTCGTTACACGTTTGAGAAGCTGTACATGCATACGTCGCACGTACCGCGTGATTTGGTGTATGGTAATTCTTCCCATACAGTTGCAGCGTCCAGTTGCGAATTCCTCCGACTTATGGCGTCCCTTGGTGAGAAGACATTTTTTCTTTCCCTTTCCACTGAAAACAAATTCATATGAGATACATCGGTTATCCCTGCATTTCATCAAGTGTATAAAGAAATCGTTACCGCTTTTTTTAACAAACGCCTTTGCTTTGTCCGTGGACATTTATCAAAGTGCGGCTTTCCGCACCTTGGAAGTATTATCGTTAACCTTTTTATCTAACGGCGAAAGCCATGCTGTTTGCAATTGCGAAACGCATTTTCCGCCTTAATCCGAAGCGGTTGAATCGCCGTGGGGAAGGTAAAACCGACGCTATCACAATATCGGAAGCATAAAAAATTATTGTGTAGATTGGGGAAGTCCTTGACATCGAAGGGCAAGCGAACTATATTTGCAGAGATTGTGTGAGTGTGTTCTCACTACAGCCCAACAAAATCATTACTAAAGTAGACTACCAGCGACAATAAAAAATTATAATTGTGAGCCGATTGTTAAGCGATAGCGTGGCTGTAATAAGAGGAAACATATTATATGATGATTCTTCAGTACAACGATACTCAGCCGCATATTTCAAAACCCATTCCAGAAACTTTAGCGACATTTAACTGTACTGTGCTACCACTTCCAATCTATTTACAAGAGATTTCTTGTTTTGAGTAAAATCTGCTTAATCGATAATCTAATATTTGGCAAAGCAGCGCTTCTGAACTGAAAGGAGTTCATAGTGATACGAAAATGCAACGTGAATGTGTAAGAGTACGCACTATGAGCATATGTGTACGGCGGTGTGTTGGTTCTTTACAAACCAGCTAACACTAACTACAAAGTTGCCGTAAAACAGTGCAGAAAATTATTACGAATTTTGATAGAAAATTAGCACGATGTGCAAAGGTGTTTGTTGCTTGACAGACGCGTACTGCTCTATGATGTGACGAAAGATGCGCGTCTTGATAAATTAAAACATTAAAAAAAGCAAAAGCATAAATGAAAATGCAGGCTATGGTAGGTGATCCAAAAATGGTCACTAGACTGCATTAAAATTGCCTAAGGACTTCCAAAAGGCTCTGCTAACGTATTGGTTTTGCACTCGATCTTTTTATACTGAATATATGGTAAAGTAGAATGAGCGAAAATTCATTGATAGCTCGACTGAATGGTTTATAAGTTAAGTTAATTATCGAAAAAATACTTAAGTGACCTAAACTTTATCGACGCTGACGGAGTTAATCACGGAAGTGTTGTTGAGCAAAGCTTTTTGTCCTCTTAGCATTCATTCCGACGAATGCTTATTTATTCTAATTTGGTGTCGTTCTATATGATATGACAGAGCTGCCATTGAAAATTAAAAAAAAAAAAAAAATGCTAATTTATCAAGAAACAAACAAGAGAAAGTGAAAAGTAATAAATTAAAAAAAACAAAAAAACAAAAAAAATTTAATACAATTAAGAAAGAACATGATTAAAAGCTTTTCCTTAGAAAAATAAAAAGAATTTCGTTTCCTTAGAAAACTTCATAAAATGATTTTCGTCGAAAAGTCTGCCGTTATACGTAACCGCTGGAGGCGGGAGTCCGATAATTTTGTCGTATCGTTTGTGACGCTTAAATCCTATAGCGATTCCTGATTAGGATAAAACTACAAGTCAACTTAATATCAATTGGACATCTATGCCCTTCTTTACATGCCCTACATACATTGCTATAGCAATTCTTGGTAAAAAGTTAAAACTCAAAAGGTCCATTTTGGATTCAATTCTCACAACTATTGCGTATGCGAATGAGTACCGTTTGCCCACAAGCACGTCTGGACTAAACTTTGAAAGCATATTTAGGTACGAGGTCTGCACCAAGCGCTTGTAACGCAGGGAATTTGTGTATTTAGTTATGTGTATTAAAGCATATAAGCTGTAAGGCGCATATCCGCATAACCGTTTTTTGTTTGAAGTGTAAGTGATTCGTCGATGCCATCTAAGATAGTAAACGAAATGAATTTCAACTTTTCATTTCAATTTTATTGGTTTTGAGAATTCCAGCAACACGTTGTTCTGATTATGAAAATTCATATTTGGCGAGATGTTCAATATGCTTTTCTAAGAACGACAAAATCACTACAATCTCCATTGGTCGACATCATCTCCCCTCCACCAGCGTAGTAATACCTCGTGATGCGAGAAACGAAGAAAACGAAAAGAAACACAAGCACAACGATAGTGTGCGTATTGCTTAATGCGAAAAAGATCATCAATAGCCTCAACTATATTAATACAAATGTGTATGGGGAGTGCGCGTATAAAGATATGTATGCGTATTTACATCATCAGTGGCCCGAAGGCGGCCACTTAACAGATTATGCAAATGAAAACAAAATGAAAAATAAAAGAAAAGTTGCATAAAAAGCAGTGCGTGTGTTATGTTTTTAATGAAATGTGTTTTTCTTTGAAAAAGCAGAAAAAAAAGAAAAAAACAAATTCAGTTTAAAAATAAGTTTTATTGACGTCATACACCATAAGTGAGTGACTGAATGTATATTTAATTCAAATGTTTGACTTATTTTTAGCGAAACAAAAAAAATAAATTCTTTTTGATTTGATGCATTTTGTGGTTGTGTGGTGTTTTCTGTTTTTTTTTGCTTTTTTTTTTTGTTTTTTTTATCTATATAACATGTTACACATTCCACTTTCACTTTTTGTCGGTTTTGTTCTGTTCTTGGCAGTCGGGCATTTTACAGTTACAAAAGAAATTCTGTTATTTTCAGACAATAAGAAAGATATTTATAAATAAATTTCTTCTTCTTATTTGTTCTTTTTGAAAAATGAAAAATAACATATGGCTGATGTTTAGATGTGAAGAGTCACATAAACATTTTCATCCATATCGAGTTCATTGTAAAGTATATCCGGTCGCAGCCTGGTTAAGCAGCTTAATGCAAGCAGCCCACTATGCATTGCTATAAAAAAAAAAAACATTATCACTATGGTCACTGGGAACATCCGTAAAGGGACATAAGTAACTTTGTACAAAAAAAAACTCTTTTCAAACTGTTCGCTGTTGTGATAACCGAAATGAAAACATTTCCATGGAAGACACATTTATATATATATATATATATATATGCATATTTCTTGACTTTTTTAAATAAAAGTAAAGAAAGTCATATTCGGCTCAGGACGAATTTTTTCGTATTTACCATTAGCTTTTACACGATAAAGGCAAATTTTATTTATTCCCAATAATAACAAATAACATTTAGTCGGATATTACCCGACCCACTTGTTAGCATTTCCATTCGATCAAAGAAAAATTTCGCAGCGTTTCGTTGGGCTGCAGCAGCTCTTACAGTAAGTTAATCACCACAAATGTTGGCGTCAAATATATTCGGCCTGTTCCTGTTCATATCACGGAGTCTCCTAATTTGTGCAATGGTTTTTCCCGCTTCTAATATTGTATTGTGTGCATTTTGAAAAACCTGTCACGAATTCGCTTTCCCGATTCGAGAAGTTTTTCGCCCACAGGACGATCTATTCAAAGCTAACGAACGCTTGAGCAGAATAATTTATGCTGTTACGTTAAAGTCAAAGTTCAAAGTAAGTCAAGCACGCATGGATAGCGGTGAAGCCTACAGTTAGCAAAACACTTGAGCTTTCCATAAGGTCGTTGTTAGATTTAAAACTAAGGACAACAGCAAAATGGTTGATAGAATTTTACAAAATTTCTTCAACATAATTAAAATTATTTGGTGTTTAAATGAGGAGAATAATAAATACTTTGAGCAACAAGTTTACTCACACACTCGTTACGATCAACAGTTGCCTTCGTGGAACGTTTTGTGTATTAACAGACACATCAGAGAATTTATTTACACAGTTTAGTTCACTTAGCATATTTCAACGATAGACAAACAACTTTGAGTGTTATGTTGCCAAACCTCGGCCTTAGAGTACATGTGCTCGAGCGCTGCAAGACAATTGATCGTTGTTCCGTTTCTCTTTAGAAATTTGAAGAAAAATAAAACATATTGAGCAAGCAAGTTGATGATAGCTACAGAATACAGAATTAATTTTCATTAGCGTTTACGCAAAAATCGCAAAATTTTATGCATTTATATAATAATTGTTCCTTTTAAATGTGCATTAAAGTCTTATGCAAAAAATCACTCCCATACAGTGGGGGCAGTAAAAGCTTCCTAAAACTAATTGAAAATTAATTTATAATTAATTTTTTATAAATTATTCGGTTAAACAAGGCGAACGCTAATCTTCGCAATCTGTAAAAATTACGCATTTAATATGTAAATTTTGATGGCAACAACAATAAAGACATTAACAGACTACACGATACGAAAAACACTACAATCATTATATTAGCTGAAACGATAATAAGTTACATTGCAAAACAAAAGCACGAGCAACAGCAGCAGCAACAACAGCGATAGCAATAGAAAGAGAAATATTGTTATTAAGAAAAACAAAGTAATTACAATTTAATGATCGGGGTAGAAAGTGTTCATTAGATGCTCTTATTTTCGCTGTAATCGCTTAATCCCAACGTTCACAATTGTTGTTTTGTTTTGTTTTCATTTCAATCCACATACATACGCTTCGTACTGACTGCTGTGTTTCGGTTTGCTTCGCTCCGACTGTGTGGTATCGGATGTTTACATTATATATGTCTGCCCACTCAACCTACAAATCTCCTGTCCGTCTCCGTCTCCGTCTCCTTCTCCTTCTCCGCCCCCGTACTACTGCCACCTCCCCTCATCCGTAGAGAAGCCAATCCGGATAATGAAATTAAAATCAATTGCTGTGTTAATTGATTTTTATTTGCTCCCTCACTTTTTTTTTTTTTTTTGATGGTAAGAGCGTCTGGCCGTGCTTGCGTCGAATTTTCAATCAACAAACTGCCTAATAATACGATTTATGTATTATTATATAAATTTCATTTATATACATACACTTTAAATATTAAAAATCCGATTTTAATACTTTTCTGCTTTTTTTTTTTTTTCTTTTTGATTATTTTACACTAAAAGTCTGGTAGCGTGTCAATAATAAATCAATAAATTTTCAAAAGAGATTTTCTCAAATGTTCAATGATATCGGGTTTTCGATGCCTTAGCAATGAATTTTATTAAACACCTTTGTAAACTTATAATAAGCCACCACTTCGCGTGCCCTACGACATTCTAAAATGAATGCATGCATGTGTTGCATTTGTATAACCCTTTCGACAAGTTCTTCCTTCTTACCTTGCTAAAGCTGAAACAAGGTGGGGGAAAAAGACTGCAAGTTGGCTCGTATATGCTATGTTGGCTCATGCCAACTGCTAAAATGTGACAAATCATCTTCACATGACAAAAAAGTTGTTTAACTCACGAATGCTGGCGATTTTGTCGCCAAAACCCATTGTTCATCTGTAAGAACAGCTCTGTTTAGTAATTGACGTTTTGGAGCTGACGGAAAATTAGAGGAGTAAAATGCAGAGCTTGGTTTGGTTTTTTACATGGATCATTGATTTTATAGTAGTGCCGTACAGCCACAACCGAATCACTAGACAGATAACAGATACACCTTCTTAGCTCACAATTTTCCATTTACTTAACTAAGCTAACTGGTGTTTGAAAGGACTTGTACTACTCTAGCTAATATTCAGAACTCCCCCCCATTTAAATTCTATAGACTTTATGCCATGACTTTATGCAGTGTCTTCATGTTGCCAACCCTAACGGCAGACACGTCCATCGCGTAGCTCGTTGGCAATCAGAGAGTGAGAGAGCGTAAGGACTTTTGTCCCACGGGCAGAATTGAAATTATTCGGGAGACCGTTATGCAATGAATTTATAATCATTTACTATCTACTACTATACTACTTTGCCAGTATAATAAGCGGACAACATTTTCGAACGACCTCGCCATTCACGATAGATTTCGATTATTGATAAAATTACTTATTACCGAGTTGCAAACATCATCATCATGAAAAGCATCAGCCTATGATCTGTTTCTTATTTGAATACTGCCACTAATCTTGCCTTCATTCCATTGCTCCACAACATTTTCGGAGAAATATCATTTAACTTAAACCAAAAAAAAAAAAAAAAAATACAGAACTTGTAGACTTAAGCTTTTTCCTATACGGTTATGTTGCTACCTGTTATGGCTCTTAGCATAAATTATTTTTATGATGTTGCTATATATTTTCATCTCTTTTATAGAAATACAAAAAAAAAAAAAAAAACAAAAAGAGATAAAAAGAACGTAATGTGTAAAAGGAGAAAAAGGAAATATTTTTCGTTGAATAATAATTCGATTTGGCATCTGATATAAGGAAAACGAAATTGAATTCAACATCAAGTGTGATAAGTGCGAATATCTTATTCTTCGCACTATATAATACAAATTCAAATTGATGTGTTGCACGTATAGAGAATCTTCATTGACAAGTCTGCTTCTTTTATTTATTTTTTTATTTCTTCTTCAAGATGTAAGAAGATCTCCCTTGAAGGAGACACTTGGTAAGTAGACAACGATTGACACTGACAGTAAAGGAAATTTTTTGTTTGCGTTTACCATATATACTGACAACGACTAACAACTTTTATCTTCTTGCTTAAAATATCAAGTCTTCCTGAGTCTTTTCATAAATTCGTTAACATTAAATTAAAGAAATATTCTTTACAAATAAATTATTTTTAAAAATTATAAGCAATTAAGAGAACATTTGCGTTTAGTTTTATTCAACGCCTTTCAATGGCTTGGCAAGTAAGTCTTGACAAAAACACAACTGTAATCGTCGTTACGCAAGACGATAGATAAGCAGCAACAATATTGACTTAACTTGAGGGTTAATTTTCAGCATTCAGCACTCAGCACTCAGCGCTCAGCACTGTATGAGTCTCAACCGATTCAACCGTTTAGCGAAAAAGCATTAAATAGAAATTCTCTAAACGAAACCACAAATGTTATACTGAACAACTAACTGATTGACTGACTCACTGTTGGGTTTTGCTTTTGTGTAAAGAAAAAGGCAAAAAAAAACTTTAAATTTAAGATTAAATTTTATTTTTATATTTTTTATTTTCAAGTTCAATTACACCCAGTGAAGTTGATTGTTTAACTTTTCGATTCAAAGTTTTTAAAACTCTACCGAAAGCTTTTCCCGCAAACGTATCCAAGGATGAGAAGAGTCAGGCAACCGTTTTACACCTTTTGTACTCGTTATTGTTTTGCTTTATTTTGTTTGCTTAATGGAGAAATGGGATATTTTCCGTTCTTTATTGCTTCCTGCCGTTGGTTTTGTTTTCGTTCAGAATTTACCTTAAGCTATAAATGACTTTCAACTCTTTAGTTCTTGCTTTTCTATTTCCTTTTGGATTATGTGGTGTGAAGCATTTTATATAATCTCTTGTAAAGTTATTTAATTGAATTTAAAATTTTCTCGCTTCTTTTCATTCCTTTGCAGTTTGTCGGCTGGGAAGAAGTACCCCGTCCTAATACGCGTGCTGAAATTGTGCAAGCCATGCGCAGGATACGGGTAAGTATTGTTGAAGTTGTTAAACAGGGAAGCCCCTATTTAACAGCCCAAAGGCGAAGTATATTTTTGAAATTTCTTTTTTTTTTTGGATGAAAGGGTAACCAATGGATTAATTGAGGGCGGGCGCTTTACCAAGTGAAATATATTTTAAAAAAATGGGAAAACAGTTTTGATTTTTTAAGGAGATCTGGACATTTTAAAAATAATGATTTTTTGTGTGACTGACGACTGGGAAATGGGAATGGGAAAATTCCAATTTTCAATTAAAAGATTCTACTTCTATTGCTATTGAATTCTACTTCTATTGCTAAAAAATACTTCAAACTCTTATTGAAACCTGCATATTTTTCTTAAGAATGCGATTTTAAAGATATTGCGAATAATTCGGATGAAAAAACTCAAGTTCTTGGAGTTATGCTGCTTTCTATTACGAAAAATCGTGTTTCGAGAACAACTCGTTTCTGTTATAGATGTGTTTTTTTTTATAATAACATATTAATTTACTTCTATCATTAGTGTGTCCATCACAGGACCATAAAACTACTTTTCCACGTTCACATATTCTTCTTCAGGCCCTTCTCTTTCAACCGCTAAAGCAGAATTGCGCGTTGTACACTTGACATTTTGCGAAATGGTAGAAAAAACAGCAAGAAAATCCGCTTCACACAATCCACAATTAACTTCATCATAAATCTTTAGTTTCATGGCAAGAGTAATGACTCCTATCGAATCACTATGAGTCTCACATCTATTCACGCGTATTTTTGTCTAGAAATTCGTTTAAAGGAACTTACAAGATTTCTCTTAGAAACGTTCTTACAGAGACTCGTTTGGCGGCGCAGTGTCGAGGCCGCTCGACAGGTCGACAAAAACGTTTTTTTTAAAAGATTTAAAACATCTATTAGGCCGGCAAATAAAAAAAAAAAATAATTTTTCTAAAAAATATGCAATGGCTTCCCTCTTTAAGACAAATGCAAGCCACTGGAAAGTAAAGCGGTTGTGAACGCGGTTTAAAGTTTTCCTTTCGCTTGTTGTTTGACTTACATTGCCCAGTCAAATATTTTAGACAGAGAAAAAAACCAACTTGTTTTGCTTTTGAACACAGGTGTTTTCAGTGTGCGTGCTATTCTGGGTGCTTCGTTCGACCAATTATTCGTTTTTTATTTCTTTAAAGGTTATGTAGAATCGTCGATTAAAGAGGAAATGAATGAAAGTTGTTATCGGCCAAAAAAATTCCACTTCTTTGGTTTCGAAAGAAGCGATTCTCTTCACGTGCATCCTTTCACCGATTTGCTCCATTCCCAAGACTACCTTGCGTGCGAAATTTGATGCGGATATCTTCATTTTTGGCACCAGAGAATATTTCCTACAAACCCACATACATAGATATGATTCAAAATTTCACATAAGGACACACATATATATACATATATATACATGTTTTAAATTTTGTTGTAAATGTTGCATACGTTTTGAACACATAAATATATCTCCAACTTCTTGGTATTGACTACACAAGCACTAAATTCTGATTTTAGACGCTACGCAAAGTACGCTTTCAACCAAACATGAAAAGGCAAGGGCAGGTCTAACATGCCAATATATGTTTTGGGGAGTAATTATTAATAGATTTCTTCATTTAGACTACGGCGTAAGGGGTCCAAAGTCACTATATGTCCGCTTCTATGCTACATGAACGAATCAAAACAGTTGTTCTCGGCAGGGACATTAAAAAAAAGCTGAAATAACATACTTAAGAATATTTCATTAACACATAATAGCAAGAGAAGTAGTCGATAAGCATTCAAGACGAACTTGTAAAGACATAAAAGAAATCTTCCAAACGAAATGTGTTATGCTTACGATAAAATGTTTATAATAAGTTTTCCGAACACTTAAAATAGCATAATAAAAGGTAAAATAACCTCTTAAGCCTCGTTTATTGAGATATGGACATGAAAACCTAAAACAATTCTTTCACAAATTCTTGGCATTAGTTTTGAAGTAAGACAATAGTTGACAAAAAAAAGTTATACACAAAGAAGAAAAAAAACTAAATATGCTTTCATATGTTTTCAGTTTTGGTATAATGACAGAGTTGGAGAATTTCGCCTTATCATGTTTCTCTCTTTCTTAGCATACTACGTTGAACTCATAAGTACGATTGTTGCCGGATAGTTTCTGACCTAAGCAAAGAAAAACATTTGTCCTTTTTTTATCGCAAAATTTGATTTTATTCACTACTACGTACTCGCTTTTAAGGTAATAGAATTGATACAATGATTTGCTAACATTTCCGTACCTCTGCCAAGATCTTGAAAATTCGTTCCAGTTTCTGCAAAGGCCCTTCGATCATTTGACTTGGAGCGTTTTAAGATTTGTCAACAGATAACAGTTGCGGCGGAATAAATCATCACAATACGTATGGTAGGGCAGCAAATCCAATTTCCATTCACGCATTTTGGCCACAACCTAGCCATCGCCATATGTTACGAAGTTGTATCAATCGAAGCAGATCATTTACTATCAGATAATCAGTAAGCAGCCTATGCCTATCGCTTGTGCCCAAAAGTACTGAAACCCGCAAAATAGCAAAGATTGTTACATTATATACAGGGAAGTGCCAATTCAACTATGAACACGTACTATGATTCGGTAAAGTAAGGCAATCGACACTGTCTACTGATATGAATGAGTATGCAATGAATATCAGAAATATGGCAACCGGGCATTTGTTTTCCTTAGTATGCAAAATTAGGCAATGTGCACCAACCGTTTGTTCTTAAAAGTATTAAGATCATCCGTTATTTTATTTAGAGAAAGATATTAAGTGCAAGCAGTTTAAGACCAATGTAGACTAACGATAGAAGATAGTATTCAATGTAAGGCGAGTAAGGCAACTAACTGACATCCGAAAACCATTAAGCACAATATAGCAATCACGTAAGTTTAAGTGTATTAATCAATAGTTCAATCATTAATTAATTAAGAAAATTTATTGAGTTATTAATTAAAAATTAATTAACATTAAAGAGCAATTATCATATTAATAAGACTGTAAAGACTCCTTCGTCATGAATAATTAACAAAAGTACGCATTATAGTAATTGCAGAGAATTACATAATGAAATAGTAAACATGGTTCCGTAATGAATAGAAAATATACTGAGAATCGTGGAAGTACCCCGATTGGGGCCGTGAAACTATTCGCAATGACAGCAATTTTGATATTAGACGATAGCGAATTCCGTAACATATAACAACATTGCCAAGAAATAGTCTTGATGGTCTCAAGTAATTGGGGCCTTGAAGCGTTCAGTTCATTGTACGGCTGGATCTGACCAATTGGAATTTCTCATTGAGATATTTTAACGTACTAGTTAGTAGTATAAATAAACTTATGAATGAAGAACGCAATTGACGAAAACTGTGATACCTTATTGTTTACGAAAACATATCTGGAACACTTGTGGATCAACCGTTCTTTGTTTTTTTGAGGCTTCCCATACCACTTAGGTGCCACAACAAGATATTTATTTAATCTGAATTAAGCTTGGGTTTGGAGATAGCCGCAGTTTCCTTAGAATATTAGGGATAAGCATGGTTATCAGCTAGATGTGATCTTCAGCACTTAAATATGAGATAATTATGAGAGCAATATTGGAGATCTGACCAATCACTGCATCGGCGATAATAACGATAGGTAGAATCATAAGTTTTGAGTGACATCAAAATATCTTTAGATTTATTTGATTCTAACTCTAAATTATCCACAAAAACAAATGAAGGCAAGATATGATCGAAATCTTCATTAATCCGTTAGTCGAAATCCTCCAGTAATGCGCACGGACAAGATAGCTATATTTCAATGTCATTCGCATATACTTATTTCTATGTGAGACTAGGCCAGCTACGTTCCGCACTTTGACTAGAGCTACTCGATATCATTATCGAATATCATTACATTGTTCACGCAAAGCTTTCAGACGAAAAAATTTAATCACAAGCGAAGTTATGAACAGTATTGAGGAGGACATGGCAATGGCCAATCAGTATAGTATATTAATGGAAACAACTTAACTGATATCTACAGTACGTAATAACCTGAGGTTAGATTATTAGGGGTAAAGAATTTTTTCGAGTGGAGGGAAATAGGAATCAAAATCAGCTAAGACGGCAAGCATTAAAGTAATCCAAGGCAAATAAAGGAACGCATAGAAAACCTATGCTAAAGCGTAGGCTAAGTGAAAATTGCTTTCAATTCTATTGCTTGTGTTTTATATTCAGAAAAAAAAAAAAAAATGTAAACAGAATAACTACCGAAAAGCTTGCTTTCAGAAACAGTGCGAAAATTTATATTTAATGACTTATTATACCATGTCGACTCTATTGCTTATCAGCATTTATGAAACTAGACTAAGAAAGAATATAAGAGAAGACAGAATCATTTGTTTGTTTGTGTTTGGTAAAATCTACTCCGATTAAGTTTTATATGCAAAAAGTTTTAAATCGTTTTTAAATGAGTTTTGCAAATTTCTGACATTCGAGAAAACACTGGACATAAACTAAAAGGTATGCAAACATTGTGATGTGGTCCTTAGCAAAGTGACATTATCTTATAAAGTGAATTTCTGCTTACACAGTAAAACTTTATGTAAAGAATATGTGACACTTTAAGGTGTACGTAAGAGGTGGTACGAGCCCTTATGAATGAAAAACCTGACACTCGAACGTGGCCCAATTAAATGCAATCATTATCATCTTTTCACTTTAATCAAGATTCAATCGATATTAAATACGTTAACGATATTAAATTTGTCTCTGCTCTACAACGCACAGACACAAGAGTTGCATTAAAATGATACCTTTCCGGCCGACTTTTTACGAACTTTAAATGAGCAGACGAGGAAAGAAATCATTTCGAGTGATTTAATTTTTAAATAATTTTATCTTTTCAAGTTTGTTCACTGAGCGTTCACCATCTTTTTTGGTGATTTGATATCTATCTTAAAGAGTTTTTAACTATTTTAGTAAAGAGGGAAAAAAGATAAACTCGCAGCACTTTAAAGTAACGACAGAGACGTGTTTTTGAATTAAACTCGCTTGGTGCGGCAGTGTCTTGCACTTCCAATGTCACGAACCCAAAAAGAAAGTATTTGAAACCTTAGTTTTGGGCGTTTGATCAGATAACCATATCAATGGTACCCGGTCTGCTCTTAGTTAAAGAACAAGAAGGAAAGATGTTAAGGCAACAACAGACATTTCTTTCAAAACCAAATCTCATTCTTTTATAGTGAACCGATTTTGTTTTTAGTAAAAGTACAACAGAAAGTACAATACAAAAGTCAATGAAAATATTATCTGCTAGCAGCCATCACTTTCTTCCACACTTCTAATGGCAAATGTCGGAAAGAAGAAGGCATCTTTTGAGGATTTGTTGAGAAGAGGGCGAAGTCTTTGTGCCATTATAAAAGTGGAACCGTTGATCAGCGTGACAATCAGTCTCGCTCGAATTGAAGCAAGCGATAATGGCGGACAGCCTAAGTCAGTGGGGTGCTTCGAACGTATGTGAGCATTGCGATATGGTGACTGCTGTTCTTTAAATACTCTTTTGAATTGGCTAACCTTGACCAGGGGCTATGTTATCTTAGGCAAGCTACTCAAGTGTTGTCATCTGCTGTGCCATTCAAATGTAAAGCATAAACTTGGATCCACTGATATTAAGGCTTTACTTTTGATGTTCAGGTTTGATGGCGTTTCACTCATGACAGTTTAATGCATGGGCTGGGAACGTATATCCGCTTTTTATTACCAAAATAACACTTCGAAGTACAATTGCTAGCATAGCATTACCCAGTACTACATAATATTAAATTCTCCATTAAAGGCTCCGACAAACCCCTTCAAGTTAATGGGGTCCTCTCAATATTTCTTATTTTCTTATTAAGTTGTATTTTTAAATTTACGCAAAAAACATAATACCCAGTGATTAGTAGCTGAACTCAGTAGGGAACAGTAAGGAATGGGTGGGTAACTTTTATTGTATAAATCGTATATACGTGTTTACATATATTCTTGTTGTATATCGTTGCAGTATGAATGTAAAGTTCAGAATCTAAAAAAGCGTAAAGTCACAATACATGTATCAGTGAATGGTGTCAGAGTGGTGCTTAAAAAGCGTCGAAGAAAAGTAAGTGAAACTTTCCCTTCTTTATAACTATGTAAATTCGTATAGACCAAAGAAAATTTCTCTCTTGTTTCGCACAATTAGAAAAAGAATTGGTCGAATGAAGCGGACGAGATTGAATTATTAAATCATCCAATTTATCGCATATTTTATGTGTCCCACGATAGCAGTGATCTCAAGATATTTAGTTATATTGCACGAGATGCCAGTACGGACACATTCAAATGTTCCGTCTTTAAAAGTCACAAAAAGGTAAGTGAATACATACATCTCCACTTAATATGTACATATAATATATGTTTATATATAAATATATTGAAATTGAAATGATCAAAAGGAGAAAAACGTTGTGTTTATAAAAACATAAAAAAAAAAAAAAAATTATTTTTGAGTTAATTTTTCATTTTTTTTTTTTTTTTTTTTTTTTTTTTTTTTTTACTATTTAATTTTTTTCCACATAATTATATTGGCACGCTTCCAGTATTGGGGTTTCATATATGTGCACGGTATGATGCACATGTGCCTGCAGTATGTATTTACTTATGCGACAGAGAGACACACAGCCACGCAGCCACACAGCTACACAGTAGTTCATTTGTATCTCTTAGGTAGGCAACGGCGAAGCAATTTGCCAGAGTAGCAGAAAAAGAAAAAAAAATAGTGAACTTAAACTGATTGTGTAGTCCGGCCCGCTGTGATGTCCACACAAATTTCAATTTATGACTCAAAATAAGCTAACATGTGTTTCCTTATTACTTTTTTTTTTTATTTTTTGTTTTTTTGCAATTTTATGTAAATGTTTATAAACATGTTTGTACGGTAAAATTTGTCATTATATAAATTTTCTAATAAAATTAATAAATAAATACTTAGTAGCATTTTAGCCGTTGTGCGTCCTTGTGACCTACGATAACTACATCACTTCATATATTATATATGAAATATTGCATCAACATATCTTCCAAACTGAATATGGATGGCTTAGAGGACATGTTCTTATGAACGAATCAAAAGTATTTTCGTCTAGTCGTAATCAAATCATTGTTTAAAACTTCACTTAACGCATCCGGAAAGTTTGAAAGTTCGAAAGAAAAACATTGGAGGAAATCCTGGCTTCTTGCATATCTTTGCATCTTTTACCTCATTGCAAGGTGTTTGAGTCAGCCAACCTATGGCCGCTTGCAACCCTGCGTTGTCAAGCCAACTTTATCCAAATATTTGATGCTATCATTGAATCTATAAATTGTAAAAATGTTATGACGAAAAGGACAAACAACTAACCTACTCCGTACTGCTCATATAACATTTTTAACTGAATAGAAAAATGTGATATTCCAAGAAAAAATCAAATTAATATCACTCTTACAACTTTGAGTTTTTCAGAACAAAAAAAAATAATTTTTTGTTTTGAACCTTTTGCTTAGAGTTCAAGTAAATTCATTACAAATGAAAGAAGTGTTTTCTTTGAGATTTCAAGTTGGTCCCCAAGACTGCTCCCAAAAGACTATCTATCTTTCTGCGGAAAAAATATAGCCTTGTGTCTTACGCTTTGTCTTCTAACTCCTCTAATTCATTAACAGATTTTTTGCAGATAGTTTTTATGGTCATTGAAAAGGTATCCCCTAAGCAAAACGATAATAATGCAGTCGCACAGAGAAGGCCATTTCCCGAATCTGAGGCTGAGAGCGACTCAAAATTATTCATTGCTTCTACCAAGAAATTAAAAGATTGAGAAAAAGTCTCAGGGTGTTGATTACGATCTCGGCTATAGAGTCACCAAATTTCTTGCCCTTTCCCATCGTCATTTCGCATTCCCTGTCATTGGCATCCTGCACTAATGACAAAAAAAAACTGAAAAACTTATTATAATAAAATAACGCGTCTACGAAGCATTTCAAAACTTTAAAGCTTTTCTAAAACTACAAACAGCATAATGCTAACAACATTCACTCTAGTTTTCTCACTTGTTTAATCGTTGAACGAGGCGGGTTAGTACTCGCTAATCACACAAAAGTCCATATTTTGAAAATCCCTTACATACACCTCTGACTATATAGGCATGTAGATTAAGAGATTTTCTATATTCCGCAGAGGAGTTGATCGGGGGAATTTCAGTTAGTTGCGTTGTTAAGTTTGCTTTCGCTAAATTCGATTTTTCTGATGCTTTCCTATGTAAAAGTTTTGGGAGAATTGATAGGGAGAATGGGAATGCCTCATTGTACGTACTTTTACCTTTGATTTGATCGATGGCCAATGACGCAGGGTTGATTGAGTTACTAACACGAAAAAATGGGAATGAATAAATGATGCGGTTTATGCAGAGTTTTTTGCAGCTCCAGTACGAATTTTATCAAATTTATAGCGAATTGATTGCTCGTTACGAGCTCGGATAGTAAGAAGGACAAATGAAACATTTTAGCCTGAAAGCTGTTCGAATTTTATTAACGTGCTTAGTTGGAACTTCCAAATTTCATACACCTTTGAGAACGAAACATCCTACTTTGTTCACATATATAGTAATTTCAGTGTGTTGTACTTACGCATTATATCTTCGAATGCCTTGATTGCGTCTTGAAAAGATTTGATTGGAGTGACTCGTCCAAAAGCTTTTCAGCCTTTTCATCTGTTGCGTAATTAAACCTGTTAGGTCTATTTATCACGTTCAGCGTCATGGATATCGAATGTGCTTTACACCAAGTGTTTGCGCAAGAATTTTTAAGTTCTTGCACTTCTTCTATGGGAACGTTGGACGATAGCCTGAACAAAAATTGTTTACTAAACAGCATTGAACCGTTTCAGAAAAAGTTCATTTGAAATTTACGGACACATTATCTCGTATGAAAAGACAAATTAGTTCGATCCGAATCCTATCGGCCGATCTTTGATGAAGTCTAACAAGTTATGGATATTTGCAAAGCAATTAATAACGAATTGACGCGACAATAAAATGTCGCATGAGAAAAAGTGCTATATATAGGAAAGAGAAGTTCGATTAGAGAAGCTGTGTAATGCATATCATAAGGTTGAATAAAAGGCGTAGCTGTCGCCACATGGCAAACAAAGATGTACGCCGTACAGAGCAGGAGAAAGACTACTAAATATTGTTAGCAGAACCATTGTCGCGGAACTCACTAACAAGATTAAAATAATTGCCGAAATGCATTGATCAGAATGACGCCTACTTAATTTTTTCTATGTGGGGCACAAGGGAAATTTTTGCGTCTGGTGTTATATACCATACGTTTCTACATTTTAGTCAACAGTTTCTATGAAAATACTTATTATTATATACGTATAAGGTTTAAGGTATAATATTATGACCAAAGAGTGAGACTAATATTCAAGTTAGTTTACCCGGGTATATCGAATATCAGAAATGTTTTTTTTTTTTTTTAATTAGTAGCACAGCGTTCGTGCGTGTTGTGACTGCTTTTTTCCGACACAGAAAGTACTGTTCCCGATGTTGAGCAAAGAAGTTGCTTTAAAGTTTGTTTGCGAAATAAAATGAGAAGTAGCTTGGATCTACGATCCCATCCGTAATAACCGATGAATCGAGCGAATATTGTGCAAAAGGTAATCTACGACCGAAAAAACTGAGCCAAAATTGCTCCAAAATGAAGATGAAGTTAACCATTTTCTTCGGCTGTGCATAGTGAATTCCTTCCGCCTGGCCAAACTGCCAAACTAACAAGAAACATTAATTGAATTTGAGGGTTACTCTGAGAGCGAAAAGATAGATTTGGACTAATAAATAGTTTTAAGGAAAGAAAAGACTGAATTGGTCTTACTTCTCGGACAAAATAATATTATAAATATATATATAGATATATATATATAGAGATATATATATACATATATTGTATATATATATATACATATATATCAATACAATATATCAATACAATCTGTTGCAAGTAATATGCTCATGGATTTCCATAAGCGAATTTGTAAAACTGCTCAGCCAATACACGAAAAATAGAAAAAGCCTATAAATTATATGATCACATTGTCTACGTCATCATAATTTTTCGTTTTCTTACTACGAAATAATTTACTGAATACTTACTTATTTTCAGTACAATTATATTTCACTTTTGATGGTGAAGTAATTCAAACCTATTAAATGCGCATTAAGCGAGTGGTTGAAATTAAACAAATTAAAACGATTAATTGATATACGCATCTGAAACTGATATTTACAGGATGTTGTTAATAAACAAAAAGAAAAATAATCAAATTGATAATTAAAAAATAACAAATAATATAATAAAAAATGAGATGTAAAATGTTTTACTCGGCATTTGCTAATTTGGTGAATTTACTTATAAAAAAACTGTACGAACAAATTTTAAGTGTAATATGCTACGTGAAAGTAGGCAACAGAATAAAAATCATCATTTCGCTTATACCGAAATAGACCGACCTATGTTAGTTACGGCAGACATAAATGACATAGGTACGCACATCATGCATGACGTAGCTGAAAATAATTATCCAAGTTTAAAAAAAAAGCGTAAGGGAGACCACTAAGGATGGTAGCACAATTAATACGACGAGTTCGGCGTGCGTATGTAATAAGACAATTATGACATGTTAATATATCAGCGATAGGAAGAGATAGGCTTGTAAGTGCCGTATATTACGGCAACACGTGTTCTCAACTTTTGTTCGCAAAAGCAGATTTTTCATATCTCCTCAGACGAGCGATACATTTTTGCTGTGCCGATTTAGTTCCCTGATAACGGGGAACTCGTTAAAAAAGTAAAGTAATTTTCCTTTCTCCTTCTTTCTGATGAGTGAGTGAGTGTCTTCAATACTTTATATATTAATGATGAACTTTTAAATCACACCATGGCTCCGGGGTCACCGGATGAAAGCCCTAACAAATATCGATTTTATCGCCTCTAAATAGTGTCTCTAAAAAGACAACTAAAAAAAATTGAGGTTTTTCCATCAAAAATTTGTTGTGATTACATCTAATAGCAATTTAATATGCAAAGTAAGTCCTTATTCTATTGACTCTATTACGCTTTTACATGACGGAAGCTTATTAGTTCTTGCTAGGAGCCCTCGCGCTACAGAAAACATTTTAAAAGCAAAAACCCCTTCAAACTTATGCTAAATCTCATCGAAACTTAATGAAATACTACACTCGGTAGGCGTAATATATGCCCCTTGTCTGAATCAGATTTTCGGAGGTTGAAATAATTTCCAAAATGAAATGCCAAGGGTAATCGACATCTACAAATTCACCAAGACCAATGCTGAAGGACAATCTTTGAACAATCACTTTTGATCACTGTCGCCTACCACCTACTGTAAACGTACCTTTGTTTTAATGTAAGGTTGAACACAACATCCCCAATTGTCAACGATTTGGCACAAAACAAGAAGATGCAAGAGCGACCAAACAGTTGCTAACTGCGGACTACCTCCTCCTACGAATGATCTTCTACCACCTTCTGTGCCAACAGCAATGACTATCACCCCGCTTCAGACATAAACTGCCCTAGATATTTGCAAACGCGGGAAATATTAAAGAAAAACTCGTCGCAGATAATGAGAAGTAAATTCTTCGCCCATCACCTTTAAAATGTAATTCCCTTCCGTCCAGTTCAACTTCATCCAAACAAATACAAATAATCAAAAACAACAAAAATAAACGTTGTAGCTTCGACTTATCATTTGGTAAGCCAAACGAAGTTCTCACTGAATGTAGTAAATAAAATCTTAGCGACATCTCTGATGGCGATGTTTACATGTCAACTTAGTCGCCCATCATGATAATAAAATAAAATATTAAAATGGAACATCAAAGGATTCATTAATAATTTCAGTCGACTATAAATATTGATAAGATATACCAACTCTAGCTTTATATCTCTCCAAGAAACCCATTGCAGGTTTTTTTTAACCCACCCCCAGCCTATTCATATATTGAATACTTGGTAAATTGCCGATTAAACAAAGAATTGTATATTTACCAAATCCAGCGTTCCTAATAGATTTGTTGTACTTTCGCTTCCAACTACTCCCTCGCAATCCTTTTCACAACAAAAACTTTTCCACTTCTTCTCCACATTATCACCAGCGCTACTTTACAGACTTCTATAATTGGAACATAATTTGGGTTTCTGCAAGAAACAATTCTCCTGGTATTGTTTTGGAAAACACACTCATTAAAAACGATCTTTGTGTTTTAAATGATAGAAGGCTAATACACTTATCAGTTTATCACACACATTCACATATCGACTTAGAATGTTGCTCTCCATCACTGCTTCCTTCTATTTCCTGGTGCATCTCCGATGATCTTCATAATAGTGACCACTTTCCAATCATTGCCAACGTAAAGCTCTCCTACTAGACAAAGCTATTTGGCCTAATTATTCCAAACTAGCCGCGGAGAAGCTGAATAATAAATAATGCACTGCTGCATGTTTCTCTATATCTTAATCTAAAAACCGTCACACTGAACGTGCATCCGTGCCTTGGCGGAATAACAAACTAACCTTGCTAAGGAAAACCAAAATGAACTTATGACATTTTTTCAAAAGAAATCCTGGTCATACGAATTTCTCATTATGCTAAAAAGCTAACGCTTAGTTTCAGAGAGAGTTAAGTAAATCAAAAACTGTCAGCTTTGAGCAAACTATACTCCAAAACAATTCATAGGAACACTTGAGAATGGAAGGAGTGATATGGAACAGAGTCAAAAAATTAGTAAGAAGCCCGTACTCCAATGATATTGCTGCTATCTGCACTTCAAACGGAACGTTGAACGACTTACAGGATGTTTCTAACCTCTTCGAAGATGTGTAACCTGAATGCTCTTCTAACTGCACTTTCTCTCGTTGCCTCATTAAAAATAAGGGAACTCCAATCACTTTGCCCCACACTCATATTATTGACAGATGCGCTACATTTCTAGAAAAGTCTACACCCACCCGCATTAGAACTGGCGAGCTGTCTTACCAAAGTGAAACCGGAGGCGCCAAACTTTCATCGTATTTCACACCAAATGGTCAAAGCACTGTCCGACTCAAGGAAACGTAAATTATTTGTTCTATACAGCGCAATCGTTTCTAAGGGTAATATTCCCAATTCATGGAAACTTGCGATAACCGTTCCCATTCCAAAAAACAAGGGCTCTTCCGTGGGATGAGACTACCACCCAATCTCTCTGCGATCCTGCCTCTCTAAATTAATGGGAAAATTTACGACTTCCAGATTGTCTTGGTCTCTGGATTAAAGAAAATTTAATAACGAAGCAACAAATTGCATTTAAGTCAGGCAGAAGTTACCTTGACACCCTACTACACATTGATTATTTATTTGCACATTTGTAGAAAACCCTTATATGATACAGACAGTCTGCATATATACATAAATAATTTGCCAGTTCAAAATTCGCAAACACTCAACGTTTTGGGGCTCACTTAAGCCGCACTGGCTTCATTTAAAGAATGCCATTCAAACTAGGGCGAACTTATTCTGCTACTACGCTTGGAAATACCTTGTTCACGTAAACACTTTTGCTTATCTCAGCGAAATGCTCGTTTTAAGGAAAACTGACTATGGTTTGATCGTATATGGCATATCACATCAGTTTATCATCAAAGGCTTAAAGCTAGCATATATGCCTTCCGAATCATACCCATCAACAATATCATTATCGAGGCCGGTCTTCTAACATTAGAAAATAAAGTTTGCATGTTAAACGGTAAAACTATCCCGAAACTGCTCAATTCTCCCAATTCAATAGTTGGCGAAAATGTTAAAAAGGCCCCTATTGCCAAAGAATCAGGAGATATCAATCCGCCATTAACTGCTGCGTAGACGTTGCCAAAGAAACAGAAATTCCCCTAAACACTTCCTGAAAATACAGGATTAAACCGCCAGGGGCTTTGAACGTCAACGGTTGCGATATTTTACCCGCAACAAGCAAAAAAGAATGTGTGCCACATCTCGTCTTCAGAGAACTAATCGCAGAAAAACTAACCTTTTGAAAAGTAATGGATAGGACCTCCTATTTGCAGATGGTTCTAGGAGTGATTACTTGTCCCCTGCCTACATAACAGTAGATGCTACGAGGCAACTGCAAATTAATCGCATCGTCACAGTTGAAGCTGGAGCTTTTCTTCAGATCAGAAACCTTGCTGGCAAAGATAAACTCAAAATGACTAGCATCATATATAGTTCATCGGTCATGAAAGCTATCTGCATCCCCTTAGTTTTCAACTGAAACACTATCTACAAAATATGACATACCATCGCCGCGCACGGAGACAAAATCAAAATCTTTTGGTTTCCAAGACATCTTGGTCACATTGGTGCCTTTAATTATAGACGACAATGGAAAAGTTTAATCTTCAAAGGTCTATTAGGAAAAAAAATCTTAATCTCGTTCCATCGCTATATCCAATGAGCGTCGGGAAAACAAGGTCAAAGCATTTGCCAGAATCCGGACTTGCATATACCATTGCAAAGCAACGACAAATCCTTAAAAGTTCTACTCTTCCGATATGCGATTGTGGACAACACCCTACGATTAAACATATACTTGGGGAATATCAAAACCTTTCTAATTAGTTTTCAGAACATCCAACCCTATGGGCATCTTGAAAATGCCTTTAGAACTTAATATAAAAAAAAGCTGCTAAACTAATCATCTAATCTACCTAAAAGAAAAAAGAAGAAGAGCTGATAATCTAGTACTCATCCTACTTTTAGTCCTAGGATTTATTCTTTTGGTCTGAATAAATTATGATAATAATAATACATTTTTAATAAACTACGACAGATTAGCTTGATAAGTGTGGCGGGATTCGGCTATCAATAAGTAGGTAGAATATATATGAATAAGCAAATAATATCAGATCTTGAATCAAAACTAAGAGTTTAATAGAAAGTTGATCTTAATTGGCATAATTTTTGCACTTCACAAAATTGTGCACCGCCTACAACGACTTGAGAAAGGCCCATCTCTTGTTATAGCAATTGATTAAGAAAGTTTCCCTAATGCCACTTAAGCCGATTTGTTTTTAAGTATTTTGGGTTCAATCTACAGATTACGATTTTCGGGATATATTGATAAGATCTGGCACACTGATATTTTTTGGGCCAAGAAGTAAATCTATTGAAAATGGATTTTATCAGACTGTTTCTCAGACTACTCCCCATATAACATAGTATTTGGAGAAGTTAGTCAAAGGAAAAAAATTTGCCACTTTCCTTATATTTATCAACAAAAATCGGTGAAGAATGTGATAAATTGTGACATACAAAATCAATGTAGAAAATTTGGAAGGGTTGGAAAGACTTTTTGAATTGCTTTCTAAATGGACAAAGGCCGAACCTTAGATACCCCAGCCAGCGTAATTCTTCATTTGATTTCGTGATAAAATGCAAAAATTATACCCTGTCCTCGGGGATATGGAAAGCATGACGTAAGTTGATGTGGTTTCAATTTAGTAAAATTAATCTTCTCACCAAGGATCTTATTATTCCTAGTTGATTTTCGTCATAAAGTACTAAGAGTTAGAACTCGTTGTCATCTAAGGCGCACTTGCGTGACGTGCTTTATATGGATGGCGTACAAAAAAAAAAAAAAAAACCGACCTACGAGGTGCATATTTCGTATAGTTAATTCCTATTTTAAATGAATCGTTATGGGCCGTTATTGAGGAGGCGTTCAAAGAGTTTCCCCAGATTTCATTTTAACACTCGGAAAAAATTTGAACGACTTTTCTAAAATAGTATGTTGTGTATGGGGAGTGAATGGAAAAATGAGTCGATCGAATTCATTTTCGATATTCTTCGTTCAAGATTGTAGACAAAAAAAACATGAGCACGTCTCAAAAAGATATGAAAGACACACTCAGATCGATTCAGGAAATGAGTCTGATAGGGATACGCATTTTATAATAAAAGTCTATATGTATACATACATTCGCATAAATTTAATATACCCAGTATCGCAGATGGTGTACACTGTAACAATGGCGTACGGAATTTAACACAAAACTTGAATTTACAAAATTTTAATTTTGTATTTCTAAATTTGATCGGGAATCGGTATTAAAAATTTGTTCTAAAATGACTTCAAAGTTGACGTTCAAATTTGGAAGAGAGAATTATGCCACAAGTGTCGTTCAGACGGACAAGCGCTTACAGACGCCAAGAAAGCTATCTAACTATCTTGACTTTAATCGAATATATATTCAGTTCAAGCGAACGGGGTGCGTATTTTTGCGAGTTTTAGGCATTCAATAAACTCAATATGCTTACGTTGCTATTGAAAAAATGGAGACACATACAGGACAATAGAAAGTTTATAAAATAACGATCTATTACGATAAACTGAAATTAATTGCATTCAAAACGTTTTTAACAATCTACGTAAGAGTACACGAAAGTTTTCCCCTAATATGCGGAGAAACTCTTATAATTATAAGCAAACACACACAAAAAAGCTTTATCCCGTAAAGCTCCCTCAAATGAGAAAGAGCGAGAGTGCGATAACATCTTCGGCCAGACACATTAACAACAAAAGTAATAATAAAATAAAAAAAAATAAAATGAAATAAAAAAAATTTGCATATACAACCAGTGTATAGTACAACGAACTTGTTTTGTGCGATCAGTGCGTAAAGTACTACACGGCGTATAAGTTGAACGGAACGGAAAATAAAAACACAGCAAAAGATATTCATTTTTATAAATATTCAAAAAGAAAAAAATAAATAAATAAAAATTAAATAAAAACTAAGAACAATTATGTGAAAATTAAGTGAATAAAAAAAAAAATATATACATATATATATCATATTTATATTTACTAAAAACTTAAATAAAAAAAATAATATATTTTAATAAAATTAATGAAATTTGTTTCACGGTTGATACGAACATTGAAACATTAAAAAATGTAAAATGGAAATATTTTTTTATATATATTTAAAGAAACAAAATAAGAATTAAAAATTGGTTTCAAATTTCTTTCACTGATGTCTGATTCTTATCACTTCTATTATTGTTATTATTACTATTATTATTATTATTTTTATTATTATTATTATAATTGATTATTGTTAGTTATTATTCCTTACTTTATCGTTTAAGCTCAAAATGTCAAAATGTTTTGCATATAATTTTGAAAAACAAACAACAATTTTTTGTTTTTGGCGCACTAGTTTCTTCTTTTTTTTTATTATTATTATTGGGAGATATTATTTTCCGCTTGATTCTAAGCAATGGCTAGATTGTTAGTTTTAGAAAAATTGCACTTTTGCACTCATGGAAAACACTTCAACGATGGATATGTTTTTTTGTAAGATTTTGAAGTCTTCCCTTATAAAACAGCACTTTTATTACGAACGACTCCTTTTGTCGATTGTGTGGCATAGTGGCGTGTCTCTCCAAAGTTACATGTCGGAGCCATTTGATTCTTACAATATGGTCGAACAAAAGCACAAACAAAGAAAATCCACCAGAAATTTTAATGAGCTCCCATTGAAAAGTTTCAAGTTGAGACACACATTTTAAATTTATCTAAAGTGGGTCTGGTCGGTCAATTCACACATTCGTATTGTAAGTTATTGTGTCTGCCCACGACTAAAAAAGGCTCCAATCGTTGGATACCCAAGATTCCCCCCAGGAGTACTTCTCTTATTTCTCATTAATATCGCTTAAAATCGATTCGTGATCGGTTCTTATCAAACTCGAAATATCATTTCCATATTCTCCATGTATCACGCATTGGCGGCAATCAGTGATAAGACGTTTCTCGATTGTTTCTAGTTCGATGGTCGGCCAGGCCCACTATTAAATACCCTACATCACATCATCTCACACAATTGTTATTTTTATTATAGAACATGAAAATTATATCTTGTTTTTATATAAAGGCATATTTTTCATGTGCGTATTTAAGGGGAAGCGGGCCCAAAGTGCAACTTAATGTAGTACAAGTTGAATCCTTACATAGGGCAGGATTCAAAAATTGGCGTAGATGGTCCAAATTTCATAGAGTTAATTTTTGTATGAAATTACTATTATGGGTCAACTTCCATCACCACATATCAAAACTTGCACTTTTCTTCTCTACAAAGGGTCAATTTTCGTTAACATCTTTGCTAGGGTAGGATCCAAAAAATAAACCGAGATGGTCCAAATTTGGTACTTTGTTAATTCTTTTATGTTAAATTATTATTATGATGCAATTTTTATCATGAAGCACCGAGAATTGTATCTTTTTGTCGTATGAACTTCAGTTTCCATTATGTGAGGGAGGATTCACAAATTTGCCCCAGGTAGTCCAAAGTTTTCATATCAACAAACAATGCCGAAATTTTGAAAGTTACAATTTTTTCCCATATAATAACTTTTCAAAATAGGGCGCCATATGGGGAGAAAGTAGACCGCTTGAGAAAGTAGACCGATCCGAAACATTTTCAATAGCATTCGTCCAAATTTCATCAAAATATCTCAAAAATTGTGACCTGTAGCTTAAATAAAAATTTACATGGATAGAAATGAGACGGACAGACGCGCTTAGATCAATTCAGATTGTGATTCCGCATCGACCGGCGTAATAAAAGAAAAGGAAATGGCGATGAAATGGGTGAAATGGAAAAAATTCGCCACGCCCATCTAACGCTATAGAGTACCGAAATTTCATTTTTTTCGCTTTGTTCCAATTTCTCTTTAAGGTAACCGCTCTTGTCGGAACGTGGAGACGAACAGAGAGACCGTTTGGGAGTTAAGTGGTAGATATGTTTAGATTCTGCCTTTTCCTATTTCCGTTGAAAAAATCTGCGATGGGATCATTTTCTGAAGATATTGTTGCAAAAACTCAGCTTTATCTGGCAGCAAATTTTAATTTCCAATATTTTTCGATCAACAGTGATGCACAACAGTATTGTTTTTAAATGCGAACTTGTTATGTCAACCTTGGACCACTTTGATTCATTCTTGGCACCCACTACCGTGTCATGAAAAGGAGTTCTTGGTATGCGACGACAAGGTCTAATTTTTAGTACTTTATGGCGAAAATGGGTAAAAAGTTTTCTTAGACAAAGTGGTGGACGCTTTCAATGATCATTATTTCCCAATTATAACGGTTTAGTTTGTGAAACATTATCCATTAATTTAGTTAACTTTTAGATACTACTATCACTTACATTCACTGATCCTTCGATTGCGAATGAAAGCCGTGATAGTTTTCTGTAGCCCTGACTTGTTCTTCAATTGTCGGAAATATGTGAATCTTTAAATTTGCTATAAAATGCAGTAAAATCTGATTACAGAATTTATCATCTCCTGAAAGACTCGGTCCGAACGAAAAGTTAGTTTATATCGATTGGAGCGTCGTTTTAAAGTCTAACTTTGTTCGGTTATCACAATGATTATATTCGATTGTATAACGATTGTGCAACGCACGTAATGACGTCGCAAAATCATAATTTGCAAATGCTTTTGAAGCATTTACAGTCCAGCAATGACGTAGTTGCAGATGTTGACAAGTTTGAAACTTGGAAAAACGTCGCGGAACGTGGGAAAACATAATGACAAAGACTTAAGAATATTGAACGCCCCTACCGCATAAGAAAATCCATTAACAACCAATCAGACGGATCTGAAGCATAGTCATAAAGATTTATTCATATTCAAAAGGTATTTACAATTACTTTTACATTCGTGCACATATATTTGCAAATTTTCAAGCACACGCTGACACACGCATTCACATATATGTATATATTTTCTGGGTGTTCAGTTTTCTTTCTATTTTCAATGTTTTGTTTCTCTTTTTTTAATTTTTTTTCTTGTTTTCTTTGTGGTCCAGACTGTAATGGTCATAAAAATTTTTAAATATCTTGTAAAGAAATGAAATGAACGTGAATGCATATACATACTCCCATCTATATATATATATATATATATATATACATATGTATGAAAACCGTTTATTTTAATGCTTGTTTATATATTATAAAATATCTCTACCAAGATATATATGAATATGTGATGATCCGCAAAAGTGAATTTTGAAAGGTGGAGACGGAAAGGAATGTTTTCAAAAACGGTATATATTTTTCTGTAGGTATTATGCGCGTTTGTGTGCCATTTGTCGATGATAGATACATACATACATAGCCATCCATATACATATACATATACATATACATATGCGTGCAATATATGGGTATGCATTGAATATAAATATAAATGTATATGCATTACTGCTGCCATTAGGATTGTTTTTGTTCTCTCTAAGCGTGAATTGCTCTTTTGACGTGTTTTTCATATTTTCCCTAAAGCAAGCGTATCGAATGAAAAATATAGTACACTTCTTAAAACAGTTATTATTCCTGTTTACTAATCGTTGTTTAAAGACTTTTCGGTACAATTTTACACACGAAGTAAGAAAATCACATTCAGCTGTGGCTAAATTTTCCATATGTGCGTCATATTTATAAAAAAAAATCTTGAGGAAAATGAAATTTCGATACTCAATAATATTGTGCGAGCGTAACCGATTTTATCCCTTTCTTCTACAGGTGCTGTGTGGTAGAACGTACAAGTTCTTATTGTTATTCTTTACGGGTAATGAGCAGAAAACACTAGTGTTCTCAGTTTATGTTATACTTTGGGCGTGTATTTCGGCCCATTTTCAATAACAACCTCGGCGCAAGAGCTACCAATATTTTGACCAGATCTATAGATGATATCTTAATTTTTGCGCCTAGAAATATGTTTACCGAAAGTAAACAGACGGACGAACAAGCACGTCTAGATCGATGAAGAAGTTGGTAGTTATCCAGAACAGTACATGTATCATTGTGGGTCATTGTGGCTTCCTTCTGGGAGTTGCAAACTTTTGGACGAAATGACTGCACACGCAAGCTTCGGTGTAGTGGGTGAAAATAGCGGCTAAGTTGAACCTAAGACATTATTTTCTTAGTAGTCAGTAAACCTTTATTGTGAACGGAAAATTTAAATCAATCTTCTTTTTCTTTCAATATTCGTCCGGAATGCGTATGTATGTGGGTAGAGCGTAAGACCAAAACGACGCCTTAATATCAATTTGAAACTTACTAAAGCGAGGAAAAGTTATGCTTACTTAGTAAACGTGAACTACGGGGGCCCGCTTCTAAACAATCATTTCTTAATCGTTGCTAGATCCGTGGGCCTATGGGAGCCAAATTCGGATTCAATTAATAGACGGTCTTGATACCTATCTACTGAAATAAAGTAATTTTTTTTTTTGATATAGTACGAGACGGACGATAGACTCAGAGTGCTGTTCTGATCGAGAACAAATGAAAAGTTTTTTTCAGATATTATGTAATGCTGAGAACGCAAGGATGTGTGAACCTATTCTAAGCACGAAGATATGGAAATTTTACGAAAGTGTTACAAAAACAAGAACAGATCAACTCATCGGGGTAGAGATAGGAGTAGAAATAGAGTTACTACACTGTGCGTCTTGCTAAGCAAGAATTTATAAAGTTAATGGAATGTCTGACGGATATGTCTAAGTGTCACAAAAGTAACGATGAAATTGGCATAAATTCATTCTTTCGTCGCCGAAACAAATTCAATCAGTCGTAACTAATTAGTTCAAAAAATGAAATGCGAAGACTTTTGACACTTGATATTACGAGAACAACAGCATATTTAAAATATATGCTGCTTGCAAACTATCTTCGCTGCTTTTTTACTATCGTAATTGCAACATTATGAACACAGTTGCTCGTCGCTTGCTAGCAAAAAGGAAATAGTCATCGTAGAGTAAATTTACGCTACGATCAATGTTCGATAATGTTTATAAGAGTGCGGGCGTGGAGGGAAATTTCGTGGGAAATAATGCACTTAGGTTTATCCAAAATTTGGTTCGCCTCGCAAAAAGTCACTTGTACGCCTGTAGAAGATTGGCGCTTTCTTGCGAAAAGTATTCCGAAAGATCTTCCGGCTGAAATCATTGCTGTTGGATACCCTTTAAAAAACAATCAAACTCGCCACGTATGTTGTTGGCTATCTACCTTTTATCACAATGTCATACCGGCTTCATTCGTCTGCAACTCACAAAAGTTAAAAATGTTAACTTCAATGTTTTGCTTCGTAACACCTACACTAACAATTCCTTAGTACTTTGACTAACGTCTAAGACGGCCTTGGTCAATCGATCAAAGCACCCGTCCAGAATGATATATATGATACTTAGTGACACTGTTGCCCAGTTTTAAGGCTCCGTAGGAGGAATAGCTTCAGCTTTGTATATTTCCCATTGGAAATAATCGAATTTGGGAATAGCAATGAGACTTACTTTCCCGGTCTATTCGAAGAAAAGTGATGCTGGATTGGGAAGAAAAATGGACACGAAATCGAAACGAAATCGAAAAAACCATTAATACTGACGTTAAAGTTGAATATTCGTAACGCCCTTATGTGAAGGCATTAGAAACTATTGCCGATGAATGTTACCAAGAACAAATGACGGAATTGGGTCGAAAGACACTCACAACATGCGAAAAAACACTTCAGGTTGATTATTCACTCATCACCTATGACGGGGCCAGTAAAAGCTTGCAGCGTTGAACTGAAATGTTCATACTAAGCTGGTAGCATTTACCAGATATATGTCCTTCTGACTAATACAATGACGATTTAACTGATGAATTATTGTCGACTTGAGCACCGTTCCCTTCCTTACGATTTTTCCTACTGTCCATCATAAAAAAACGGATGTCATAAAAGATCAGGCAGAAGATCTTTCGTTAAAGGATTTACATTTTGTGAGGAGGGTAGATGGACTTTTTTTGAAGCCCCTAACCGCGATCCAATAAGAGTTCTCCTTATAATCTATCACATCTTCACATGAATGCTCTCTTGTGAGCTAAAGGTACTGAAAGGCACCCATTTTCATTTTGCCGGATTACCTGCCATCTATTACGGTTCCACTTGATTTATTTGGATTTATTGTTCTCTGACTTATTCAGATGTCCTTCGTCCCAACTTCGGTTGCCGAAGAAAATTTTAATATAAAATGTTTTCTTTTTTTTTTTAATTTTCATTCAATGGTGTCTTTATAAATTTCCTTTACTCCATCCCTTTCTTCTCTTTAATTATCTATTGAGAATAAGTTCTCGTTGAAAAGAAAGTTTTGTTTTTCTTCTGTTTGTTTTGTAACCTGTTGCCATTATGTATGACGTGGGCATTGAAAATATTGTTGTGTTTGTTGCTTTTTTCTTTGTGTTTTTTCAAATACCATAAAGAAAAACAAAAAAAAAGATGAACAGAAATGCATCTAATGACGGTTTTAATCTGACCTTTATTGTGACAGAGCATACGTGAGCATATGCATGCTCGCGTTCATTTGTATTTCCTTCATTGCGATATAATTAACGGATTACATTGAGTATGCATATACACTTAATGCAATCAATCCTTGGGAAAAAGAAAATAAACATTGATTTAGCGAATTCATTTTCGATTATTGAATACTTTTTCTCTTTCCCGCAACTGAGGTTTATTGAGATTCATCAATAACATAATAACGTTATTAAAGCAAAGACTGCTTATTGATTCAAAATTCAAAGTGAAAATGTTAAAAAAATTCCTTGCACATTCGTACATACATACGCATACATTTATGGATGGCCGTGATCGTTCAAAATGATTCTTTATTGACTACTTATTTAATCAACATTTTAAAACCAATCTTGGCCATAGTCGAGCTTGCTTGTCATATACATTTGCCTTGTTTATCGGTTGATTAGTTAGTTAGTTAGTTAGTTACTTAGCAATTGCGTGTAATGCACTGAAGGTTTTGAAGCATAAAACATTGTCTGAGTATGTAGCTCATAGGGTATTTTATATTTACTTTTACTCATACAGATATTTCACGGCAGTAAGTATGTAAAGCAGAATTTCTTTCCTATACCCCCAGTTCAAGATGATGCTTCCGTTGATGCTGCAATTTGACGAACTCTTAGTGTACCTTCGGTGTAAACACTTTCGGGGATTTTTAGTAATTGGAACCTATCATTCGCAAGACTCGCACACAAGGAAGAAGGACAATAATATATGTTAAGTGTAATAGGCGGTTGAAACCTTTGTCCCATCTGTAATTTCAACATAACCTGCAGACATCCAGTATCGTTGCATTTGAAATTTTTCTTTATATCGGGCTTAACTGCGTATATATTGATTATAGTTCATTTCCAAAACGTACTTACTTTCGAGAGAATGAGTAGTTTTCCCGTTTTATGTTTTCTTTTTTTTAATTTTTTATGAAGTGTCAGTTTTCACACGCGATAGTATAGACTTCATAGGTTCAGTATCAGAAAAGTTATGTGACTCCAAATTTATTTATTTAGTTTTTATTATTCAGTTATTTACTGAGAAAAATGCGATGAATTTGTTTTACTCGATCCAACATTTAAAGTGCAGAGAACGAATCGGAAGTGATGAAATGAAGTGAGATTACAAGCTTGCTTCTCCACGAAGCGCTTTACTTCTCGTGCATGCTTCTTTACACATCCATATACACATATAGTATACATATAGGCATCATTCCCCGAATGATTTCATGAATATTAAGAGAAAAAAAAGTACTTGAACCGATTAGGTTCTGATTCCATTGGTACCCCCGATCATTGCAGCTCTAAAGTCGCAATTGGTCAGTTGCTTAACAAGCAATTTTATCTTCTCCCAAAACAAATCAGACATTAACGCGTAGATTGCTATCAAGAATGGGAACGTATAATAAGATTACTCTCTATTCAGACTTAAGTTCCCATAGTATGTACAAGTTTATGCTTATTGATTTTGAAAGCTTAATAAGTGTGCTGAATCTATTTCCCCTAAGTTGATAATTAAATTTTTGTATATATATAGATATATATTAGCATTTCTACAAGTTCTGAGTTTATTATTAGCCCTTTGAATCCTCGTCGACGTTGGTGAGTAGCTTCAACATATCTGAAAATTAAAGCGAAATATTTTGATGGAATTCAGCACAGTTGAAGGCGGTCGATCGTTTATGAAAATTACTCTCCCACAATATGAAAATTCATTTTGAGAAGATATATCTCAGCGTTAAGCAGAAATGCCACATAAAGTATGCAATTTCTTGAGCGCCTCACGGTTTATGTAGAAAGTAGGTACTAACTCATCGGCAACATTATAGAACTTGTACTTTTTAGTGTGCTATTTAGGCTTAGTAGACATTTCCGCTTTATAGCAAATTTTAAAATTCTCTATTTCCTTTCACGGCATTGATTGATTGATGCATATTTTAACTTTTCAGTCTTTACCATAGCTTACAAGTGAATGCACTTTTTTTTCTATCTACACATGTATAGAAAATAATATTTTTTTATTTATTTATTAATTTTGGTATTTATTTATTTTTTTTTTTTTCAATATTGTTTGCTTTACATACAGTGGCGGCAATATTTCTTGCTGAGTCATAAGTGCTGATAAATTAGGAACAAATGTTTTTCGCTTCAAATAATTAACAAACTGCAGACGGTTGTTGATAAAAGTCTTTCCAAAACGTTGATTACTAAACATTAAATATTTAATACTAATGACAGTTATTGAAAAGCATTTGAAAATAATTTCATAAACAAAAATAAAGGAATGCTTGAAAAGTTTCTGCAAATTTTTTTAAAAACTTTCAACACCAATTTGCATAAAGTAATGAAATTTCCAGTCGAATCAGGCCAATAGCGTTCTTTCTTCTTCCTTTTCTTTTTTTTTTTTTTGTTTTCTTTTAACAAAATTCCTGAGGGAATTGATTCATATTCGATTGAGATAGAATTTCTTAATAGCTCCGCAAAGTTAGTCGTTTTATTTCCACAAGTTATGCTTATGCACGAGTAGATAGCGAAAATCAAGCAGATTGCGAACAGCAAATGTTGCAGAACAATTACCTGCACAAAGCTAAGATCAAATGCAATATCTGAGGTTTTCAAATTTCCTTCTATATCTACATCTACAATGGCAGTCTGGAAGTACTTTGAAACAACTGACTGATGAATGTTAAAACTCTGTAGACATAAGGCCTTACTCGCAAGCAATTTACGGCACGACTTGATAGTTATATCAGCACTCATTGGTCGGTCGAAGTGAAGAGTTTCTTCTTCTCCTTGAAACTTCGCTAAGCATTTTCAATTTGCCCTTCTCTGCGTATATAGGCGTATACGAGTTTTTTTCTTTGAAAATAAAAAGTTCACATATATCAAAAATCATTCCTTCAACCAAGTGAGAAGGTTAGGATCAGATTCGATTGCATAACATGTGCTACTTGCACTTATTATACATATGCAATAAATATACGTAAAGAATGTAATAAATTTTGGCAAAAGTTACTATCTCATCGAAGACTGCGGAAAGTATTATCACACATCCATTCCATATTCCAGCATCAATGCTTAATACATAATTAAAGTACGTTATGGATTCGGGAATTATGGAATTTTCTGAATATGCCGTCATAACATAAGTTTACATTAACTAACAGTCTCTTCATGTATCGGACACATATACGAGATGAAAAAAAATTTTTAAATTTTAACCAATAAATACTCCACACTGTAGCTCCTATGGTTTGAAGTAGGACTTGAACAAAAACTATTCTTAGGACAATAATCGTAAACATTTCTTTTTGATGACGGATTGTCTTAGCAAAGCATCAACATTTGTACTTAAAACATAAAACACAAATACAAAATTGATCTAAATAAATAATTTCTAATTAAAAGTAAATTTAATCGGACCGCTTAATATACACTTTGATGTTATTTTTTTATTATTTTTTGAAATGATTTAATTAAATTAATTAAATTGTTTGCTAATAATTACTTAGGCAATTGCATCGGCAAACATGTAACGCAAAATTTTCATTGGATCGCACATTACAAATCCGCTCACAGACAATCAAATCTTTGCCATAATTGCAATTTCTCTGAATTATCCGGCATTTGTTGGTCGTCTGTGTTAATATAATACTAATAATAGCAAAAAATTTATTAATTTTTTTAATAGTTTTTATAATACGATAAAATTTGGATTTTCTTCTTCTAAAATATAAAATTTTCTATTTCATCTAAATTTAAATGATTGCCATAATATGCGGAAAAAATTCGTCTCGTGCTCGTAATTACAATGAGAATCGAAGGTCGGACTAAATCACGCCTCCTTAAACTTGATTTTAACCTAAATCATTGTTTTATATTTAAAATTGAAGAATTCTTCGAGCTTGAAGAAGAAGAATCTCAATTGGAATCGAAAGTGTTTTTGCGAATTTCAAAAATGAACCAAATCCGATAAGAAAGACCAAAACATTTCACACTTGAAGTGAAGAATTATCATTTAATTTTCGCGGTACGCGAGGCTAAAAGCTTTGCCTTACTGATTAGCCTGACAGATGTTCCAATTGTATTGTAAAGCGAAGATGATTGCACCTATCTTACCTAATTGTGTTGAGACCTGGATAAGTTTTCGCGTCTTGTAAAAATTTATGCTCAGTTTGAAATAATCGGAAAAAAATCATCACTGAAAGTGTTGTCCATCGTTAACTTTAACGCAAGATTTAGATTTTATACCGGAAAAACTATGCATGAATGACAGGCAGTGCTCTATTGAAGGCAACGGGTGGCAGGCGGCAGGTAAATACGGCGTGTAGACTATCATATAGCAGGCTATTGGGAACGCCTGTTGGACGAGTTTTGTTATATGGTGCCCAATTTCTATATTACGACTTTGGGGCGCATTGTATCCGTTTGTCTCTACCAGCTTAAGACGAACGACTATGAGGTCGACATCCCCACGTTCAATTCCCGGCATAGTTAATTACGATTGTTGTGTGGTCATAGCAAGAATGAATCAATGCAGGCGTAACACTTACCGATCGGGCATACACTTCCCAAGCTGCGGCCTCTCCCTATCTCTCTCTCTCTACTCGCTTCTTTCTGACCATCGCCGTGTTACACATATATGTACACATCGCCTGAATGATTTTATGATTTCAAGGGTTTATGGTTTCTTTTTTTTGGCTGAAACAGACCATAATTCACACACTTCTTGCCCGATTAACGCAATAATCGGCTATGTAGCGCGTTATGGCTTTTTGTTAAAGCACAATGACCAAAATTTTGAAATGTTTGAATAGGTCCAAAGGATAGTAATAACCGTGGCAATATAACACTTTGTAGCTATTAGGCTCTTCTCGGCTTGGATGAACTTGATCTAATTCGCAAGAAAGTCCACGTGGCAAGGTTCAAGGCAAAGATTCAAGGCTTAAAAATATGTCTTAGAGATGGCGTAGTGCGTAAAAATAATATTTTCTGCACTCTTTATGCAAACACTCGCAATAATAAAAATATTCCGTAACAAAGACGTAGTCGACCGCAATTTATTTTTAGTAAGACACTCGAATTCCTCCTGCACAAATTTATTAATAAATTTCAGATCTGCCAACATTTCGCAAGCCCACCAACTATTTACATTCTAAAGATATCTTAACAGGGTTACCAGCATCATAAAACTATCATCAACCCCACACATATTTATATGGGAATATTTATATTGCAACAGGGAAACTTTTATACGCTTTGCGTATATGCGTTTACAAAATGTTCGCTTGTTCGTCTATTGACAGATATATCAACAAAATGTTATTCTGAAAGTGTACCTGGCGCATACAGCAAAAGCATCTATAATAAATAAGTAGGAAGCAAGTTGCTGAATCTTACAACATTTTCTGATTAAATCCTTTGAAAAGTGCAAGTATTGCGGCAATGTAAGGAAAATGGTCCGTCGTAGCATTAAAGTACTTGGACAAAAATGGAACATCCATAGGATGTGGCCTATCACTTTTTTGATTTGCTAAGGACATGAAAAGTATTTTTGAAGTTGGGTAAAGCGATTTTTGCTTAGCAGTCTACTGGAAGATTGTGAACACTTTTTGCAATTAAGTAAAAGAAAAAATTAAAGAATTATTTTTATATATTTTTTTAATAAATTGCACAGATATCGTTGTACGTAAACTATTTGATTCATACAGCTTTAGTGCAGTTGAAGGAGATACAAAATCTGTTAGACGACTGCTGCTTATATATATATGTGTGTATGTATATATATATATTTTACAGTTTATCAAGTTTTATGGTTCAGCACATTGTGCTACATTAATGACCAAACTTATTCGTAATGTAACAAATTATTTAGTATTCCAAAAATTTTCGCTTAAATGTTATAAGGCGTAATTAAATCAAGCGCAACTACGTATGTATATATATAAATATGTACATATGTATCTATATATTATGTAGATGATTTATTCGCTTTAAACTATTTACAAAAATAATATTTTCGTTCAGTTAGGTACATGCGGCAGACTAATTACTCATACTCATGCGCTTCTCTGGTAGTAGTTTAAGTAAAAATTATACATTTTTGAAACGAAATTATAAATATCCATATATATACCATGCAATTCATTTTAGTCTATGACAGTTCAGTAGACTCAACTCAAAAGGCAAAGAAAAAAAACGACTTGGTCATCATCATCACCACCATAATCATCATCATCATCATCATCATAAGCTTCAATTGTAAACAAGTGAAGAAGAAAAAACGAAAAACAAAACAAAACACAATATTAAGAAATTATTCGAAATATTTTCAAAGTTTAAATGCAATTCTATTGATGTACATGGATCTGCTCTTATATATATATATATGTATATATATATATATTTGTTGTTGTCTAATATTTATTATAAAAAAAATGTGTGCCGGTAACTAAGTACATGCGTTTGTTTGCAATAATCTGTCCCATCGATAATATCTTTGAAGTATACTCTATTATGTAACCTTTGAAGGGACGATTTTCCTCCTTCAAGCGCAGGCACTTTCGTAAGATTTGTATTTTTGCGTTTTCCCAGTTGAGAGACATTTCCTAATGAATAAGTTGTTATTATCCAATGTTTGTTCGTTTTATTTGTAATGATAAATATAATAAAAAAACAAAAGAAGTAAGAAAATTACATTCGGTCGGGACCGAATTTTTTATATCCATCACCGACAAAAAAATGCCAAAAGAGACAAAAGAAATAAAAGGATAAAATTCGCATGCTCTGTAATATGGAGTGAGCGCAGCTGATTTCTTCTATTTTCAAAATAAACGTTTTTTTTGTCGCATAGGCATGTGGGCATTGTAGGCGTGTCCTTTGAAAAGTATAGATCAATTCAAAATTCTTTTGCAAATTTTTAGGTGACATCTTCATTAGCGCAGACAGACAGATAGACAGACGAACAGACGGACATGTTTAGGTGCATTCCGAATTTGAAATTGGCACAAAAATTTGTTTACTTTATGGGGTTTTTGAAACTTGCTTTTGTGCGTTATAAACGTATTGAAAAAACAATTAAATTTTGATGCACTATAATATTGCTTAGGCGTGATCTATTTTTTCCATTTTTCTGCACAGATGTTATAGCATCGCCCACAGAATATGCTTTCAAATTTTTGTATATATATCTGCTATAGATTATGAGTAACGAGCAAAAAAACAATTTTTTATTCGTTTGAAAAACAGAGGTGTTCCCAGTTGACGTGGTGCTGTGGCCGTGTCCTTCGACCGATTTGGCCCATTTTCAATACCTATCTGCGTGCAAGAACTTGCAATGTTTTTGCTAAATTTGAAGTCAATATCTTCATTTTTGCGGCCAGGAGAACGTTTATAACAGACCTTATACAGACGGACAGACGGACATGATTAAATCGATTTTGAATTTGATGTTGATCAAGAATATATATACTCTATAGGGTTTCTAAAGCTTCCTTCTGGGCGTTGCAAATATTTTGGCAAAAGGTACAATCCCTGTCATTTTTCTGTGATGGGTACAAAAATAAAATGTAATGCTCACATATATCTACACCGAATCTCAAATTTGAGATAGATTTGGATATGATATGGATTTTCTGCAAAACATTTTACAAAGAGTTGCTTTCATTCACTTTCATTCTCTCTCCTTATATATCTATATACCGGTCTGCCTTTCATTCTAAGAATGGCTTTGTCTTTCTCCTCTCTCCCCGCGTACCTGAGGAGTACGTGTAAATTGCCGAGAATAATTGATAAACGCAATAAAAAAAAAGCAACAAGAAAATGTGAAATCATTCCTTGCTGCAATTTGTTTTATTTCCATTAAGTTAAAGTTGGTTAAATTTTTATTTATTTATATATATTTTTTTTTCGTACTCAGAAGGAAGCTTCACAGATTCTATACATTTGAAAAAAGCTCTAGACACGTTTAGTTCCGTCTGTACGTTCGTGTACATGTCGTGTACATACGCATTCACCGGCTTGAAATTTAGCAAAATTATCGCAAATTCTTGCACGAACATTGCTACTAAGAATGGGCAAAATTGGTCAAAGCGCACTTCTACCGCACACTTCTAAATAACCGTAAACTGAGAATGCCATGGTTTTTAAAAGTCAGACAAAAAAGATGTGTATTCTAAACTAAAATATGATACAATGATAAAAATTTCGTCATATGCTATACGGGTGCGGTGTCTGCAGTGCCTGAGGAATAAGAGAAATCGGCTACGCCTACTTCGTATTGTAGAGCAGCGAACTTTCACTATTCTTTGCATAATGTTTTAAAGATAAAGTTGTTGTGGGTCTAAATGATCCGACCACAAACGATTATAATTTTCCTACCTGTTTTTATTCACAGTAACCTATTTAAATATACTGCAATTGTTTTATAAGAAATAATGACATAAAGAGAGAATGTATGAAATTGTAGAGCAAAAAAAAAAAAAAACCTTATTGGCTGTGCATCGAGGTGTATGCAGAGTAGCAGATATCGTGCTAATGTGCATACAAATGCATATACATTTGAATCCATTGCATGCATAGTGTATATGTATGTATGTGCAAGATATCCGCACTGCTTTGTATATGACGAACAAAAACACAAAACAAAAGCACAAAGATATTCGGCTTTCAAACTTTCCTTTAAGGACTTTTGTACTTTGCACCAACCCAAACAACAAAAACGCACACACAGAAGACTTTTGTTCGTACTAGCAAGCAGGATAAAGCGAAAGTTTCTGCCTACGCCGACTAGGTTTTTACTTGTAAGATTATTTACATAGATATGTTTAATGGTAATAATAAAACAAGAAAAAAAATGTTATAAAAGTTTTGATACTTTTCATCCTTCATATAGAATGAGAATGAAATCAAGAAAAAGGCAGGGTTATGTGTTTTTTTTTGTTTTTTGTCTTTTTTCTGTTTTCGTCGATTTTGAACATAAAGAACATAAAAGTAATGCAAGCAAACTTTTTTCTACGCGCAACGTAGGTGTGAAAAACTTTTGATTTATGATTTCATCTTGTTTTAAATATTAAAGCGAACGTCTAGAAAGAGATTGCAGCATGGTAAAGTAAGCTCAATAAAGGCAAGAGTCTAAGTATTTTATTAGATGCGCAGATAATTTTCCGGTTTCGCTTCTTTTTTATTCATAAAAAATTTGCGAAATTTCAAGAGAAATACAAAAAATTATTTAGTCAAAGTATTGTGCATCACTAGCCATTATTTCTCGCATCTCTTAGGCGGAATATGAATTCCGTACGAAAGAAATATCTGACTATTTGACGCTTTGTGTATCTTTTGCTACAAGAAGAGAAGCCTTGTTTAAGCACACAATAAGTCATCGATTGTGCACAGTAACAAATGAACGTTGCATGTTGAAAATGGAGCTAAGATGCCTGCCACTCGATGCATCTTATCGCGCATATCATATAATTCATGGAGGCAGCGCTTTATATATAACATAGTTATGAAGAAGAAGAATCCTGTTCGTACATTTCCGGTTATTTCTGTAAGGTTTTTTTTTTAGTTTGACTTTCGAGTTAAACGTGGAAATAATAGTAGAAGGACCTATATAAAAGGACCTATATAAAAGGACCTATATAAAAGGACCTATATAAAAGATTCCATATGTTTAAGCTATAACATGCAGGGACAACAGGTGGAACTTACAGATTTTTTTTTTTCTAGTTTTTGGGCAGATTTATAAGTCGATTTGGCTTACATTTTTGGCTTACATTTACGGAAAGTGAGAAGAAAATGCTTTAAGTCAAATTTGTATATCTGCGTAATACTTTTCATGTGCCGTAATTATGATGTAAACAGACGTTGCGTTGCTCTCAATCTTCTGCTCCCCGATTACATAGGTTGACAAAAAATATTTCTATTTTATGGAGTCATCTTCTATTGTCAAGTAATATGCTCTATGTGATACATATTTGCAAAATAAATGCCCATATACGATATCATATGCGATATTCATTATGCGATAGATTTAGATAATATTCCTCTAAAATTTACACATAGCACAAAATTGCTATTTAAGGTGTGAGACATCACTCTCATTAAATGTAAGAGAACTTATATTCGACTTGAGACGCGACTTTTTAGCCAATTAGTTCGTATAGTACATATATATAAATATATATACATTTATTATTTGACGCCTTATTCAAATGTACTCGTTGTATGTGTGCGAAGGATTATAGGCAAAGGGGGAAAAGTATTTATTAAGTGAAATAAAAGTGATCTTTGTATGACGGAATGACAGATATATCACTATATGTATATCCATATGATACTTTGCACTGATTATAATAACCGGCTATCATATAAAACATTTGATTTGGAGCACTATCTTTGCAAAACGTCAATGGCATCACCTTTTCGATCTATGTGTAAATTAAAAGTCAAATATTTATCGCAAATATTCCGTCCTACACCACTTGGATAATTTTCGGGATTTTTTAAACCTGCCATGCAAATTTTCATAGATCAGACGTTAATAACGAGTTCAATTCTCTTAATATTATTTCAAGGGCTTAATTTTTGGAAAAGAGGAATGATTATTGGTCTGGCGATCATGATTCACTGAGTTCATACGATGTCGTATAAATTTTACATTCTATTATTTCTCCATATAATAGTCAAGTATTTTTTTGAATATTTCTTTCGCCTCTAATCAAATTAATGCGATGAATATTATGGTAGACATGTTAGATTATATGAAGACAATCATAATTATTTTCTTGTTTCTTGCTGTCGTTATGGACCCATGCGTAGAGCAATTTTTAAATAGCATTTCCGTGCTGTATATGTGGGGCAAAGATAAATTTGCTTAAATGAATTCAAAATATCGGCGCACCGTTTATTAATATGCATACAATGAAATTATTTATACTCGGTCGAATGATTGTTGAAATCTAGTTTCTTTTTATACCCTACACCACGTGTGGTACAGGGTATATTAAGTTCGTGCGCACGTATATAAGGCGCAAAACAGCTTAAGATAGACCCATCTTTTACTATTAGACCGATCGAATCAAAATCGTAATCTGAATTGATCTAAGCCCGTCTGTCCGTCTGATGTCTATCCATATAAATTTGTGTTCAAGCCACAGGGCACGATTTTTGAGATATTTTGATGAAATTTGGTACAGCGACGTATTTTGACCTGTGAACGAACGCCATTGGTTCGAAATGGTCCGGATCGGTCCACTTTTTCGGTTACTCCCCATATAACGCTCTATCCTGAAAAGGCATTACAGTGGAAAAAATTTTAATTTTCAAAATTTCTTGGCAAAAGTGGTTAAGTGGTAGTATTTCGGCACTCTAAATTAATGTGGAAACTTTGGGGCAGCTGGGGCAATATTTGCACCCCCTTTGATATAATGAAAACTAATGTTCAAACAAAAAAATGGTATAATTTTCAATGCTTCAAATTTAATTACTCGTAAGTTTACGTATGCATGGCTGATTTGTTCCATTTTTGGACCTAAAGCGTAGAGTGTTTCGTAATAAAAAAGTGTAAAATTTCAGTTCAATGTTTAAAAAAACAGGTTTTGTGTTCAGTTTACGCTCCATTTTCAATGCCAACCTGCGTGCAAAAACTTCTAATGTTTCTATCAAATTTGAAGTCGATATCTTCATTTTTGTGGCCAGGTGCCAAGCGCCAACCACACACACCGCACAGACACAAAGAGGGAGAGATATGGCTAAATCAACTCAGAATTTTATGCTGATCAGGAACATATACATACCTAACAGGGTCTCTGAAGCTTTCTTTTGGGCGTTACATACATTATGGAAAAAAACAAAACGAGTATATCCCCATCTTACAATGGTGGGTATAATAATAAGCTTTGTGTAAGACAATGCGGTGTAGGGGATTTAATGGTTGGCTTTGCCCGACTATAAAATTCTCATTTGTTTTTTATTCTTATTATTATTATAGTTATTATTTTTTTCAATTTTCTTTAAAAGTAAGACAAAGTACGTCCTTCCATCTTTCTATCCTTGTTTTTGCAAATTCGTGCTAATTTTCAACTGCTATGGCATTTTGACATTTTTAGTTTTTCGGTATTAAAGCGAAAAAGTCTTTTATAGTTTTTCTGTTTGTTTATGCATTTTCTCTTTGATTTTGAAAAATGATGTTACCGGGTCCTTCAAGAAAAACTTTTGCTATACGCGTTTTGGAAACAAACATAAAAATCAAATTTAATCTAAACATAAATTTCAAATAGAGGCAAAGGCGATAAAATGAAACAGTTTTCAAAACATTAAAATAAATAAATATTTATGTAAATAGATGCTGAGCAAGTAATGTTATCACCGAAATTTATTGACAGACCAGATGTGAATAAAAGTCAGAAAAAAAGAAGAAAAATAAAAACAAAAAGAAACTATTTATGCAAGAAATGATTGGTTGTCGTGGGAGATCGCAAGAAGAACTCTTCTCTTGTATGCGAATGTAGATGTTCTACGAAATTATAATTAAAAAAAAAAAAAAAAAAGAAATAAATAAAATATAAAATAGTGCATTTTCTGAAACACACACATACACACATGCACACACACAAACAAACGCATATATGCGAAAATTTACGATGAATGCAAAGTTCGATTGAATGTGAATAACCCGCAGCAAGGACCGTTCTACATCCCCGATCGTTATCCGTTAACAATAACTATTAAAGAATTTAGTTTCTAGACCGTGTAATATATGAATAAGCCGAACATCTAAGGCAAATCAGTTTTTTATTGTTATAACCTTAAAAGAATAACAATCGTTCAAAAAAAAAAAAAAAAAAAAAAAAAACAACAAATTTATGTATTCATATATATAAAACTGATGTCGTCAGTATCGTTATTTTTGGAAAACGTTTTCACTTGTGGAGACTAGCTTTACTGAAAAAGAAAACGCTTCCAAATACAACAACAATAAAAAAAAAACAAAAAAAAGTAACAAAAGAAAAAAGCTTTCGTGACTTAAGCGTTTGAAAACATTTGTCATGATGAAGCACGACGTAAACCCTAAGGTCTCAAAACCCATACCGATTACTAATACGAGCAAAGAGAATTTAAAGAAAAGCATATGGAAATCAAAAAGCTCCTCGGACTCTTCCTCCGGTCCGAAGAGTCCAATAGTTAAGGCATTTGATTTTCTAACATGGTCACGTGGCCGCAAATCACTGAAATCCGAAACAAAATCCAATACACCGACGGACGACAAAAGCGACGCTTTAGTTAATTTAAATTATCAGCGCAACATTTTTCGCAATAGTGGTGGTATTATACGTGACCTATTAACCGAAAAACTGAATAAAGATGAGAAATCGCCAAAAAAATCGAATACGCGTAGATCGCGTCAGGTTGTTTCACGTAATAAAAGCTTGGATATCAATGAACTTATAAATTGCGTTGAGCAGGAATTGGCCGATAAAACGAATCAACGTTTTCTCGATGATACGTTTATTGAGAATATTATGCGTGCGAAAGAGGTCTATCAACGCAAATGGGAACAGGAACAACAGTCCTTGGCAACTGCCGATGTGGACGAAGAAGACGGTTTAGCTTTTTCCGATGAAGAAGATGCGTATTTCTATCAACAGCAAGAGGAGTTGGCGAAGTTGTATAGCCATACGGAGCTTGCAAAATGTGAGGGAGGAGTGGAGAAAAGTGCAGCTGCTGCTATTGGTATCATCGAAAACAATATTGGCACGGGTACGGGCAGTGCTAATGGGGGTAGCGGTAACGCTTCTCCTAAGCACATACTATTCAACGATGAAAACATTGTCTATTTAATTAAAAAAGAAATGCCGGTAAGCAAATCATTAGAAGGCAAAGCGAAAGCTTTGAAAAACTGTGATAAAGAACGCAAACAACATGAGAATATATTAAAGGCTCGTCTGAAGTTTAAAAAACTTTTGCCAGACAATGCCAGCAATGAAAAAGCGAATGACATTAAAACTGCAATACTGAACAACTGTCGTGTCACTACCGGTTTGAATGCGACCACGAACTCAAACTCCACTAACACCAATTCTTCTTCTTCTTCGACTGTACAGAGACGTAGTATTTTGCAGAGGCAAAACACTAATCCCGAACATTGCAGCTATAATTTGTACGCAAACAATATAAGTCCAGAATTCGCTCGAAGACGTTCCCCATCATCTCAACGTTATCAAACGCAGGCCAATGTCTCCACGCGCTACGCGTCGCCAAATCGTCAGCGACGTAAATCACTAACAGAGAGCTTTGGTTCGTATGAACGGCCCAACTCTACAGTTTTATATGATAATAACGGAAACTCTAGTACCAGTAGTATGGGCAGCGGCAGTGCTAGCGGTGGCGGTGGCGGTGCCGGTAGTGTTGGTGGCGGCGGCGGCGCTGTTGGTATATTAAGCGAACATCCAAAGTCCGAAAAACCACGTAAAAAATTATCATTTCGTGAACCAATAGTTGCTGAAAAACGACGCTGTCGCCGCCCAAGTTCTGAAACAATCATTTCATCTCCTTCAAATCATAGTTTAAATAATTCAAGTAACAAAAACTATAACAATAACTCAAATCAAAGTTGTGAAAATTTATACAATAACAACAAACAGCGGCATGCAACTACTTCTGATTATACGACCCCAACCGGCCAAGAAGACATAATGCAGGTGAGAAACATTTTTGCTAAAGAAAACTTAAAGCTCGTAGCCAGCCGAAAGAGATAATAAGAAATTTATACGATACATAAGCTATTATGAAGACGTGTATTAAGTTATCTGCGGAGGCATTTCATGCCAAAGGTGACTATAGATCGACTCAGCTTTTATTAATCATTTACTGAATCGATTTGTAGTCCTGCTATGCATATATTTCTGTATTCAATTTGATATTTTGACGAAGTCTTGTGGGCAAGGACGATCCCTATTAAAAATGGATTAGATCGCTTTCCCGATAAAAATCGCTGAATGAGGATGTTTAGGTATTCGGAACTATTATGAAATATTTGAACCGGATCGGTTAATATTTTGGATACCCTTGCTATATAACCATTTCTACGAAAAGTGAAACCCTTAAAAGTATTTTATTTTATATATTTTGTTAGAAGTATTATTTCTTTACAAGAAATTAAAAATATATAGCCCAAGAAGATATCACTGTTGTGGAGATATCACTGTGTGAAAATGAATGGAATATTTTTTTTAGAAGAAACAGCGATGTAGGGTACTCAGTGGTGTCGCCTTTGCCGACCATAAAGAGAATGATCTACTTAAGGATGGTCTCATCGCGATCATCTTTCCTCTTAATTGGCATATCCCTAACATCCCTGCTTGGCGAGAGAAAAAGTATTTTATTTAAGTATTTGACACATAGGCTCGCGGCAATAAGGTCAGGCGTCAAAAGACGTCGTTAGATAGACCTTCTCCTTGGGTGATTGTAAAAACTCGAGAAACTTTTGATTATGAGAGGAAAGGTCGGGTTCTACGCTTGCAGTTCTATGGAAAAGTCTCAATTGCTACGATTGTGATTAGACAGCGGAAACGCTTTTAATGATGATACAAACACTGAAAGTGTGCCTCTTTTTGTTTACAAGACCAAGTCTACGTCTTCACACTTGCAATGTTGCAGCACAGACCAACCAGGCCTTTATTTACGTTCTCTACGTCGACATCTGCAAAAAGAACAAATAAAATATTTATGCGGATGATATTTGGGTAAAAAAAGGCCGTGGCTTGCTTCGCGCATTTGCATTTATTAATTTCCAAAGAGGGCGAGAGAGAAAGCGTTCTCTTTCATTTAATGACTGACATTGTTCTCTCTACTGGTTCCTACTCATAGCACACGCAGTAAATGAAAGCGTTTCTATGGGCTCGTATTGTTAAATATTCGCTCAATCAAAATCGCAGAACGCTGTAGAAAACATCCCGACGTTAATTTATGGGATACGCTCGCATGTGTGCGTTCGTAAACTGAAATTGAATTTTATGTTAAATGCAACTCTTTATTAGCCCTATACAAACATTTCGAAATTGATACAGAATTTAAAATCTTTGCAATATTTTAAGTTATTTTTTCTTTTCTGTTTTCTTTTACAGTCTCAGGCAATGCGTATTGTACGCACCGTAGGTCAGGCTTTTGAAGTATGTCACAAATTTAATATCCACAAAAATTCCCTTGATCACAATGAAGACCGTTCCGATGTGTCGTCGTCAGAACTTTTGGATGTGGAAACACGGTCTGATCACCAGATCAGCGATGATGATGGACACAATAAAAAGGGTAAGTTTAAAACAAGAAAACGAAATTAAATAAAAAAGCGACAAAGCGACAAAGCGACAAAGCGGCTGATGGGAATAGAAATATTTTTCGACACTACATTGAGTTTATTTCAAATGTCGGTCAATGCCACCGAAGATTTATGGTTACCTGAAAAGTCATGGCTGCTGAAAGATCATTGCCACGTTACTAGAATGCTATGTGCAGTCATAAATTGAAACGCATAGTTATAATCGCCTTAAAGCAAATCTCAAATACATATGAGTCGTATTCGTGTTATGTCAATGAATGCCCAGATTAACTTACATCTATCATGTGATGCGGATGACATTCATATATATGATATGGTCTGTCCAAGGAAAGAGGTACCTTAAACTAAGTAATTATCATATATAGTATTGTATGTGATAACACAGCCTTGGTATAGTGGTCATGGGTACCGAGCCTTCGCTCCATTCAAAGTAAATAAATATTTTATTGTAAAGTCCCTTAAATGCTCTTACAGGTTATAAATGTCATGCTTTTATAAAATATAAAGTAAAAGCAAATTTGCTTGAAAGCATAATTCCACCGACTTATTGTTGACAATTAACATGACTTATGACTTAACGGAAACTTCTTTCCCTCCACATCTTTGGCATACTTTTTCAGAAAAATTTGGTTGTGTCACTGATATATATATGCGTAGAACACATAAACACAATCGAATTTTTTTTACTCATTTTTAGTGACTTTTATCGATGCCCTCTATCACTAGACAACTACAACGAGCTACGATAAATGGAATGAAAGACTTAACATCAGAAATACATTAGAGAACATATTAACAAGTTTGTCAAGATACTTTTTATCACTGACAGCATTTAAAGTAGCATCAATTTTAACGGCATTTAATAAACGTTTATAAAATATTCCGTATTCTTTTAGATAATACAATAAGCTATTAATAATACCCGGGATGAAACAGGACAAAATACTTTTTTTGTTTCTTGGCATATGCAAAATTTGATTTCGTTCACTAACGTAAACTCCGTCAAGAGCGATGAAATCAGTGGAACGTTTTCCTAATATTTTGATGCCGTTTTTATAAAATGATCTTTAAAGATCATCGAGTGCTTTTGAGATGTGAAAGCATCTAATAGTCACTGAAGAACACGTTTAGTAACAAAGTTGCCATTCTTCGACTTGTGACGTGGTGTATTTGTTCAGCTGTGAGAAAACACGGCATCCTTGCTGAAATTTTCATGAAAAATGGGGAGGGAATACAATGCCTTTCGAAATGTGTTTCAAATTTCTTTGGGCGAAGAAGAATTGCCATAACACCTTTTAAGCCCATGTTAAGATTTTACCATTGAAACTTAATCTTGACTAAAGTTGGTATTTTCCCTTTCTTCTGAAAAGAAAAATAGTGCCAGCAATGTAACTGTGCGCTCGTACACGAACCGACTCGAAACGATATGAAATTTTGTGATGGGATTGCTTAAGGGACGGCACTAATATGTACTTTTGTTACTTACATTCATACGAATCATTGATCGAATTATTGATCGGTGGCTCATGTGATTTACACACACACCCCCACACACACATACTACGCGTACTTAAACGAACGTTATAGTTGTACAAGTTCGCACAGGCACATTAGCAGCAATAAGATTTGCAGTTATTCCGAAGGCTTGTCTTCGTTTGCATAAGTTTCTTTTTCAACTTTCAGTTTGCATACCTAAGACAAACACGAATATATTAGACTTGTAAAATATTTGCAACGCGTACAAATGCGATGTACTTGATCCGCATGAATAGCGGAAGCAGCTAAGGCCTTTGTGTCTCTCTGTTAAAATCACTTGAATGCTTTGTCCGAAAGAACAAATGTGATTTCAAATCTCCTTCCTTTTATTCGAGTCGAGTTTTTTCATGTAGCGCTCGATGAATATCAAATTTGTTTACTATTGATTACAACTTTTCATACGTAGCTCAATACACTTTACTTGATGAAAATCGAAACTGCCTCCGATTATTTTAGTCGTCAAATGCCAGATTAAGATCGATTAAGATATTGGTTTGATTGATATCAATGGCAGCTGGCTGGGACGCCGACTGGCCACCACGACGATATCACGATCACTAATACACACTTTCGCTTACGAATAGCTTGCTTTCCATGGCTGGCGTATAATTTCTTGCTGTCTTGAGAAACGTTTATGCATTTTCCGAAATATGTCGAAAATACACGGAAACCTCATATACTCCATGGCCAAACGATTGATAATTGAGTTTCATTCAAGTTCAGGTGATCGGCGCATGGTTTCTTAAAACTTCGTAGCATGTTTTAGGTCTCATTTCATGTGTGATATTCAAGGCATTTGCATTTAAGCGAACAAGAAAACAATTACGAACAATATTTCGCACAACTGAGTGCGAATTTTTATCCTTTAAGAAGACTGTAGAGAAGACTGTGTGAATATGTTCGGCGTAAGCTCAGCAAAACTTTATTTTGTTTTCTGTTTTCTTATCATTTTTGTCATAGAACACAATCTGTATGTATAAAGTTTCGAAAGCATTTTTTTCGTCTCCATGTAAGTTTCTGAGTTATAGAGACTAAGAAAAAAATTTCATTATCAAAAGTGTCGTTGAAAGTTTTTTTTTTTTTTTTTTTGATTATTTTAAGCAGCTCGTGCACGACAAGTTTTACATTCTAAAAAGTTTCAAGAGTTTTGATCAATTTTAATAAATTTTTAAATTTATGAAAATTTCAATTTTTCTTTATAGTAATTGTGTACAAAAATGTTGAAACCAAGCATCATAACGAAATAGTCAAAGGTGTTTAAAGAATGCGATTATTTACTTAAAAATAAATTAATAGAAGATTTAATTTGAAATTCTTGAAATCGTTCCGCCTCATAAAATATTTGTAAATTGTAAATAAAAAAAATGATTGTTTTCGTATTACAAATTATTGGTAACCCGCAAGTGCGGCGAACGCGCAACGCAACAGCAACGTTTTCCAAAGAAAATCAATAAAAATTTGAAAATAATTTTACATGAAAAATATTTAAGAAGTAATAAAATCAGAAAACTTCTTAACGCCACACCTATTATTTATTTTTAACCATCAAAATAATAACAAATTACTAATAATGATTTTTATAGTTTTATGAGAAGCAAATTTTTGATAAATAAATTTTTATTAAAAATATTAGGAAATTATTTTTCACTTTATTATCTGTTTTTATTTTTGTATTATATTTCGAGTTTACTGCATTGCATTTCACTAAGTGATATAAATCACACATGACAAATGTAGTTCATACCGCCCATGATTCAATTCGCGCGATCTATGGCCGTTAGATGCATAAAACCAATTGACTTTGTAGATTTCATTCAGCAATAAATTTTGAATACAAAATAACTTTTGTTTAATTTCTTTTTTGTTTTTAATCTAAAGAATCGCTATAAGTCAAGGCCGCATGTGTCAACGATGAAAACCTTCACATTATTGTTAATTTAATGACTTTTTAATGATAAATGCGTTCAGAAAATAGAAGAAAAGTCCAACATATAAAAACCAAAAGCGAAAAAAGAAAAAAAACAAATACAAAATTAAATAATTTTTGCTTTGAAAAATTTATATAAAATAGAAACGAAATAGTTATGTAATATATCAAGATAAGGTTCGCGTCATTTTCGTTTGCTTTTTGCTTTATATCCACCAGAAATCGTCCATTAAGTGTACGACAAAGAAGTATGCATAGAGGGTTCCATGAAGCTTTAATGATTGTGGTCTGAGCGAATGTTCTGTATTCCGTCCGTCTACCAAAATCACGTTCATAAACACGGAAATTTCTCCAGAGCAAGAAATTTACGTCTCAAATGTTCTCTAGCCAACATCGCTGTGGCATCTAAGTTTACCGAATATGCGCCTTAAAGGAAATTTCGTTTACTTTACATTATCTTAACACTGTGCGAAAATTAATCGCTATCCCCGTACCGGTTTATTTCGCATTACATCGAGATGGACCCTTATGAATCCTTGATCGTCACTATATCGTCCTACCTTCCCCTTCCTTCCTTGTCTGAGATTGGCGGTTCCGATTTCGGCATGTTATCTGGAGCAATTTCTATTTCCAGAGACCTGTGCCTTGGCACAGGTCGCATGCGTTCTCTGCTCGTAAGTTGAAACAGCGTAAATAACTCGAAAAACGTCCGTGATCAATGAAAAATTGGATTAGCAAGAAAAAAGCTCTTCTATGTTTCCTCCCCACCCACTGACTGGTCTACGTCCGTGATGATTGTGTAGGTTCACCTTCCTTTCGAGTAATTATTTTCTTCTCTGCCGCTATGGGTACATAACTGCTCCTTCACTAGTGGATGAATAACACTCCTGCTAAAGGTGCTGCCGCTGAGGTTCAAATTGTGTGTTAATGTTACTCTCCTTTGCAGTATTTTTTCCGCGCAAATTTATGCAACGTACGTTATTTGCGCATGGGCGCTACGCTACATATGAGTTTTCTCCTCCCTTGCTTTGGTCCGCTCATGTTTGGTATAATTCTGCTCAGGGTGGTTGCAGTTGCCAGTGCTTTATCCATTACCCATTTTGTATGTTCCGCGTTAATTAGTTTCGTGTCTAACGGCACTCCAAGATATCACAAAATGGAACTGAATTCGATACCGTGCGACTAGCTCCTCAATAATATCCATAGTGTATCGTGGCTTGATGAAGCCAAACTGGAGTTCCAAAACACCGTTTAAACTTTCCAGCTCTTCTTCTAATCTTACCAAAAGCAATTTTTCTAGGAGTTTGCCCGTGTTGTGCAGAAGACATGGCTTGCCGAGCTTTCGTAATAAAATTAAGTTGTCTTTCCCAGGATGTGGGAAACGTGCCAAGTGTGAAACGCAAGTTATACGTATAACACAGTAAATCCGATCAAATGTTACCAACCAATTGCATTATTTCGTTGGATATTCCATCAGGCCCCAGTGCGTTTTTCCTTTCCAGCGTTCGACAGGTTGCTTGAATTCCACCCACTGTAATCTTAACCCCTAGCGAGACTTTTGCTGAATCTGTTGCAAGCTTTGTCGCTAGGCACAGCTCTTCTACAGTTATCTGCGTCCAAGCGGCATTAGTAATTCCTGGTATAGGTTTCCTTCTTCAGACCTTGTTGGTTATTGTTATGTATGGATCGTTGTTTATGTCTTCGCACAATTCTTTCTAGCAATTCGTTTTACTCCTTTTTATTTCTGTTCTGAAAGACTTCCGCGTGTTTTTTTTTCGCCTGGCCCTTATTGCTCGTCCCTTGGCTTTTATATACTCGGCCCTTACTTGGCTAATTTGTTCATTCCACCAATAGGCTGGCTTCTTTCTTTCTTCTCTATGTCGATCTCAAAGTAGAAGAATGGACTTTTTCCGCCGACTTCTTGAACTTGAGGACTTCAATGAAACACTCTACAATTGAAAATTAAATTTTTCTATCTCTTTATTCTAATTCACTCAGGCAACCATTTTTTAGTCATTGAATGCCATTGAGCGATGCTAATAGGCCTCCTGAAAGCGTAGCGCTGTCAATTAGTGATAAATGTAAGCATATTGAACGAAAATAGAATTTCTGCGAAATTAGTCAACGAAATTAAGGCGAAGATTCGCATTCTTTAGAGACTATAGCAACGCTGCGTGTACCTGCATCTTGATAATACCAAGTACTAAGGAAGAAATCATTTTTCTCTTTCTTTTAAATTTATGATTGATTAACGAAAAAAAACTTTTCAATTCTTTTTTTTTTTTTTTTTTGTTTCAATTTAATTTATTTATTTTTGTTCGTTTTATTCAAACAATTCGAGCGCAAGGTGGACTTTGACGTCAAAGTTCTTTCTTGTGCTGGTTTTTTTTCTTGTTGTTTTTTTTTTTGCCCGTTTTTCTTTTATTTTTTATAAATAACGAACATTAATTGTCTGGCAGCAAATAAGAACCAAAAAGTTTTCAATCAAAATTCGCATTAACGCGATAACATTTAATCTGCGACCGCAAGAGTGAATTTCTTTTAATACAGAATTTTAGAAATTTAGAGCAGAGGAAAAAAAGGAGATCATTATTAATAATATATCTCGTCCAAGAATAGAATTTTTATTAAAGCAATAATGTTTCTATTTTCAGATCATTTAGTCGTCACCCCAGATTTAAGTCTACCATCACAGAGGCCCAGTCATTTGGAGTTAGTGCCACAAACTAATTTAAGTAAATCCGGCAGTTTAATCGTAAGTATCAATAAACTAATTGAATATACATACGTATCGTAGCTTTCGAAATGATGCTGACACAGTTACCTAATTTCTCCCTTCAAAAATATGTAAATGAAAATTTACTTTTGTCCAAGTACTTGCTTTTGTTACATTACTAACAACCAACCGTTCGAGTAAACGTCTTCCATTTTTGTTAGCATTTTTCGCGAACGCATCTGTCATGTTGTTTTATGCTTTGCTTCAATTTCTTGCAGCTTCTTAACTTAAGACTTCACTTTTATTCATGAAGCCGTGATGGACTGTGGATGCAAGGAAGGCCTTTAAGAAAAAATTGAGTTATTTTCAATATTTCATAAACTCCCGCTTGCTGCTAAAATACGCACTCAGCAAATTTGGGCGTGTGTCCGATACTAGGAGTGCAAATAAATTTTGACCGGTTGGTTTTTTTGTTTGTTTCTTTTTTTTAATGAAAAACCACTTACGTCAAGAGAAATGCGTATCGCTAGGCATACCTTGTGTTCTGTAATCAAACATGAGTTGTTAGATGAAAAGACTGGATGGTCCTTTGACGTTATCCGAATAAAGTTCATCTTTTGACTATTGCCGTAGAAACGAAAGCATTACTCAGATAAGAAATAAGCCATCGATTGAAACAAGTATTGATCGGCAGTGGAAATAGGCGGCGAGTACAGTGGTAGTGGCTTCATATTGCAATGCATTGCTGCTAACTGTATTATGTTGAAAAAATTTTATAACAAGGAGCCGAATGTCGATGTTATTGCTAGTGTTCCTTAGCGATAAGTTCGCTAAATCGACGAAGTGGACATTCTAGCTTCAGTCACATATTTGTATCTCTCAAGTCTAACTGTAGATCATAAATGCGACAAAAACTATATCATGTGAAGACTCTTGAAATGGAGAAAGCGGCGATCCGTCGATTACGATATCATCGTAAAGCCTGCAAATCACTTGAACGAATGGTCGGAAAAATACTCGAATAATTCCCGAAAGAACAAATAGGAGGACCTGATTAAAGCAATCCATTCATTTTTCTCTCCTTCGGTAATGCAAAGCAATGTGCTTGCAAAGCATTTTAACGCATAAAATAGGAATGCATTGACAGGTTTCTTATTTAGTGATATGAAACACACTGCCAATGCCTGTACAAATATTGACAAAATGTTTTACTTTAATCACATGTTGTCGCAAATTTATTGATCTTAAATTGTGGCAAAAAAAAGAAACAATAAAAAGGAGAAGACTAGACGGGAAGAAACGAAATGGAGATGCATATACATCCGCTTACGTTTTGTAAACATTCTGAGTATTTTTCCTCATCATTTATTTACAATCATGCATAAGTTTTTCAACAATCAAGCAAAGCAATTAACGCAACCCAAGATTTCTGTTTAGAAACAGGAGAATAACAGGAAGAAATATAATATATATTGTGTAGATACACCTACACGCGCGAGCCTGTGCACATGTACATCTTCTCATGTAAATGGAACGGATTACACGGGGCGATAGCATTGCAGATAATAAATATATCGCGTGTGCTGTGCTAACATGTGTTTTAAATTTTAATTAATTTCCTAAATTAAACTAATTAATATGACACACGTCATTTGTTCGCCAAACGAGTGGATTGGTGGCGGTGGAACATGAACAACATTTCTCTCCTCATAAACAAAAGTTTTTACTCTTCAGAATTTTATCCATCTTTGCTTTTCATTTTTGAGGCGTTAAGTAAAAGTTTATAAAACTCATGTCATCACCAGTGTAAATAAACTTTTCTTCTTCTTTTTTTTTATGCTGCGTATATTATTTGATTTTTGTCGACCATTGTTGCTGCTGCCGTCGGTTAAGCTAATAGAGTGCGATTTTCTTTTTTTGAAGCTTTTTTATTTATTTATTTTTTTTTTTTGTTTTTTTTTGTTAATTTGGCTAAGGCACGGAACGGACTATGCGAAGAAAAATGTTTATTTAACAATAAAATGCAGATAAAAATTCTCATTTTTACCTTGTTTTAAAGATCGCTTTCGCAGATCATACATCATTAACGAGATATACATATATATTAACTGTTTACGCAATGCACATACAATTTCAAAGTTGGCTTAGTTAGTTAGTCGTTTGGCCGACTTTTTGGGGTTTTTAACCTTGTTATAGCTTTGCTAAATGGGTCGAGAGCGACTCGCAGCTTAACTTAGCAACTTAGCGATTTAAGCGACACGCATTAGAAGAAAACTAAACATAGTTTCTTTGCTTTCGGTTGATTGTGAACATAGGTTTCCTGTTCGATCAGGATAAGTTTTTGCTTGAAATTCCCGGTTCAGGCTTCGATATCATTGTAGATCAAAATTTATTGAAAATTTCAGTTCTGTTTCGAAATTCCTTACACACGGACATATTCGGATTACATTTGCTTATTGGAAAGCATTTAGATTTTTGAATATAATTATGAATGAAATGAATTTAAATTGCTTTACAAGATTTTCATATAACCCGTTACCTACCCGCGTGATTTAATGATATCGGAAATATATTGAGGAAGAATCAATTGCCTTCAATTGAAAGCGATCACAGTCTTTGAAGCTAAAATAAAGTTTAACCTTTAAAAAGATCCTAAAGATCTCCAATCCGGCCATCGTTACGGCCGATCGTCTTATTCACTGCAAAATAGGCGCTAAGGACCTGGTTACGTGTGTGCATATGGTAATGGACCAATTAAAATATTTAAAAAAAAAGAACTGTACCGGTTGATAGCATTTTAAGCGAATTGTGATGGTAGCCCTATCTCAGCGCTCCCAATTGGTTAAATTCCACCTGGTCCGTAAACTCTTCTGCAGCAATACTCGTTTACTGCTTCAAGACGTCGGAATTTTGTTGCTGCTCCGTTTTTACCTCTGAAGAATGGAGGGAAATTGTCGGTATGTGACCGACAGTCTAACAGCCCTTAATGCAATCCTTGATCTTAACAAGGACATTCCCCCGTTAGTACAAACCTAAAAAAAATTAAATCGAAAACCTGAGACTCATTTGGATGCTTAATGCACTAGCAAACCTCACAGCTAAAGTATTCTCTAATTCAATACTTTTCATATTTTCCGCCTATATTAAGAAAGACTTAAGACTTAAGACTGTTGTGGAGAAGCCGCACTCATGCACACAATCCTATAAAAAAATTAATCCTTTGGAAAATAAAGCGACCTACCGCAAAGGCGTAAATATCAAAAACTTGAAACGCTTCATAAACCTCCGATAGGGGCGTACCGACCTTACTTACAGTCATCTTTTAGGTAAGAATAGGAAACGGCAATGTCATCTTTGCGGCAACCTAACCTCAACTAAATAACTGCAGTGTCTTAGCCGCAAAAAGAAATGCCCACATTGGGCATGAACCGGCTACGCCGCTTCTTAAATCGCCACGCAAAAATAATGCACTTAAATGATATAATTGTTTGCATGACGCCCATATCCTAAATTTAATATAATTGTAACACGTATGCGTCTCCATATAAGTAATCTCCAGTAATATATGTGCAACATGCGTACATACATGTACATAAAACACATAAATATTACTTTTGGTGAATCGATGGGCTTAAATTACAAAATTTGTGGCCAATGCTAAGCATGGTATAGCGCGTCTAAAAGGTGCTAATCCCTAGATAATTGGAAAAAAGAAAACGTGGTGTCGTCTGTTAACCATTTCGAATATAATTAGGGTTCGGAAATCGAGCTGGAAATCGCATTAGAAAAAATCGTGATTTTTATTATACCGCTTTAACGAAGGCGATAATGCTTCGCGAGATTCTGAAAGAATTCATTGTATCTATGATGAAAATGTTCGGCAGCAAACAAATAATTTGCTAGTTTCCGCATCGCAGTCCGGTCGACCAATCGCTGATAAAATCAATGAAATTTTTTAAGAAATTAAAAGTCCCCGCGCCTTTCTTTTTATAATATCGCTGCGAAAGCAATCGTTCGACACCCAAAAAAAAAAAGTATTGAATCGTTTCCATAAGGCTAGATGCAAGAATAAGTTCGATATTCTGATGACGTATGATTTAACGATCAAAAATTTGGTCGATACAAATGGAAGCATTTTCGGAGAGATTCGTAATGGATTATGAACGTAATATGGTAAAAATCGAAATAAACCTAAGGGGGTGTCGCTGCAGGAACGGCGGCAACGTCTACATAGCACTTTCTGTAACATAGTGCTTCATTTTCGATCGGCTATAGTCGATGATGACCTAGAAAGTCGATTGGTTTCACTCTCTACTTCCGACAACTGACGCAATTAAAGCGTCCGATTGAGATAAAGCAGTCCACCACAACAATCAGGCCAGTCAGGCCACATCTATATTTACTGTCTGTGCAAAAGTTGCGAGAACTTCTATGAAAATAACTTGATCCAGTTTTTCCCTCAGAGTTTAGAAAAATAAGAAGAAGACTATGCATAAAAATGGCCCATATTTGCTTTTAATGAAATCCATTTTTATGAAAAAACACCAGCAATTTTTCTCTTAACCACTGTACACCTTTTGAGTGATTGGTCATATTAAAAAAAGGAAAAAATAATGCAAATAAATATTTAAATTAAAATTATTTTTTATATAACATTTATTTTTTTATAAATTATTTGCATTTGATTGAAAATTTAATTTTAAAAAATTTTTGTTTTCAATCATTAATTGTCTGGCTATTATCCACAAATACTCAGACTCTCAAGATATTTTACTGTTTAATTGCAGACTGACGAGGACAAATCATCGATTAACGGTATGCCATCATCCCCCAGCCGTGAGATAAATAAACTCAAAGACCAACTAGAACAGCAGGCGATGCAAACGCGACAAGCTTTAGCCCAATTAATGTTAGTGAGAGAGCAGCTCATAACAGAAACGAATGCGCGCATTGAGGCTCAGGTAAAAATTTGTTTCTTCTTTTCAATAATTCCAAGAACTAATCGAAGAGCAATTTATTTTCTTTTTCTTTCATTATAAAGGCACGTACTCAACAGCTGTTGCAACAAAATCGTGAACTGTTAGAACATTTAGCTTCACTTGGAGCTTATAATGAACAGCAAGCATCGGGTCTTACCACCGCTAATATTGGTATAGCGCCACAGGTGGGTTCACATTTTTTTTTTTTTTTTTTTTTTTTTATTTATTTGTTTTTGAAAATTTAATTTGTTGTTGTAATTGTTCTTCCCACTTAATATGTTTGATATATTTTCTCGTTTACTATGCTTCAAAGCAATGCAATTGAAAAGAAATTTATTATTAACTAAGACCTGATTAAAAATCACTTTAATTTATTTAATTTGAGAAACAAAGGCTGTTTTTATTATTTCAAATTTTTTCTGCTTTATACTAAAGACTGCATGATGTTCATAAAGCTTTTAAAACTTTTTATTACGAGTTACTTCAATGCTAGTTAAAGAGCGTCTTTTAACCAAACAGTGTTTCGTTGTCATTGAAGCGTTTCCGAGAATACTTTACGTGGTTATATTTTTTATATTTTAGCTCGCTTTTATGTCTGCCTCAATTTTATGGCTTTTTTTTTTGTCTTTGTTTCGTGCTGTGATATTTGTGTTTAAATTTTTGGGTTGCTGTTGTTGTTATTAAATATGAAAAAGTCTTTGAATGAACGGAAATGAAAGAAAAAGCAATTTGTGTTTATTTTCTCTTCCCTTCACCATCAACATAATCCATTGTCTGCTCGAATAGTCGCAACTGCAAATGTTATTGCAGGCCACAGCAGGCAACAATAATTTAGCAACAATTAATCAGCAGATCAGTAATTTGGGTTCGATTAACCAGCAATTGACATCGTTGAGTCATCAGTTAAGTGGTTTGAATCAGCAAACGCAGAATTTGCACAATTTGCAGAGCCTACAACAGCAGCAGCAACAACAACAACAACAACAACATATACCCGCCTCGTCACCAGCAGTAGCTGCCGGAGCGGCACTAGCAGCTGCCACTGCTGTACAGCAAAGTAACGCATTAACGCCACCAACATCCGGCCCGAATTTACATCAATCGCAAATGCATTTGAATGTTTCCGCCGCCAATGCTACCAGTAGCACGAGCACACTCTCTACCAGTCCCTTTCCTTCAATGAATCATTTGCAAACGATAAACACACAATTGCAACAATTAAGCTCATCGGCCGCCCAACAGCAGCAGCAATCCCCTCACGATGCTTTCTCCAAAGATCTGTTTCAAATTAATCAGGAACTATTGAACCGATTGCAGGCTTTAAATTTAGGGGCCAGCACTTCGGCTACGCTATCACTTGCGAATGGATCTGCTGCTAGCATTCCTTCACCGCATAATTCCTTCTTTTTCGTTAATCCTATGTCGTCGTGCAGTCCGTCCAACAATAATAACAATGCTAGCAATAATTACAACTTTTTAAACACACCAACACACGGTTCGTTGTGCGGTAATCTGACTCCTTCACCTATGGGCACATTGAATCGTAACTCTTATTCCAATTCCCCCGTAACAGAAGAGATGCGCTTAAGCATAGATAAAAATCTGAATGCGTTGGATGAGCATTTAATGAAACCGTTAACACAACTACCAAACTCTGCGTCGAATGGCAACTTAACAGCCTCCGGTTCACGGGAGAATAGCAGATCGTCATCTACGGTTGAGTGCGCGCTAACGCCTATGCGGCGTAGTAATAATAATTTACATAGCAGTAGTAACGGTAGCAATAACAACAATAACAGCAGTAATGAAATGAATTTATTGTCTTCGTCGCCACGTTACAATACCGTGATGCTAAGAGTAACAGACGAATCGGGCAACATAACTAATCAGCGTAAAATATCAGCTACACCAAGTTATATAACACGTAGCACCAGCGAGAAAGTACCAAATCGCAGTCAAATTATGAGCCAAGTGCAGAGAACAGCGTGGGCAAGGCATACCACAAAATAATAGAGATAATGCAAATTTAATATTAAATAAATTAAAAAAAAAACAAAAACAAAAACAAAAACAAAAGAAAGAATTAAAAAATAATTAAGGTATTTAATCTAATCTCTTGATTATTTGGTTATACAAATCATTTGGCAAAGAAAAATATTAAATTTATTTCAAAATGTTTATATTATGTCCCCTTTTTTTATTTCGATCGACCATACATTAAGCAGGTATACACATTCAGGCATACATTGGCTATAAGATGAACATATGGACAACAAGACTGTCACATTTCCGCAGGGAAATCTCTTAATATGGTTGTGTCGCATTTAAAGAATTGCTATTACATTAAATTTTATTACCTATTTCTAGGCTTCAAATATAAAAAATGCTAGGCAGACTTTTCAGCTTGACGTAAAAAAGTTTCTAGACAAATATTGCTGCCGACTTTTAGGAGAAATATAATATTTAAAAAAAAAAGAAAAACAGAAATCATTTTCTTTCTTATTGTTTTCTAATTTCTAAAAATAAATAATTTGTTTAATTTAACTTTAGGAGCAAGTCTTTGAAAAAAAAAAATATTCTTATCCTGTCGGGATCCTGTTGAGATTAAACGAGAATTACGTAATTTTATTTTATGTTCGATTAGTGTTTACAAAAAAAATAAAAGTAGCTTTTAATAGAAGGAAAATAATGGAAAAATTAAGAAATATAGTATAACAACAGAGATCGCTTCATTTTTAATAAAAAATTAATCAATCATAATAAACACAAGAAAATGAAAAATATTTTCTTTAATTACTATTAATCTAACCTGTCTGCGAATCAAACTTCTCGCACGGCGCGTTAAGATGAATCTACGAAATATTTATGCCAACATTTTTAATAAATATCTGTTATAGGTGATAAAGTAAGCATGCGTAGCTTGAGGATTTGATTGGGAAGTATTTTCAAACTCGATCGTTACCCAATCGAAATTAAAGCCATCTTACTTACATTAAGCATTTATATAGCAATCTTAATATTCGGGAACTGAAAGCATGAGTAGTTTCCATTGCGTACTGCGAAGAGCAGAACTGGGGCATTCGTAATCATTAGATACCTTGCAGCGCCATATAATGAAAGCCTAAATCTATCTTAAGCACTGTAAAATTGTAATAAATTCATCAAAACCAATTTGATTTCTGTTAATCACCAATTTTCGTGGCTATATTTAAAAAGCCAATAAAAAAAAAGTAGATCCATCAGACATATTTCAGTAAAATATTAAAATATTAAAAAAAAAACGGTAATATATGCAAAAAAAAAAAAAAAATAGACGAGAATCTCGTCAAATAGACTTATGATGATTGAATACGTTCAGAATAGCAAACTGGGTTATGCTGGACAATGAAGGCTTTCCTTAATAATTTGCTTTATTCGCCGCAATGATTAAAAAGTCAAGAAATTTTATTCATCGTATGCCGAATCTTTTCATGCTTACCATTCTGACTTAGCTACGCTATTCCTTGCCGGCACTTTTCGGAAAAAATTACACTCCAAAAGCTAGATCTGAAAGGCGTATTCCAAGGCGTGTTATAATTGTAGATGATGCTTAGGTTCAACATGTTACAAATCTAAACGACGGTCTCTACCACTGCCGCTACTCTAGCCATAATGAACTAGAAAGGAGAGAACGAACAGTAACAGATAAGAGAATATTTGACACGAAGTTTGATGTGCACATGTGTAGATACCTCTAGGAGAAGTGTTCTACGGAGATAGAAGAGCTTTTACTGCCATTCAAGTCTTTTGAAAAGCCTACAAGATTTCATGACCGTTCCCATCCGTTTGTCCTGGATTCGCTGATGTTTCTATTTGCACATCGAGAACACACAAAAATATCCTCCTCCCTGTTTTCTTCCGCGCCTCTACTATGGTCACATATCTACACGACATCTCTTCCGTAATCAAGAAAAAAAAAACAATACATACTTTACGAAGCCTCCGAAGTAAACTCCTACGCATTATTATTGTGAGTTTGTGAGAAACGTAGTGACAACGAAGAAATTTTTATTCACTTTGAGGTGCTTTCTGCTTCTACTTGTTAGTAGGTTAGTCAAAACAAATCTCTCCCTAAGCCGCTCGATTTTAATATATTTTAAAAGTTTATTTTATCGTATCATATCGTATCGTATCAGGAACTTTGGCGGCTTCTTTCTCAATCATTCTAAGTGAGTTTGCCACGTGAACAATTGAAATATATAGAACTTTTCGGGACTAAATCTTTGCAATTCCCACAAAACTGAGTCCAAGTTAAGGAACTAATCTCAGGAATAAATCAAAATTAGTTCTCTCAATACTGCTATATATACGATATAATAAAACGAATAATACGATACTCCCATTATATGCAAATTTTAGGAGTATATTTCTGTTTTAATCTTCTGAAAAATTTCAGTTAATCCATTTCAAGTTTTATTGTCTCATCTATAAATACACACACTGGGTGCATAAATAACGAGTTATATCTTCCTTGCCGAACGGACTTGTCGGAGTATAATTCAGGTCAACAAACTATATATAAAACTATGAAAATTGGTTGAAATATGTACAAGACACTCATTTATTATCGTCGGTTGTAAATGTAATATTTACTTACTTACTTCAGTTACAAATATTTACATATTAGATGATTGTGTGTATTTTGATCAGTTTTTCATTTGAAAATGGCATTTATCGAGAAAAATTCGTTCAATATATATTAATCGAAATATCTTTTATCATTTTCTGCGACTTTTTTTCATCTTTCTGATGACATGGCGATGCGGTGTCGAAGGATCGACGTTGATTTGGCAGCGACCCTATCATCGATCCACTTTTGCACTTCTGCAGCATTTCGAAACCGAATGCCGGCCAAGCGACGCTGCCTCGATCTGAACAAGCGGGAATCACAAGGCGCTATGTTTGATGAGTACGCTGGGTGCGGCAGAACTTCTGATTCGAGCTGCGACAGGGTATCCTTGACAACTTTTGCAACGTGTAGCCGAGCGTTGTCGTGCAAGAGTGTGTTAACCTCTATTACTGAACTTTTTGCAACAATACATCGTTCAATTTGTTCAGTTGACGTCAATAGTCATCTGCAGTAACAGTTTCATTGGGTTTTAGCAGCTCGTAATGCACTACACCTTGCTGATCCCATCATATGTACAGCAAAATTCTATGGCCATGAATAGTCCGCCTCGGTACCGAAGTGAATGGGTGTCCTGGATTAACTCATGACTTTTTGCGCTTAGGATTGTCGCAGTAGATCCACTTTTTATCGCCCAATCTCCCACAGAAAACCGTTCTTATCAATACCCAATAAATCTTACAATTCAATCATTTTCGAAGTCTTTTGGTCCTCCAGGCCGTTCCTTTTCCCTCACATCAAAACCATCAGTTTTATTCCGTTGAAACCAAAACCAACATTTGGGATGTGATGGAGCCGCATCACCATACGCTTGAATCCCGAAAATGAAAATTTTGAAAGTTCTATGATTAGCGTCTGTACGCACTGAATAACTCAATAATATTAACTGAACAATTGTTGTGTTATGTAGAGAAAGATCAAAATCATTCAATTTAATCGTTGCGTACACTGATACCTCGCATTACTTTATCATTTTCATCAATAGATATCGCTGATCAAAATACATACAAGTTCATACTTCATGCACATACATGCTTCTCACTCAATTAAAACTAAAATAAGATGGCGTTAACAGTAGATGTGAAGGCTGGAATCTATTGTAATTTAAAATACAAATTATTTTACTTAACTACTTGTTCGAGTAAAGTGATTAAAAGTTTAATTAAATAAAAGGTATTTATTTACAAAGAAAAAGAAAGATTTGAAAACGATAGTCGTCGCTTTATATTCTCTTACAAGCTTACAAGCAATGAGTAATCGTTGCTCTAAAGGAAAAATAAATAAATGAATGAATGAATGAATGAATGAACAGAAAAATGGAAAGTTAATTATGTATCGAATAATAATAATTAGTTAATGAATAAAGTGTGTGGTGTTATTGAACATTTATTTTAATTATTTTAAATTCTGCATGAAGCCGGAAGCGATACACATGCTCCCGCCCGCGTGTGGTTTTACATACAGTTTATAATCCGCAAAACTAAAAAAATAATAATATGCAAAATCAATGAACCGCGGAAGCGAGAAATTGTGGTATGAGAGTCGAGAAAGCGACTGCCGTCTGCTGCCGGATGAGTTTTTTTTTTTTTTAGTTTTGTTTTGTTTCGTTTTGTTTTGTGTAAAGCAACATCCTTTGACATTTTCACACACACTGAGAGGAATTAATTGTGTTTTAATGCTAATAGTCGCGATACAATAATCAGCAAACGGATATGGCGCGATATGAAAAATCTGCGCAATTAATCTCTGTTCACTTTTTTTACTTTTACACATAGACCCTGAGAAGGCAAAACATTGTAAATGTGTACACATTCATATTATATACATACATGTGTATGATAAATGCATTTAGTCATAGGTGTTAATAATTATTTGCATAAGTGAATAAGTGAAACCCTTTGTAGGATTTCATTTTCTCTTTTCTCTAGGAAATTAATAAATAATAAATACGCTTAATGTACAATTAATACGCAGGAAAACTGTACGCATATTATCTTTATATAATTTATGATAAATTCAATATCCGAGACGTATTGATTTGGTCCTTAGAGGGTGTTGCCAAACAATTTCCTTAATTCTTCAATCTCGACATGAAGTGTGCGAATGCAGCACAAAAAGCAAAGACTTGAATATTTCCGATAAATGAGTAAATATGTTCATCTATGTACTCTTAGATTTGAACAGATTTCGATTTAAGAAAAAAAAACAGGAAAAATTTATTCACTAAATTTATTTTCATTCATCAACATTGTCGCTTTCCACGAATGATGCAGTCAGTTCAATGCTTGTCTAATGTTTCGATACATGTTTATAGAAAGATTTGTTAAGAGCCGCAATATACATTTTAGGTATCCATGTATCAATGATCTCATCATTTGATTTAAGGGTCTTTCCCCGAGCATACTTTTGCCAGTATCATTGTAGAGGGGCTAATTGTAATGGTGGGCGGTGGGGCAATTCACGCAAGTTTATTTTTCTGGCCCTCGACTTATCGCGACAAAACACGATCAAATTCAATGTATCTTTGAACATATTCATAGTCCCTATTATCTCTCTGGGAGAGGATCCATAAGCAGAACACTCTTCATCATCGAAAAAATGAGCAAAATTTATTTTTTTTTATTTTAAACACACTTTCAATTACATAAAAAGCAATCAATAAAAATATTTGAATAAATTAAATCGAAAATTTCATACTGGAAGCTTGACCCTTAGGCCCATATGAAGGGCAGACTCCATGTCGATGTACAATCAAGTCGTACACCTACGTTTCTATGTCAATAAATTTCAGTTGTCTAAGTACGAAAGCAAAGCAAAGCACTCGGCAAGGGTTGTAAATGTTTGCTTTCCGCGCGACAAATGTTAAGGTTTGAAGGGTCAGCCACAATAACGTTATGATCGTATTGACGAATAGTATTAAAGCGAAAAGAATAGAAACTGGAAAAGATAACTTCCAGATCCAGGTATGGTTGGTTGCACGCAGTGGTGTTATGCTAATTTTTTTTATTCTTTTTATTTTTTTTTTTTAATGGAACGCGTATATGTAATTATATAGACAGGGCCGATCCTGGGTAGGCGGCCGCTCTGTGCGGTCTCATGTCCCAAATTTGACGACGGGAGGGAGATTTCCCACAATTTTCGCTCGTCTTCTAATGTTTATTATAAATTCCCGTTATCAGAAATCATTTTTAGTTCCGGAACGCGTTCCAGTCCAAAAAGGAAGTACCGGAACGACGTGCCGGAGCGTTCCGGCTCGACAACACCACTGGTTGCACGTTATACCAAAGTAAAGATATTGAAAGGAATGTCGAAACTGTCGTCCACCGATGTCAAGCAGTAATTCAGACAATTCGGGATATAGCAATAAACCAGAGAACCCACCATTGAAAGATGGGCGTATACCCCTCATTTTTGTGTTGTTTTTTTCCATAATGTATGTATTACCCAAAAGGAATCTTCAGAGACCCTATTGATTATGTATATATTCTTGATCAGCGCGAAATTCTGAGTTGATTTAGCCGTGTCTGTCCGTCTATATGTCCGTGTAGTGTGTGTTGTTGGCACTCTTCTGCTCGCAAAAATGAAGATATCAATCTCAAGTTGGGTAGAAATACTGCATGCTGCTGCACGCAGGTTGGAATTGAAAATGGGCCAAATTGGTCAGATCGGAAGCACGCATTGGAGCGTAAACTGAACGCAACTCATCTATTCTAACAAATATTTTTGCATTTTTGCTCTTTATTCGGAAACTATTAAAGTTAAAAGACTGAAACACTTGCTTTACGAGACACTTTGCTCTCTACATCCAAAAATGGAACCAGTCGGCCGTATCCATATAGAGTGAACGAGTAATTAAATTTAATTTGCTTCATCTTTTTGAGACTTAATGCTTATTCATCATAAGGCAAACAAGACCGAATGTTTGAGACTATCTTGTACGCTCCTCAAACGAAGATATATTATCTGCCTAAAAATGGATTAATTTTAAAATGAATATGAGTATCAAATAAAAGGACTTGGAGAGTAGAATGCGAAAAACATAGCGGTGGGTATGCGAGATTCGTCCCCCGCCGAATATAGCTTTCTGACTTTATTCCGGTTTTGAGTGTTGTTATTAGTCATTTCACATCGCTTCACTTCATTTCAATTTTTTTCTTTTTGTTTATCTTTTCATTTGGAAACTTTGTCTTATTCCTACGTTTAACGAATTTATTTTTCTTTGGAGATTGTTGCTACTGTTTGGTGTATTTTGCAGTTGCAAATAAAAGTATACTTTTTTCGGCGTATTGTAAAAAATCTTCTAATATAAATCTAGATATTTGTAATGAACCTGGCATTTTCTATCAGCTGTTGCCATTCATTTACTCATCTATTGGAACTTGTATCGTGGAAGGAGTCTTGCAAACTTATTAAAATTGCGGGATACAAGGCTTCCACATTTCTGCCGATTGACATGCACAAAAATGAAGTTAAAAGGTCTGCTATGTCCTTTGCGTGGCATGTATTTAATATGTTGTCTCAGTGATAACATTTTTTCGATTTCTAACAATAACGAATTGTAAATCGAAGAATTTCGAACGCCCCCTTACAAATCGTTTCTAGGTGGAGAGCAATAAACGCCTTTTTAAAGACACGTCTAATATATCTGAAGACATAATGCTCAAAGGTAACATAAAAAAACAAATATTAAAATTTATATGAAAATTAATACCGATTGTTATACATCTAAGTACATTACAACTTATTTAGTCGAATAAATTAGTTAAAAAAAGGGCAATGTAATGGAAATAGTAATAAAAAACAAAGTAGAAAAATAAAAAAATTATTAGTAAAATATTATTGCATAGTTTTTGTTATTTATGGACGATTTTCCTCTTTTCTTTTTTTTCCTCAAAAAAAAAGAAAAAACTCCGCACAAGAGGAAATAGAATTTACCCTTTTACACTGTTGGACTGTTAGAAATGTTCCAAATTTACTGATATACTTTTAGTCGTAATGTGTTCATGTGATCTATTGCATGCTTTTAGCCGCATTTAAAAAAAAATCTTGACATAATCGCATTGACTGATTTTTTTTGACAAAGCAGGCGATAATTACTTACAATCTTTTTCCAAGTTAAAGGTGAAAGGAGGGAAAAAAGACTACTCGGAATAAATTGAACGAAAAATATTAAAAATTATGCATACTTTTTTTTGCCAAGGGGAGGTCTATTGCGGCCCATTGTAGCCAAACTCAATCAAGAACCATTAATTTCATTTAATATTTTCGGGGGAGATTTTAGATGACTGCTCACAAATTCGATTTATGTGTCGTGCTTCTTGTTCCTCTTGCCTATACACTCTTCTTCACAACGATGCAATTGAATCAAAGTATCCGCCGCATGGTTGTTAACAGTTGCAACAGCCTTCTTGATAAAATATCTCCGATTAAGTTTTTTGTTGATATTATTGTTCAAAATACGAACGAATGTGTGTGTTTATAGTGAATGTTCTTAAATTAAACGAACTTAATTGATTTTTGTTTTTTTAGCTCTCTTCCACCGCTAAGGTGGCCCGTTGGTTTCAACAATTACCCTGGCATACGGCTTCTTTATCGCGTCCCGAAAGCGGTTTTGTATCGGGTGACTCTCGTTCCGAGAAATTTCATGAAGATCAACAGTATTTTTGTGCCAAAGACACCGATGATTTGTGTGATGAGTTCCTCTTGGTCGAGGGCAGCAGTACTATATGGACAAAGTTAAGTGCGAAAAAACGCAGAAAATTGTTAGGCATGCGCTTAGGTAAGGTAACTACATTTTGAATGCAGATAAACTTTGATTAAAAGGTCTAAATGCATCAAAATACAAAAATCAAATCAATAATCATAAGAGGAAATCTATATATAAATTCGACCACTAACATAGTATTTAAATTAATTTTTATAAAAACTAACATCACCACAGCTATTGAATGATGTCTATGGTACATTATAGATTAGGATTTAGTTAAAGGGTAACGCTATTGTTAATTTTTTATTTAATTTAGTTTCAAATCGTCTAGAATACGAGAGAGAAATTCATTACTTGGAAGACATTTTTTGCCTTGAAAATCCCGGTTCAGCAAAGACTGCTTGCGTCCAATGACTTTCTGCTTGAAAGTTACAGCCAAATGTGTTTTCTATGATGATCTCTAAGTTTCTTTAATTCACTGGCAGACGTTTTTAGAAAGTTTTTATGCCCATTGGAAAGCAATTGGTTACAAAAACACTTGACATACATGCCTTTTGAATGGACCTAAGCCTGAGAGCGATTCGAGAAGGGTCAATGCTTCTCCCAAGAAACTAAAAAAATTTCATTTTCGCAACACGTATGATATAAACCGTGAGACTTTGCCGTTGACTTGCTGCGGCAACACCTTCTAGCGTCTTCTGGGAGAAAATCTGTGAGAATTAGAAAGAATAGTTTAACTTGGAAGAGCACCGCAGCGCATTAATAAAAATTAGTAACAAATTTATAATAAAAAATAAATAAATAAAAAAATAAATAAAACGTGTCGACAACGCATTTAAACATAAAACTTTACACGTAAAACTTCCCGAAACATGATTTCTCGAAATAGTTCATAAAACAATTCGTAGATTCTTCGTTCATTCATTCGTTTCATTCAGACGAAGCGATTTTCAAAAAGTTAATCTAACTATTATTTATTAATTTGCACTCTCCTCTTGCTATAGACAGGTGTGATAGGTTAAGTAATCTTGTAAAATGTAGATTCAAGTCTTCACCAACTACGTGCCACAGAACTTTTAGAATTAAATATGCCTCGTGACAATGGGTCCAGTGTTGCTCGTTTTTAATATTTTTTCAAAATTTATTATTACTTTTTTAAACACAAATAAATGCATACTTAATAACTTTTTCGATTATTATTATTTTATTATCATTTTTTCCATATTAAAAAAAGAAAAAGAAAAAATTTAATATAAAATTAAATTAAATATTAAATGATAATTAAAATTATACAGTGGTGTTACCCTTTAAATAAGTAAGTTTTCGAATTTTCGTTGGAAAACTTAATTTCGTTGAAAACGTAATTGTAAGCGATAATAAACCCAACAAATTGTAAGCGTTTATTGTACAATGCGCTATACGGGCTGTTATGTAATAGTCATAAGGTTCGTCGTATTACAGTTTTTAATAAGAATACGAAAACGAATATTTCTCCTTGACTTTAATCTACAAACGAGTGGTTTGTTTCGTAAATAACCAAAGCCTATATTCAGAAAATTCCAAGCTAGTTATTGTAGTGTGTACATCTGCGTCAGTGACATCTTTCGTTCGGAAGTAATTCGTAACACAACTAAAACACGTTGTTAAACGTTTTCGTATAGTCAGTCTATTTTGATTGCAAAAAGAGGTAAATTCAATGACCTACATAAAGCGATTGTGGATAGACCGCAAAATTGCGGCTCACAAATGCTTCCAGTAGCGGATAACCGCTAATTTAACTCTCTTTGTACATTTTCGCTACTGCTAAAGCAACGTTCGTAAAACAAACATCACGAAACAGACGAAAGAGACAACGAGAGAGAGAGAGAGAGAGAGAGAGAGAGAGAGAGGGGAAAAAGTCTAAGAGTCTGATAGTCTATCTGTGTTATTTATAGACGAGTATCGCTTAATACAATTTTTTTTTATAAATACAATACATAATTAAATCGTACATGCATTAAATCCTATTTAATATTGTGAATACAGATCGAAAGATCGAGATGATGAAAGTTATGATTATTTCCAAAATAAATATTCCACATATCCCATCACCAAGTGCAGTTCAAAATATTCCAAACTGTAATATGTTCTGTCAATAACAGTCAATGTTGCAGATCAAAGTACCATAATATATATATATATATATATGGCGAGTTTGTATTAATTTGAAAGGATAGCGTAACTAAAGCTAGATGTTGAAGTGCGCATACAACATAGTTTTCTTGAATTTCATACAGATCGGGTTATATGTCGAAAGAGACATAATCTGGGGCATGCAAACGCGCCTGAACAGAAATTGAAAGTCAAAAAAATAGCGACAACTCAAACCATAGAAAACTCGAATCGAAACGAAATGATAAACTTGGCATATGAACCCAATTCTTTCATATTCTAAAACGATCTCCAGAAATGAGCAGTTGTTTTGATTAAGCATTAACCAAGGACATACTGTGGCCGGGTCATGATATTCATAAAGCGAAGAAGTAATTGATTTAAAAGGCCTTCAGTAATAATTCAAAGCCGACCAGAACTTTCGCATTTAATTACTTGTGTAGGCTCAGGCATTGGATTACATATGGACAGTTTTCCATCTCCCAATAGAGAAAAGCATATAGTTTCGCTACTTTTCGCTCTTGCCTTTGTTGCAAGTTCAGTAAAGAGAAAACCCAATGCGAACAGAAGGAAATGTCATTGTGGATTTGACGATCGACATTGTCGATGTCGATTAAATCAATCGAATGCCAGAAGCCTTTCGAGATCTTTTATGTTTGAGATTCTCTTTTTTGACTGTTAACGCCAGGGGCGTTAAAGTTTTGTTTTGTCACTTGTTTTAGATGCAAATGAAAATATCCGTTGGAATTATTGAAAACAAGTGAATAGATAGATAGGCGAATATATAAAATGCGCATATATAGTTCGTTTATAAGTGGGATAAGTGGGATGAGGGACAAAGAAATCACTTTTTTCATAAGTACACGACATGATGGCATAATGAGATTTATTTATCGATGTATTAATAAATGTTTGAGTATTAAAATTAAATATTTAATATCTTTTAATGATTATTTTATATTTCGTTTTAATTGCGATGTTGATAATAAGGCGATAATTTATTTCATTCTATTTTATTTTTAACTTCATATTTATTAAACTGTCATTTATGATTTTATTCCACTGTAACGAAGAACTCATTCTTTTCAGATTTAACTTAATAGTCATTAATCAATATTTAGAGTGCATTTAAACGTTTGCTTTTCTAATTAAGATAAAGTTATAATGAAATTTTACAGAGAGACTGAATATATATGTGTATACATCATCGCAGTTATAACAGGTCATAATTTATTAGTAACATTTATTTTAAATAAAAATGTATTTCGTTAACATGAATTTATTTTACTTAATTTCTCGCTATTCTCAACTATTTCACGTATTCACGTATTCACGTATTCACGTATTCTGTTATGTTACTTAATGAACTAATTATTCGTTGCATAACACTTTTCGTAACTGACATTTTATAAATTTAAAGAAAATTTAATTTTAAGCAAATTACGTACATTTAGATAAAATTCCTTTATTTTTTTTATTTATATAAGATTTCATATTTTGAATAAATATTGTCGTCATTACTTAATTGTCAGTAAAGGCAAATGTAGTTTCATGTAAATACTTACTATCGTAACGGTGAAGATAGATAGGTATGCCGTTCCTAAAATCCATGTTATGTCCTAGTTTGACGACTGCCTCTAACTTAATCTGTCCATTCCTTCACAGTTTTTTTTTTTTTTTGTATTGAAAATCTCAAAAGAAAAAAAGTTCACAAAAAAATTTAAATCGTATTACGTATGCATCATACGCAGGACTTCGAATTTGTCATTTGAAGAACGTGCGTAAAAAATACGACTACATTTTTGTTCCTACAAGATGATAACACTACAATGTAATATTGAACGTATACGAAACACCCTCTGGCGTTCAGTCTATTGAGGGCTTATTTCCTTTTTTTTACCCGTCACCGAAGAATGAGGGGCATATTCATTTTGTCAAAACGTTTGCAACGCCACGAAGGAAGCATCAGAGACGCCACAAGGTAATATATTCTTGATCAGCATAAATTTCTAAATCGATTTAACCATGCCCGTCTGTCCACATGTTGTAAACATTCTCCTGGTCGCAAAAATGAAGCTTTCGACTTCAAATTTGGCGGAAATATTGTAAGTTCTTGCGTGCCGGTTGGTATTGAAAGTGAGCCAAACCGGCAGAAGGACATGCCCACAGCACCACGTAAACTGAGAATACCTTTGTTTTTCAAAAGGAATGAAAAATTGGTTTTTGTGCTCATTACTCGTAAACTAAATGTAAATAAAATTAATGTACAAAAAATTGAACCCACATTCTATGGGCGATTATGTAGCACTTGTGCACAAAAATGGAAAAAATTGACCACGCCTACCCAATATTATAGTGTATCAAACATTAGTTGTTTTTTCAATACCTTTATAAAGCTTAGAAACAAGCTTCAAAAACCCCATAAAGTATACAGATTCTTGGCCAGTTTCAAATTTAGAATGCACCTAAACATGTCCGCCTGTTCGTCTACCCATCTGTCTGTTTGCGCAACTTTGTAGTATTTGTGGTAAACATTCTCCCGTTGGCGAGAACAAAGGTATCGCCTACAAATTTGCAAAAGAATTTGGAATTGACCTAAACTTTTCAAAGGACACGCCTACAGCGCCCACATGCCTTTACGCCAAAAACTTTTATTTTGAAAATAGAAAAAATCGGCTGCGTCCACTCCATATTAAAGAGCATGAAAACTATGATCTTTTGCATCTTTTCTTTTTTAGGATAGCAATGATGGGTATAAAAGATCCGGTCCCAACCGAAATTAATTTTTTTATTTTTTTTAATTTCGTTTCAAATGTTAAGTTTAGCTGCAGAACTTCTCTTCCGGTCCATGAAAGCTAAACACGCAAGTATATAAATGTCGAGAAAGTGCAATGAGTGATGAGCGTTTCAAGTTTACAACGCCATGGTCGACTGCTAACGGACGTTTTTAAATCTTTTCCTGAGATGAGAATGACATGAGATACGATCCAACTCCCAGCCTTCAGATATAGTTTTCAAGTGTCGCTAGTAGAAAAGGTCTATAGATGTTCGTAGACTGCTGTCAAACTGTGACACAAAATAATCTCAACACGTCTATATATTTATCAGATGGATCCGCTGATGTTAGAGACTTCAATAATCTTTCAATCTTTCATACAAAAGAAATGCACAGAGAATAGTTCGACACTGTGAACAGTTGTATGGTATGTTGGGCGCTATTCTTAGCACCACATCTCAGTGACATCAAATCCTTTACACTTACTCGAAAATGAACCGTAAACCGATCAGAAAGATATCAAATTTTTCGCGTAATTCAATTATAAAGCTTTAAACGCACTCCAAATTTTCGATTTAGTCCGTGTGAATAAAAGACTGATATTTTAAACCCAGAACGGGCGGAACTGTTTCTCTTTTACACGCTACACCACATGCGGTACAAGAGTAGAGAGTGTATTAAGTTTGTACGGATGTATGCAGCACGCAGAACGACTTGAGATAGATTCATCTTTTATAAAGGCAGTCGACTCAGAATCCCTTTCGATCTAAGTTTGTCTGTCTGCTTGATGTGTGTCCATGTATTCGTGTGCTCAACCTAGAGGTTGCAATTTGTTGGTACTTTGATGAAATTTTGATCCAAGGCCGAACGCTATGGAAAATGGTTCGGATCGGGCGACGTTTTCCATTCCTTCCGATATAACGCCTCTGTTTTGATATGTCGTTATGCGAATAACTGTATTAAACGAAGCGATGCAAGGGACTTAATGATGGGCCATTGCTCACTGCTATTGTGTTTTTACTTGTTTATATAATATTTTTAAAGTGATTTATGGATTTGTTTTTTCTTTTTTAAATTCTTCACAACCATATGGAGTGAAGTAATCTTTTTAAGTATATTGAAATTTTTACACCTGAAGTTGAAAATCCATGTAAAATACTTATATTTTACATAACTTTTCGCTTGACAACAGCTAGAACAGTGCCAAAAAAGTGATCAGCAACAAATAGTTGGCACACAGTTAATGCATTCAGGCAAACATATGCTGCAGTATATGTAGAAAACTTTTCTCATTTCATACCTGGGGAAATGATAAAAGTTTTATAAACTTGTAAAATATACATAACATGCGCACGTAAACATACTTATATATGCATATATGTGTATACATATACCATAATATTGAAAATTTCAAGCAGTCGAAGTGAACAAGAAAAATAAAAAAACAGATCATCTGAAACAGTCGCTTAAGAGACCACAAATAAGGCGCGATAGTAATGTGCTATTAAGCTGCAGGACCACTATAAGAGCCTAAAGAAAAGAGATTTTTTGTTCATTTTTTTTAAGGTGCAGAAGTATAGCAGAATATTAAATATTTAGCGCGTTTATTAAGCGTATGTCTAAATAAAAATAAAAAACATTTCTCGTAAATAATAAAAAACGGTAATACCGGAGCCATTCTCGCGGGGCACTATCAATTGAACGAAGTCGGCGTAACTGTTCCAAATCGGAATTAAAAACAAATAAACAAACAGTCATTTAATTTTAGTTTTCTATATTTAGAGAAGCATGTGGTGTTTGTCTACGAATATTGATTTTTGCGCGATTGGCAAGTGCTTGAAAAAAAAGCTCAATTCGTCTTCGAGAAAAGTTTCCTCCGACCCGTTTATACCCATCACCGCTGTCCCAAAAAAGACAAAAGAAGTAAAAGATCATAGCTTTCATGCTCTTTAATATGGAGTGGCCGCAGCCGATTTTTTCTATTTTCAAAATAAAAGTTTTTGTCGTAGAGGCATGTGGGCGTTGTAGGCATGTCCTTTGAAAAGTTTAGGTCAATTCCAAACCCTTTTGCAAATTTGTAGGCGATATCTTTGTTCTCGCCAACGGCAGAATGTTTACCACAAATACTACAAAATTGCGCAAACAGACAGATGGGTAGACGAACAGGCGGACATGTTTAGGTGCATTCTAAATTTGAAACTGGCCAAGAATCTGTATACTTTATGGGGTTTTTGAAGCTTGTTTCTAAGCTTTATAAAGGTATTGAAAAAACAACTAATATTTGATACACTATAATATTGGGTAGGCGTGGTCAATTTTTTCCATTTTTGTGCACAAGTGCTACATAATCGCCCATAGAATGTGGGTTCAAATTTTTGTGCGTTAATTTTATTTACATTTAATTTATGAGTAATGAGCAAAAAACCAATTTTTCATTCCTTTTGAAGAAGAAAGGTGTTCTCAGTTAACGTGGTACTGTGGGCGTGTCCTTCAGCCGATTGCAATATCAACAAGCATGAGAAAGAATACTTCTCGCAAAACATCATAGTTAGGTGGCAGATATGAAAACACTCAAACATCCATCTATAAGCTAATTTTTTTAAGGTTCAGATAGAAAGCGATGCGATCACATTGAACTTTTGTTACACAATGAATTATCTATTGTTGACTTGCTGAATTTGAGAAAAAGAAGAAGAAGTGAGATAACAATTACAACCGGCTTTCATCGAACGTTTGTAAAGTATGGCTCTATACATGTACAATACTCTCGACGGCTTGCTTTTCACTTTCATTGCATAATTTTACGTTGGTTAATAAACGGATTTCCTTTCCTTCTTCGATTTGGCGCACGGGTCCTGTGCACTATATGCCTCGAGCGCTATGTACGCTGTATGCTGCTTATGTACATTCTCTTTTTCGTTTATGTTTTCTTGCTGCTTTCATATTTTTTCAACAGCTTTTAAAATACCTTAAAAGGAAAGAGTTTATTCTCACAAAATACCTTCTAATCTAAGTGCTATAAATACATAAAACTTTAACACTTATGTATATGTAGCTTATTTACGTGCGAAGAGTTTTCCAGACATGGCTACATGAAGAAATTCAACGGCAAATGATCGGGAGTTAACTACAGTTTAATAAAATAAATTTCACCCCAAAAAGTATGCTATTACTTTTTACTTGACTAGTAAAGCGTAACATTTTTAATGTTAGCCGTAAACATATATATATATATATATATATGGATATATATATAGATATTATATTTAGCTAGCAACATTTGCTCACCAAAATTATGAAGTACTGCTTGGAGGCATCTAATATATATGATAATAGATATGAAGGACCGTAAAAGAGAGTAAAAGAACTGAAATGATCACACTCTCTATTTTACTTATTCTTCTTAATATCTACTAAAAATAGTTTTCCTATTTATTGGGCCATTGTGTGCAGTGTTCCACACCACTTCTGCGATATTGGACTACGAACATTAGCATTTATTTTAAAGGGCTGCTTCCCCGAAAATATTTCAGACGTATGCACCACTAATTAATAAGTTATTGCTCATACTAATCCTTAAATGCACGATTTCTGGTTTGGAATTTTAAAAAATTGTTTCTTGTACAAATGGATTACGTGAAAGATCATTTAAAAAATTGAGTTAATAATATTGTGCATTTACTTTGAAAAAAGCGCTTCATAGTCTTTTGGCAACAATATGCATTTATTAATAAAATTATTGTAAACGAAAACAAACGATTATGTATTAATATCTGTTATTAGTATAGGAATTTTCATATGATTTATGAATTAAATAAAGCAAAGCAATTGCGATTCTTATTACGGCACAATGCAACCTTTCATATGGTGCACTCACTCCGTGAGAATCCTTTACAACCTTGAAGTTTGGATTAATTTTTTAGAACCGCACCTTTTGCCGTCATGGCCTATACCTATCAGCCCGTGCATCTTTTGACGGAACAGGCTTCATGGGACTTTGGTGTTTTATAGCTTGTATATCCCCTTCACAATATTTACCAAAACTCTGGCATATATCCAATAGAACTTTCAAATGCAACATCAAACATTGATAGCTTGCTTACAAGACAACACATACAAAGTAATTTTTTTCAAATTAAATAAATCACTCTTTTATAGTAAATTTGAAAATAGGAAAATATCTCTCCAACTGACACACCAAACTTAATTACCCACCATATTCAAATTTCAAAAAAAGATAAAACTTAACCGCCAATAGTAGTGTCAGGTTTTTTCTTTCACACATGATTTATGGTCTATCGCACACACTAAGATTTTGAATGAAATTAAGTGCAATTAGAATGTAGACAATTGACAACAGTATACATTTAAGGGTTGATCTTATATTGAAATACATTTTTCTTTCATCATGTTTGAGTAGGAATGGATATGAAACATACAAACCAGTTTCAAGCACGAAAATTCATATCACTGTAGTGGGGTGGTTTGAAAAGGCGTCGATTATTGTTTAAGTCACATTTTCGACAAAGTCGAATATTAATAAAAAATATAGTTTAGAAATTGGAAACAATTAAAGAATAATTTTCTTTTAAAAAAAATTAATACCTAAAATATAAGAAAGTTATATGCGGAAAATTAGGAAAAATAAGTCTAAGAAAAATATTTTGGCAATAAATAGAAAGACCTATAAAAAAATAGAAGTAATTCCTGAAAAAGGGGGCAAATCTGCTCACAAAAAAAAATATTCACCTCAAAATACTAAAAGTGAACGGTCAAAGGGAACGCAAAATCAAGATTCAACATTCTATTGTGAACGCCAACAAATCTACGCCAATGTCTGTGTCCGAGAGTATCATTTCACCCGGAACCGAAGATTTTCCCCATTAACGATTTCAGCCGGTGAAGCTGTTTGCGCATTGCACGTACTACGTGCAGAACTGCGATCATATTAACGATTTTTGAAGTGTGCGCGGTGGTGTGTGCATCACGTTTATGAAGGGAAATTTTATCATTTTGAGATATCGATCAATTAGATTAAAATGAAAGAACTTGAATTAGATTAAATTAAAATTAAATAATTGAAGCTTTGTTTTACAAAAGTCACGACATTATAGTCGCACTGACATTACCATATCAAGCTTTTCGGGCGAGCTTGTGAATATCCCAGTGCACGTGATTAAAATAGCGTGTTGCCTCAGTGTGAACTTTTCGAATGTGGACATTAGCTGTTGCATTTGCCTAAATAAGAAGAACGACCTCTTGGTGAAATTTAATGGCGTGACTGTGAGAAATACGTTATGGAAAAACTAACTTACCACACGTGCGATGACTCCTTCGGACATCATTGGTGGTGCGATACGTTCTCGAATCCACATTAATGAACATCTATCGCCACTTTGCCTAAAGCTGAACTCTTTACGCACGAAGATAAAGAATGATGATAAAATTACCAAATTCATGATCTTCCACAACGATTTGCCTAAAATAAGTCTTACAACCAATGATAGCGCTGAGACTTCGTATGATCTCTACATGTTGCTAAACGGGTACAATAAAGTCTAATCCTTCGCCAGCACCTTGTTTATTCCTCTTATCTCAGTTTTCTTAGTGAATATCTAGCTGGCCACATTTTTTTTTTGCCTTTTTCTCCTGTTACAACATCCGACCTTTTCACGTTATCCAAAAATGGCTGAGTTTGACTAGACGATTAAAAAAATTACTTTCTATTGAACAAGAGTAGTACCCAATGTGGAGATCCGTTAAACAAAAGCGTCTGACTTTGAATAGATGAATTAAAAATATTACTCTCTGTTATATAATCACAAGGGGATTGCTTGAAGCTAGTAAAAGAGTGGCGGAGAGAAAGGCTCGTGGGCCGCACAGCGTACTAGATGTCGCGGCAAAGCCAGCGCTTCGAAGGAGGCCGGAGATCTTCGTTAAGATGTTTCAATAATGTTTAGAAGGGAGGACGTTTCCCGATAGATGGAAAATGTAAAAGCTTGTCCCATCCCGAAAGATAGCAGGCGGCTGATGGACGTTCTTGCTCATTATCGACTTAGCAAAATATACCAGAGGACGGCGTGACGATGTAAACTATTACTTCATACACTTCTTAACTGGTCATGCCTGCTTTCGAAGTTATCTACACCCGTTCAGACATGACAATTTGCCAGAATGTCTCGGTTGTGCACACGACGAAGAAAGTATAGAGCACGCAGTGCCCAATTATCCAAAATTCTTTTCGTTGGGTCGAACTAGGTGTGATCGGCACGGTACAGTACAGGACATGGCTGAAAGTTGTGAAGCCTAAAACGATGTCAACGACTTCGCAACCGGACTGCTCCAGGAACCAAAGCGGCTAGAGAGACAGTGGTTGGGGAGAAGAGGAAACAGAACTAACAGAGTGTTCTACTAAGATTTCATCACTTGAGGCGCATTAATTGCAAACAGCGTCCGCAAATGCCCATCAGTGACCCCACGGAAACGTACGGTCGACTAAGAGAGTGCGGGAGGCAGTTTAAGCAAGTAAACGCTATAAATGGCGAGTGGTGCATGTTCCTGACACGGGCGAGCAGTATCTTTGGTAAATTTTTACCTCCGGCCTGCATAACAAAAGAAAAAATATACACAGGCACACACATAGATGTAATCTCGCAAACAATGTATGTATACTATGTGTGCCTTCCGGCTTTTTAAATATCACACATACATTTTTACCTAGAACATGCAGCATACAGTACGGCATACAGTAGGGCTTGATCATATTACATTAAAATCATATGCTCTTCTAAACATAACCTTAGGACGAATACATAATGTGTAAATGCATTTACATAAACATACTGTACGTGTTCTCGTGTATTCACATATATATGTATATATGTCTTCTCAGACAATATTATACTATATGCCGAGCTATAACACGTGTATGCTATCCGTTTACTGGTGTTTGTCAGACAATGACGTCGACACGTATAAAAGAGTGTCATAAGTAACAGCGTTGGCGTCGTATGTTTCACATTTTTACTAAAAAAATTTGTAAGCAGGTGAGATATATGTAAGATATGTATAAGAGTTATACAGTGGAGTTAAGTCTCGAAAATGTTTGAAAATATTATCGATTTGAACGCAAATCGACATCAACTAATCTCTCTATATCTTTATATCTCTATAGATTAATTTTAATACATATATTGCTTATAACAATTAGTTTATAGGAAAATTTTAAATAATTTCTTGCTTTAAGGAAGTAACCGATTGCAAGGCAACCCTTGTCGATCCTGACCATGAAAAAAGGATTCCAATAGATGACTTAGGGACATCAGTGAAATAAACGAAAGTTTCATAAAGGAAACAATGTTACCGACTATTGTCATTGTCATTATGGTAGTAATGTATGCTAAACGAAATATTTTGGGCAATGACTTTTCACTAACCCATAACAAGATCTATTATCAGTCTATCAGAGAAGTTTCTACGTCTTTGGGTGAACATTCGACTGTCATTATAGCCCACATAAGCTGCAGTACAGGATATGTTAACTTTATCCGGATGTATTTTACACCCACATGTATTTAAAATGGACCCACCATCTGCTCTCTTCGCTGTCTAATGTCTGCCCATGTACTTTTGGGTTAAGCCTGCAGGTCGTCCTGTTTTTAATCTTTTTAACAAAACCCAGTACACTGACGCATTTCGAGGCTCAGTGGATGTCCCATATTGGTCTAACGTGACCGCGTTGGAAAGAAGCGAGGGAAAGAAAGAGGTAGGGATATGGTGACCGCAGCCTAGTGAGTTGTGACTAATTGCTCAGTGCATCGACTGAGCGTTCACTACAACTACGATAAACTATACCTCACTTGAAACTTGAACCCGCAAACGCTCGATCTACTACAACCATCCCTCAAAGAAGTAAGCATTTATACGGTATCGAGCCGCAATTTTGGAGCATTATGACGAAAATAAATGAAGTGTGGCAGTAAATTAAATTGCGCACGGTCTTTAACAGTTCGTCTTCCTAGACCGTACCGTTTTTATTCGTTTTATTATTGACATTGTTCAACTGTACGCGAAAACGCTCGTGCTTTTTGCCAATTGACGCCGCTTTTGATCGATGTCCCCTTCCAAATTACCCATGTATGGGTGATACTTGATGGCAGCAGCTTTTAATAGACGACCGCGTACTTATTTTATCAGATATAATTATGAAATCCGCTACAATTACTTTCGTGTACAATCCAAACATTGGATTCCTTTGGAAAGCACATCTATGTGTCGACGATAAATTTTCAGCTAACTCAGATAGACAACCAAGCCTCAATCGTTAAATCGATTTGACAGTTGACACAGTTTATATTAAAGTATTTAATTATGTGAATCGTGGGTAAATGTTTTGAACAATTGATGCAAGTTATGTCCGAAGTCATATAAAGAACGTGAAGAGTGATTAATGTGCGGCTTGACTTTGTTGAATACAGAGAACCCGAAACACCTTTTTTCTTGTAGGGCCAATTTCGTCGCGAAGCTACATTTTCCCACATCTTTGGGTTTGGCATAAATTTCGATGAGTATTTTTTTAAGGTACGACGATCCCCTTCTTGCAATAAGGTGTAATATTTCTCGCGCATGGCGATATACGATTGCGAATGAGATTAGCGGACAGAACGGAGAGTCGATTTATAATTTTAGAAGACTTTACGGTTAACAAATCCACTGTAAGTAAATTAATGGAAAAATTAAAACACATAAATAATGACAACGTTAGTCCGTTAACGCCTATTTATGACCATAAATATGAAATTTACTTAACTTGGGCTTTCCTAACACATAACATAAGAGAGGCGGGCTCGATGGCAGGCAGGCAGGCAGGCAGGCAGGCTTTCCCGCACTTAAATAAATACATCGACATAATTTAAAGATATACTCACAAGGGCAAGGAAACGTTTCTTTATAAATTAAACGTTTAGATGTTAAGCTTCTTGTTGCTTGTGTGCTGCAAATGAAAGGACGCACAAAATACAACGGAATGCGTGTAAATAGCATACACAGTTTGCTCAATGCATGAAAAACTATAATAAAAAAGGCAGGGAAGCAACTATGTACATGATGTGCACGATAGTGTTCAAGTATATGTGCGTATATATGTTAAGCGATAATGAAAGTGCGTTCATTGTTCATCAGAAACTTATGATAATACAAGACAAAGCTCTAAGGATAATGATAACAACAAGAACAATAGTATAATAATAATAATAATAACAATAATAGCAAACAGCAAGATTGTTAAACGCTACGACACAGCCGTTAAATAATTTCTATACAGTTTGACGTTAACATTTCAACTACAGTGTAATTATTCCGCTGTTGAGTTTTTTATTACCTTTCTAAAGCCTTATAATGAAGGCTTAGTCTTTGATGGCCGACGTTGGGCAACGGTTGTGTTCGCTGTTTTTGTAGAGCCGTTTAAGAAAAATCTTACAACAAATGCAACATAAAATGTTCAAGATTCGTTCATAATTTAATTTCTTTAATCTTTATCTTTTATAACCTGCTATGATGTGTATGAGTGTTTTCACTTGAAATATAAAAAAATTTACTTAATGATTTTAAAACTATTTTATAAAAAATACTACGACAGCAGTCGCCACAGCTCAAGAGTAACTTCATTGCTACTACTTTTGCAATTGTTTTGAAGCCTGTACTGAATGACAGCCAGTTTGTCCATCATCAACAAAATTATCGAAAATTGCTGTAATAATGTCAATGCCTTGCTCGTCCGCCAACCGAGACATAACCGCAAATAAACGTCTCCCTAAGTCCGGTATCTTGCGGTTAGATATAACTAAACCCAAACGTTCATCAGGTGGTTCTGTTGAATTTCGTTCACAACCACAATGGTTTGCCTCGGTAAGTTGCTACATGTGTACGCTGTGTGTGTGCATCCTTTCTTTTTTTTTTTATTTATCTATGTTTTGCTGTTCCTTTCATAGTTTTTCAACGACTTTTAAAGTACGTTCGAAGAAAAGAATTTTTTCGCAAAAAATATCTTTCTTAACCAAGGCACCACAAATAGTCGAAAGTAGTTTTGTGAAGGATTTACAAAGGCGCTAAGCGCTTTTGAAAAAAAGGCTAAAAGGTAGAAGAAATTATACTGCAAACTGAATGCTAGTACTTATCATACTTTCTAAACTACACCGTAGTGTTTTCGATATCCGGTGAACAATTAAGGCTTTCCTTCCACATGAACGCTTTTACAAAAAATGAACCAACAAGGTGTAATTGTTAAACTGGAGACTAGTTTTTATCAAGTCTGTAATGTGGAATTGTAGTGGGCGAAGATGGCTAATCAGATGATCAACTATATAATTTTATGTAAGGCATTTATTTAAACCCTTACCTTCTTTCCTCAAAATTCCTAAAGTAAAATTTTATACAAACTTATGGTCACTAAAGGAAAATAAAAACATAATGGGTAGGGAAGACTGACCATAAAATACCCTATAACACTTCGCTTAACATAGTTCATCATTTATTTTCATTTTCATTTATTTAAAGGGAAATCCAAAAATTATGGATTGGGTCCAAGTAAAAGTATGCTTTTCATCGGAGTCCCTATACGGCAGCGAGCTAGTCGCAGTGTAGCAAAGTTAACCTTCTTATTAAAGATTTCATTATTCCTCGACTGAAAATTAAACTTTATTGCTGTATCAAATCCTTACCAGCCATAAGCATCCTTTATGACGTGTAAACCAAAAAATCAACCTGTAGCCCAAATTTTGCACAATTAGTTGTTTTGCCAAATTATTATTCAAATTGGCGAACCCATTTTAATGTTTGCAGTTTTTTCAAAGTAAGACCCTGTAGGTGAGATGATCGTAAAGTACCCCATCCAATCAATTTTCAATAGACCTCAATCTTGGGCTAAGTGTACCGCAGTGTATCAAGTTTCTTATATATATTTATAAAAGCTGGCGATCTGTACGTTTGACACACATATGCATTGACAAATCTTAGACACAAGGCAGAAAGTGATTCCGATTTTATCGGTATAATAAGCGGTAGACCTCTTAAGCCTCTTAAGTGGTACACCTGCACAAACTACGCCTTATCGCAAGTTGTGGATGATATAAATACTGTACCTAAATAGGTGCAAATAAAGGCAGTTACTGTTGTAAGACAAAATTAACTAAAGTGTTTTCGCGCCCTTTTCGCTGCATTAACGCTAAGATGTTATAAGCAATTGCTGAACCGATGCAAATAACGAAAATAAAATGTGTATCACTTTTGTTTATAATTTGTCCGGCATTCCATCCACCATGCTGGCAAAGTAAACACCGAATTCATGGCGAAAAAAAAGGTAGAAGGACGCGGACATCGATCGTTAATATAAATCTCAGTGGCCTGTCGTCTCCATAGTATTCAGCTGGCAAAACTTCTTCACAAAATCAGTCCGTCAAATGAGAAATGAGTGAATCGCTCGAGTGAAACGATCCTGTTGGCTGATGCGTCAAACAGTCACGTTAGATAACGAGCAACAAGAGTATAACAAGGAGGTGCAAATTAAATTCAAAACCAACGATGGCTCTTCGATGTGCATTCGTTATCGTCAACATTAATAATAATATGTTGCATATAACAACGGAATTAATAATAAATTTTCTTCTTTTCTTTTAATTGAACGAATTATTTTTTTAATTAATTAATCTACATGTTCAGTACGCATAATTTCTTATGATGTTGGCGGTCTGTGCGAAAAAGAGAGAGAAAGAGGGTGAGTCGATGCGTGCAATTCATGTTTAAGCGGCTCGGTGCAGTAAGCGCATTTAAGAGGGGAAAAACAAGTCTGAGAAAATTTGGACATTTTCTACAAAAAATTATTTATAACAATTTATTAATAGCATGTCTTTTTTTCATTGAAAACCAAGAGGTGTAATTTCAATTCACTTTTGTTGGGAATGAACAAAAAGTTATATGATCTAATCTTGCCCTTCACTCTACTTTTTACTTGATTCTTGTGCATACTTCTTATTACAAGCATGTTCTTAAACTAGGTTTTGCAATTCTGCTGCTTAATTATGAGTAGAGATTTACATGGTGAGGACATGCGAGACTCTACTAAATGGACTCAAACCAACAAATACACGTTTCCCAATTCAACCGCGCCCATAGCCAGTTATGAGACGAAATTTGCAAAGCTTTTCAAAAATAGCTCGGAAATGTTTTTAGCTTCTTTGAAAAGTGCTTCCATTCTCTAATTTGTGAAGGCGTGTGAAGCGGTAACACCCTGTAACAGCCTAGACAAACAAACCAACAAACATTTCTGCCAATTATCTTATCGAGAGAAGATATTTTTACACAGCCCTGCGAATTTTCGATTGTTAAATTTTTGAATAACAAACGAAGAAGAAGAAGAAAGAGAAGACAGTAGCAAAGAAGTTATTAAACATAAATTTAAGTTTTGGGAAATATTGCAAAACAGCAACAACGTAACCACTCTTGCGAGGCATTTTTAATTTAAGGGGCGCTTTAGCATACAAAGTTATTTTAAATGTACAGCGAAAAAAAAAATTCGAATGAAAAAAAGCCTTTCGCGGGAACGCGGCTAAAATTTCAAGTATTTGCTCCACTGCCATATAAATATATTTTCACAAACAAATTTTTGGGGCCATTCAAAATTTTGATCCGCCCACAATCAAAGGAAATATATTCGGCAGACAGATGGAAATTCGTTGGTTATTCGAACGATTGAGCGACTATTGCGCTTCCAAATGTTTGAATCTGATTCGAGACAACGGACACAAAGCTACGAACATTGCGGGGCCGAAAATCGTCCTCAGTTTTGGCCTCACATACAGATTAAATATTGTATGTATTATACGACTGGATTAAATGATCAAACTTATCGAATTATATAGGCCATCGGTAAATAGCACCAAGAGATGTAACAGTATGGAAGACGGAGAGATATAACGCGAATGGCTTAATATACATGAATAAGTTTGATAGCGTAGTTCTGGAAGAATAGTATGTGAACATCGATAATTAGAAGAATAAACATGGATGAGAAGTTTTCGTTATCTTTGGTAGAGTAACAAGAACAAGAAATGATCTTGGAAACAGCCCACTGTTTAGACGGACAAGGTAGTGCAGCAGTCTACCAGTGAAGTGTGATGCTTCAACATTTCAACATAAATGTTCAAAGGACGGACAAACGACGAGATAAGTGCAAACACACCCGATGCAACTGGTACGTAACACATGCAAGATTGCGGTGGAACTGTCACGGAGTTCGAAATCAATCAACAGAATATTCTACGCAGCAGTTCACCAACAACAAGGAGTTTCTGTTATTTCTTGGAAATGATAAGAAATAAGATGTCACTCACACGTCTTAAATTTATTTCGTCGTGAAGGGGACATTTCGGAACTGTTTTTTCAAATAAAATGTAAGATATGAGTTTAGATGCCAAGACGCATCAAGGTTAGTTTCCAAGTTTCACGCTACATACCAGAATATGTTAAAAGATTTGCTAAACAAGATTTTGTTTGTCGATTTAGATTTTGCGAGAATTGATGGAAACACCTTCGAAAGTTCAACTAAATGCAACTGCAGCAAAAAAGTTCTTGGATATTATGTGAGCAGCAAATTATCTGAAGGCTTATTTATATGCAAAATAAGCGTAAGGTGTTGTCTGATCATGAACTAATTAAGTTGTTGCTTAATCTTAGAGTCAGACATCCTCAGCAAAACCAACAAAGAAATTAATATATTTTCTTACGAAGAAGACGAACAAGATTATATGAATGTCCATCCTTCACGCAATTGCGATAGATGCAAGGCAGTGCAAATCATTTTGACAGACAATAAAAATTGGACATGAAAACAAGACATGGCAATACGAAAATATATGTAAACTGTAACTGCCTTATAGCCTTCTCGCTTACACTCATGCAATGTTTACTTACGTTGATGTTTGCCTGATATCTACCAAGATATATATCTCAAAAATTCTGATATTGTTTTCCTTTCTTTTTTTTTTTTTTTTTTGTAAATCGGTACAACTAGAGGTTTAGTAGAGAATGCGTTCAGATGCGATGTAAAGAAATCAAATGCTTGAATAAAATCGCTGCGGCATCGATTATGGTCGGCACTCTTTGCTCAATGCTTAATGCCGCAAATACGTTCCCCTATACCCAGAAAGTAAAACATCTGTGCTATAGCGAAAAGTGGTGCAACCACCATTACACGGCACAAGCCGCCTTTGAAGAAAGCTCTCACACCCTCCGTTTCGAAAGTTTTAACGGCGCAATCCATTATCCCTGAGAATTCCTCTTCGCCAATGCCTTTATCAATAAGCTGCAAGCGGGTTTTTATCACATCCAGAGGCGTGACAATGAACGCAGTGGCCGAACCAGCAGTCAAGCCTGCTAGAAACGAGCACCATAATACCGCTTCACCAGAACCATCGTCGCGTCTGGGACCTAAAGCATTCAACGCAGCGAAAAGAGGAAAATAAAGCGCCGAGAATGTTACGTCTCGCAAAGCTGTCGCTTCTAAGCCTCGATACAAGCCGAGTATACCTCGTTCTTGTAATAACTTTTGAATGATACTTGTAGTCGACGGTAATTCAACCGCTTGACCTTTTGCTTTAGCTTGAGCCGCGATCCGTCCCGCATCTTGCATTTGAATCTTTAATAGTTCCATGGGAGTGGTAACAATAATTTGAAAAGCTCCAGCAAATGCTCCTGCGAACATTTGATTAATGAGCGGCAATCTGCCATCAGCGGTAGTTAATCGAAAACGAAAGTAATCATTTGCGGTAAGTTTCACCGCTTTCTCCGGTGTAATTAAAATAATGTTCACAGCCGAGCCACGATACATACCGAAAAACCCCTCTGCTTTAAATGTCTTACGAAAAGCGTCAATTATGTTCTTATACATCATCTCTCCGTCTGGTCCGATTTGCTGGTTTTGCAAACGAGTCTTTATCAAGTCCAACGGGAATATACAAGTTACTCCAGCAATACCGGCAATTCCGCCATTAATAATTTTCGGTAATATGTGAAATTTTCTTGGCCCCTCATTCGACATATTAATCCGTTTTTGCAGTATTTTTTTTTGTGGCTTTCAAGCTCTGGAACGGATGACTAAACAAAAAGAAATAAAAATAAAAAAAAAAATAAAAAAAAAATTTTTCTTAATTTATTTCTATATTTAATGGTTTTCAGGGGCTGGGAAAAGAAAGGAATGTGTAAAGAAACTTTTGATATTCGACAGAATGCAGCGAATTTATCGTTTTCTTTGCAACTATTGGACTGATTACTTTGTTCTCACATTTTATTTTTCAAAAATCGTTTCTATAATATTTCGAATTACAAAACAGGTGAAAATTAGGTAAAGAATAAGAAGTTTCTCAGAAGGAAAAAAACAAATCTGCTAAGTTTGTAGTGCGCAGTTCGGTTCGTTCGATTCACGTTTTGTATTTGCTCCCACACAAAAGCCTGTAAGAAAAAGACGATTTTGTATTGAAACAAACTATAAAAATGACTTCGCCGAGGTACTGTGTAGGATGTGGCATGGCCAGTCTCCCGGCGAGCATACAGTTTTTACATGTTTTAAATCGAACTACTAGCTTCAAAAATTTCCCTCAAAGTTTCGAACTTCAAACATTCCGACAATATGATGAGAATTATTCAATATTCAAGATTATGGTAATAAATGTCACTAAGCTTGATAACAGGCGACAATCGACCCCCTTGTATGCGCAAACATAGTCCATTCCCTTTATTTTGCGCGTTCTTTCATTGGCAACGGTCTCGTCAGGATGCTATTGACTAGAGATCACACACATTACTTATGCCCGATAACGAAGTGAAAGCAGGAGAATGAGAAAGCATTCACTTATTGTAACCGCCCGCAAGTGGTCGCCCATTATTGCAGTGTCGACGGTTTTCTACCACATTCGCGTATTGTTATTTACTTTTGGTAACTTCATTAAGCGCTATTATTACACACTATATAAAATAATATATAGTTCAATATTCAACACATACGAGAAATCATTGAATAAATTTATATACAAAAATATATTCTACGTGGCATACATATGTTTGCAAAGGTTTGGTTTGCAAAGGTAGTTGATATCCACACCTCTATATGTGTATATAGAATGGCAACATTCCTGCATTGCTATAATTGCAATATAGATAGACACTTATATACACTTGTGTGTTGAATGTGAATGTTATGCATACATTCCTAGATGTTTGTATGTTTTTAAAATTATATTAATTAGAAATTTGTATTTAAAGGGAAGCATTCACGTGAAGCAAACACTACTTTTCTACTACTACCGTACGATTTTCAATAAATTATCAATAAACTGCGATGAAATGTGCAAAAAGTTAAATAAAATTATCAGTCCTTCATAAAGTGCGCGAAAAGGTAAATACCGGAGAAGACAACTAACAAAACTAACTAAAACTCGCGCGTTTGACTGAGCGAATCTTTGTGCAAAAATTTAAATTTGCTTTTATTTACTTATTTATTTATTTATTTATTTATTTTTTATTTTTTATTTTTTTTTTGCTTTTCTTTGTTTTGTGAAACTTAAACCTAGAAGGAATATGGCATTCAAGTTATCCGTAAGTAATATAAGAAATCAATGTATTTTTTCTTTTCATTTATCACATTATTATAACAACTAATGGGCAGTTAACTGAATGGAATTCATATTTCAACACAATTCTTCACGTCGTGCCATTAATGCCTTATCTCATTTACACTATCATCAGCTCGATATTTTGAAGCAAGTTTCTTCACGATTGTTAAGGCAGTCAGAACAACTTGCAAGGGCAGGTATGCTAATATGATGTGATTGCGTTTGCAACGTCGAAAACTTCTAATGCTTCAAATACGCTATAAAGTGTATTTGGTCGGCGCTCTTCTCATATCGGACTATTATATATGGAGTTCTGTTGTCTGCCTAAATAAACATGAAAAGCCTAGACATGACTGAACTCCGTACATTAAATCCAAAAAAACAAAAAAGAGAAAAGAAAGTTGAAATCGATTCACTTACGAGAATGCCGACAATAATCGAAAAATATGAAAGAATAATTCAACAAAGTATGGGGGCGCATCTCGCATAACCACCACCATTAACATCTTTGGCGTCCCATGCTTTCATTTATCCTCTTAAAAAAGTGAATGAGACAAAATTTATCCTTCACCTTGTACTCCACTAGACGATATTCTTAAGAGAAACTAATGTTCCGCGTCGTAACAAAATGAAGTAAAACGAACTAATGGATCAAAATATTGAATATTTATTCCCTGTTAAGTGTAATAAATTTCTACTTGTCGTCTTTGAGATAATTCCGCTTAAGATCGCGTCTGCGTTTGCGTTCAAATCTTCTCAATTAAATTATGTATCAATGCTCACTATATGTCGAACGATGAGGACTATTTATCATTGCACGTGCATTTGTATATATGAAGAGATCGTGATCGGAGTTCTCAAGCGTAATAGATTTCCATTTCATGGTGCGTTTATTCTAAGAGTGCTTTTGCATTCAAATAGTTAAGCGAAAAATCACATGTAATAGTTCTAAGGTAAAAAGGATGCTTATTACCTATGCTTATTAAATAGTAATAAGTAATTTTGAATATTTCTGGCACTTTGTATGCGCTATCTACAGGCTCTATCCGATCATAATCAAGAAAAAAAAGGAAACTTTTATAAACTTTATTATACATATGTTTTTTTTTTCAAGTATTTGGCTTATTACTACCCTACCTTATCGGCTATATACGAATGCTGAAAGGACTTACCTGCATTGAATGCCTAATCGATTTAAAAGATCCTCTAACACCCCTTGAAAGTAGGAAAAAAGACATTCTTTGTCAACATTATTAACAAACTGCCTTAGTTTAACAATGACAATGATGATGGTGATCATGATGGTGATGGTGATGGTGATGATGGAGAAACAACTTGTACTTATTGAAAAAATGAATAATAGCTTAAAAGCTTTTTGCGTCTAATTAAAAAAAAATATTTTACTAAAAAGTCACTTGCTATAGACTAATCTAGTAAACATATAGATATCATATATGAAACAAAATATAATATATAACTAGCCACGTTAACGCATTTATCATTAAACCGTGACAATATGGCCGATTACAAAATGCAGGCGACAAGCCTATAAATACTTTTTTCTTTGTTTTTTTTCTGTTGTTTACTATACTATGGGCGACGTTTTTCATTTTTCATTTTCACCGAAGGATAAGGTGTATATTTATTTTGTGAAAACGTTTGCAACATCGAGAAGGAACCATCAACGACCCCGCAAAGTATGTATATTCTTGACCACCATCAAATTCTGAGTCGATTTAAGCATAGCCGTTTGTCCGTCTCTTGTAAACATTTTCCTTGCCAGTCAACTAAGAGCACCTCCGTTTTTCAAAAGGAACAAAAAAAAAGGTTTTTGTTTTGCTCATTACTCATGAGCTATAGCAGATAAAAGTAAAAAATAGGCGATGCCGTAGTACCTGTAAAGATTTGGAAAAAATTGACCACGCCTATCCATTATTATAATGTATCGAAGTTTAATTTTCTTTTTTCAAATTCCGCCCATTGGCCACCTAAGCGTGTTCGTCCGTTGATCCGTCCGCCTGTCCGTCTGCGCGACAAAGAATATGTGGTAAGCATTCTCCCGTTAGCGAAAATGAAGATATTTCCAAACAAATTTGCAAGAGAATATGGAAGCGATTTAATTTTTTCAAAGGACACGCCTACAACGCCCGCACACCTATGCCAAAAAAACTTTTTGCTCTGAAAGTAGAAAAAGTCAACCGCGCGCTCTCCACATTATAGAGCACGAACACTTACATCTTTTACATATTTGGTCTTCTTTTGGAAAACGGTGATGGGCATAAAAGATTCGGTCACGACCGAATGTAATTTTCTTACTTGTTTTTTTTTTAAGACATATATATTTAAGACCACAGCAATGACAATGATGATAAATATTCGAAATTTATTTTAGGTTAAAAAACGAAAGCAGGTCAACTCAAACATTAGGTACAGAAAATATTAACGCCGTTAAGGAAATGATAGTTAACACCATGTATAAATGATTATTAATTAATAAATAAGCAAACGTGCTTTAATGAAAGAATGGATCATTCAGAGAGTGAGTCAGTTTTAATTAGACTTTGTGATAAGATGTTTATAAAAAACTTAATTAGCTAAGTACTATGGTGTTGTTTTGCATTCTTAAAACTAAAAACTTTTACTACTTTTATACCCATCACCGAAGGATGAGAGGTATATTTACTGGGCCAAAACGTGGGCAACGTATATATATTCTTGATCAGCATCAAATTCCAAATCGATTTAAGCATGTCGTTCTGAGCCTTCGTGCGTCTGTTCGTCTACGTAGTGTCCGTTGCAAATATTCTGCTTGTCGCAAAAATGCAGCTATCAACTTCGAAGGTTCGAAACATTTGAAGATCCTGCACCCTGGTTGGTATTGAAAACGAGCCAAATAGGTCGAAGGACAGGGAGTGCTTAAAACTAAAAGGAGTGCATGGTCAGATGGCCAGATGGTGTGGAGCGGATTCATCAACGAATATTTTGATTTTTACAACATCACTTTAGGAAAGAAGGCGGGGACACATGGTTTGGTAACTCGACATAATCCGTTCCATGGTAGCTGCACTAGAAGTAGTTTTGCAAGACGCCGGCGGTTCCATTATGCAAGACGAAGGTACGACACACGGAATTCGCAATTACAACTACAGGAAATTGTTACTTGTGAAGAACAACTGGGGTCTAGATAATTTTCCTAGTCACCAGATACTTTCAGTGCATACCACTCGGAGGAAACACGAAACACTTACGAATGCTAATTTTATCAATCATCAAAACAAGTAATATTGATATCCATAGAAGAACAAGCATACCCAAGTAGTTAGAAAACACGACTATGAAGTCACAATTTCCGAGTTTAATTGCCGGCGTGATAAATCACACTACGATTCACTACGATTGACATGTGACCAAAACTATAGTGAATGCGCACACATGCCTTACAAGCTGCGGCCGCGTTCTACTCCTCCTTTCCTACTTTTTTTAGTCCTCACCATCAACGCGTTTACACAGTATAACGACTAAATATGACTGACTGATCACAAAATGAGCCACGTTTCAAAGAATAAGAATTATATCGAACGTTAGAGGGGCCAGTCTATTGAAAGAAGTCCCTCCGAGGAACTATTGAATAAGATGCAAAGCACTATAATAAAATTTTTTTGATTCAATATCTAAATTAATTGGAATGTATGGTAGTTCAACTAAGCTGATCGCTGACAGTGACAGAAAATAGATAAAATAATGTAAAAGATTGTTTGGACTTGGATTTCGAATTGAGAAGTACATGGGGTATTTTAAAAGAGAACAACTCACAACAACATTTCGCTTCGCTGCTTAGCTAACTTGATATCCAATAGCTTGGCGAAGGTAACCATATGAAAATACTTGTTTCTAATACAATACATAAGTTTTATTTTATTTCAAATACACGTATGTTCACATGCCTATAAAACATACATGAGCAGATACTTGTAAATATTGTCAATTTACGTCGGGTACATTTATGTAAACAGTCGTATCAGTTTCTACATGTTCGTTAATATAGCGCTCATATTGTTCGCTAGTAACCAGTTGCTCATGCAGGTCTACCTCAACAGAAGTTGTCGAAAATGTAGAAGCGGACGAAGTGCTTCTTGACATCGGAAATTCGGCAAAGTCTTTAGAATCATCGGACAAATCTTCCAATTTTTTGGGCGTCTTGCACATCTGGTTAAAGTAATATTTACGCTGCACGTCTTGATTGTATTGACATCTGGTAGAGTGAGCGTATAAACTGCTTTCACTGTTTAGGTTGTTGCGAATAATGTGCTGACAAACATCTGGGGCTACATATGGAGGAAGCTTAGCGCCGCGGCGGCATGATTTCACAATCCAATCGGCAGCACCATGACAGCCAACGTAAACCATGTCCTTAAACGGTGGTGGGCGATGTGTGATTAGTTTATTATTTGGATTGTATAAGCCCTCTTCGACATCAAAACACGTTGGTGGTAACGTACGTGGTGGATGACTGGCAGTTAGTAAGGTCTCTGGTCCCACTGGCCGTAGACCATTAACATGTTCGTCGACGAAACGGCGATCGATATTGGTACAATAAGTCCATCGACTGAAGTCCATTTCCCAACCCTTACGTCTGCCATTAACGAACAAACCGTCAGCAAACCACATCTCCTGAATTTCTTGCAGCGCCCCTTTATGGAAAATGCCCTTATATGTTAAATTATACGGCGGCGCCAATCGCAAAGTTCCTTGACCATGAAACACTCCTCTGGAAAAGTAACCACTATAGTAACCTCCATCGGGGAAGCGGTACGTCCCGTAGCCGTCCATACAATTCAACGGCTCCGTCAAAAGACCGTTATATCTACTCCCAGTTATAAAGGATCGATCGTCAAATTCAATATCACGCCTTTCTGCGTTTTTTGTGTTTTCTGATGGCTGCGCACTCATTACGATTACTTTTTGCAATTTACGTTTCCCTAACTTATACGATATTTTAAGGATATACGGGTAGTTGCTGCAGAAGTTACGAATACGCTCTAAGGCGGTGTAAAATAGAACAATAAAAATTAAAATCTTACAAATGTTAAGTTACGTACGTGTATATACAATATTTTTTTCTTTGTCGGCAAGAATTGAAAAAATCGTTTTCTCTATACAAATAAAAGAAATCAAAGTCAAAGCCTTGACAATTACGTCAGTAAGCTTTAAATCGGAAGTAACTTTAATAATTTATTTTTATATTCTGCACCTCTGGAGTGTGCTAAAAGCATATTTAGTTTCTGCGGATTTCGACAGCACTGGAGATATATCCACTATTTGTTATATCGACCATTTCAAAACCATAAATCTTGATGCCTGTCAGCCTGTAAATATCTATTCAACCCGAAATTCGCGCTATTCGGGAAAATTTGATGAGAAGCGTATCGCTGGCATGGAGTGTAGATCCCTAGTAAATGTGAATTGAATTATTAGGAAAATGAAATTTTCGCGGCCATTCACTATACAATGCGAATAAAGATAGCATTCAAAACACTTTTATATAAACTAAACACACCATAGGCTGTAACATAATTGTCCGCGATTATCGCGATGACATCACACCCTTTGTCTGTCGGTTTGCCCGTTTTGTGTAATAAATACTATATTATGTACCTCGAGAAGGTCGAAAGTTCGGAGGTTGCAAACGGACGGATCGACGAGTCTTTGATAAAGTAGCTAGTTTGAAAGTAATGGGGGAGTTTCAATATCTATCCAACAGACTCCACACAGACGCTTACCCTAAAGAAATACTCGTGCTAAAATCCTAATGGGGACAAACGGATGGATAAAACTTATTTACCGAACGGGCTGATATTGTGCCCAGGGTCACTCTGTGCTCTGGTTTACCTCACGCGTTCTCACTTATCTGATCTAGATGTTAATTTGAAATAATATAATTTAGATTCGACTTCAGTTTATTCGATTTAGTTTACTTAACGTCGACAAGAATCCAGGGACCATTTGCAGTGAGTATGGCGCCGTAACGCTGGCTACATGCTATTGCTGGCATATTTTCTGATGATGACGAAGATGGGAATAATGCCGCTAGATGGTGTCGTTATTTTATGTTGTTACAGATTTTTCTATTGTCCTGGCTGCTGCTGTCATTGTTCTTATTGGTAAAAGCAAGCAAATTGTAATATAGACAGGTGCGTAACGAACGCGTGCACGAACGCTAGCTATTTAAAACAAGGTTCTTCAATTTCCAACACAGAAGCGAATATGACGATCAGTTATAACACGTCTTGATCACGTCTCGCGGCTTTACTGATGCTGCGTATTCCCCCTGCTTTTCTGTGGAACTGTTTATGTGGCTGCACTTAAAACGGTCCTTCCGTTACGTTGAACGGAGCCGTGCAATTATATAAATATGTAAAAGAAGTGTCATTGATAGACGTTGTTTTCATTACTCATTAATAAAATAATGTTTAGTGCAAAGATTTCAAGTTCCATTTTCCTTGACCGCTACGATATCAATGCGATCACTTTTGAAAGAATTTTAGATAATATGTGCACTTTTATCACAGGCATAGGCGCTTATTAAGCTGTAGTATTTCCATTCTAATCAAATAGAATCCCTATCGAATCTTTTCTAAATCAGAAATCGCACATACCATGGAATTAATGTATCCACTGTGTTTAGTTATAGAAATTAATGACCAAATGACCATCGACGAAACATTGCGTATATATATACACATATATATATAAAGATTGTGCTGTACAACCTATATATATATACAATATATTTGATTAAAAGAAATTATTTTCATGTTCAAAAGATTGTTTTAATAGGTGCCTACATTGTATTTTGATCGCGTTTTCACTTGAAAAAGGCATTTATTGAGAAAATTTGGTACAATATATATATGTGTATATATTAATCGAACTGTCTTTCATCATTTTCTACGACTTTTTCCCATCTTTCTGGTAATATGGCGATGCTGTGTCGAAAGGGCCTTATTGGTTTGGCAGCGATCCAATCATTGACCCACTTTCGCCATTCTTCAGCATTTCGAAACTGTGTGCCAGCCAAGTCATGCTTCATTGATCTGAACAGGTGAACAGTGATAATCAGAAGGCGCTATGTCCGGCGAGTTCGCTGGGCGCAGCAGAACCTTCTATTCGAGCTGCATCAGTGTATCTTTGACAACTCTTGCAACGTGTGGCCGAGCGTTGTGATGGAAGAGGATCACTTTGCGTCTGTTAGCCGCTATTACTGGTCTGCAACAGTACATAGCTCAATTTGTTCAATTGACGTCAGTAGACATCTGCAGTAACAGTTTCATTCGGTTTTAGCAGCTCGTCATACACTACACCTTGCTGATCGCTCGTGATGGCAATGTGAATGGCTCTCTTAGACCAATCCATGAGTTTTTTGCGCTCGAGATTGTCGCAGTAGATTCAATTTTCATCGCTACTCACAACACGGCGCAGAAAACCCTTCTTTTTTTTGCCTGGTAAGCAATGAAACCGCGATATTGAAATGGTTCGAAATGGCATTTTCAACCAATTCGTATGGAAGCCATTTTCCCACCTTTTGAATCTTTCCCATCACATGAAAACATCTCGAAACAGGAGATTCATCGACTGCGAAGCTGTTTAAAAGTTCTTTGAGTGTTCGAGCAGGTCCTCCGTCAAACCTTTGAAAACTTTGAAAACAAAACCGGCACTTGGGATATAACGTAACAGCATCAAAATAAGCTTCTAAAAGTCTTTGTTAGGCGTCGGCATCAGCTTTCTTCATATCAAACAACAAAACTAACGAATATCGGAAATGCCATTTTGAGCGTTCCATGATTAGCGTCTGTACGCGCTGAATAACTCAATAACAGTAAATAGAAAACTGTTATTTTATGTAGAGAAAGGTCAAAATCATCGAATTTAGCGGTTGTGTCCATTGACGCTTTGTATTACTTTATCATTTTCGCCAATAGATATCGGCGATCAAAATATATGCAAGCACCTAATATATTTAACATAACGAATCAAGGCAACGTCATCGAATTAAAGGTATGCAATATCGTAGTAAGATAGCGAGTGATTGTTGCAACAAAAAAACATACATATCTTCTTTGTATATTTTAAATTTTATATGTTTATCGCATTTATTAGCTTAAATTCGTTGCACAGCAAATCTCTTAATATCCATTATATGTTAATTTTAATCCTAAAAATTTATCCGATCAATGTACTGAGAATGAGCATCATTTGTATCCTTAGTACCCGCGACTGCAATTTTTTGTCACCTCGCTTATATTCTCTGCTGCAAGGATACCAATCGTTCACGCATGCCAATATTTCTTTAAGGGCGCCATTCATACTCGTGAAAATTAACAGTCCCTTGCAGGGTTGCATTTGCAACAAATATTACAAGATTTCGCGTGCACTTGAGAAATTCTATGAATTACGAATCCGTTTCTGTCTCATTTAGTTAGCATATATGCGATATTCGGTTATTTATACGTTCTACTTACCTCCCCGTATCATAGGAACAATAAATATTGAGATGTTATACAGGCCCCGGCTCGGTCAGAGGAAAACATGTGCCACACTCATGCTTTTATCCTTCAAATACGGAAATCATAGGACAACGTAACTTTGAGGATCTTCCTACTACCCGAAGGGCGTGACGTATGCTCGTTAAGCATTCACGGCGGAAACTTACACACGACATTTTTTCATTTTGGTTAACTGGCTAATCCTAGCAATTCTCATTTCAAACAGAGACCAAAAACTTAAGTATGACTGATATAATATACGAAACAGGGAAAAATTAGTAACCAGTCATGCGTACGATATTCGAAAGACTAAAAAGAAAGATTTCTAATTAAGAAAATTTAGATCATTTAACGGTTTTTAATGGCAATTACTTGTAGATTCTAGATCTGTTAGTGAGTCGATAAGCGTCAGCGTTTCCATTTTGGCCTTTAACCAATTTATAATAATGTACCTTAGAAAGCTTGAAAGGCTGCTTAATGAAAACTTCTTAAGTTAAGCAAAACATTTCATTATAAGCAGAGCTCATTATAGTTTTAGAACATGCTATTCGCTATTCTCCTATTGTCTACCGACTATTCGCTGTTCATTGCATGGTCTGACTATAGGCAAATTCCGCTTTAAAAGAAATCGATGCAGTTATGCAGTTATTAGAATTTTTTCTTTCTGTTACTATTTATTTTTAAATTTACTAAATACAATTTTTTTGCATTTTTTCTTTGTCTTTTTCCTTTTCCTTTTCATCTTCTTTTTTACATTCAATTAAATTATGATTAATTATTTCGCAATCTTCAGTCAAATTTAGACGCTGCGTCACATTTTCAATTAGAGATTCAGCGCTGAAACTTGCGCCTTCGGAGCTGCTGGGAGAATGCATATCCCACAAATTGAAGACTTTCTCAGAGCTTTTATCACCCATTTTATCCAGTTGCGGAAAGAGCCGCGTGCGATCATTTTTTGTTACACAAGAACAATATCCACTTTCTGCCAAATTCCCTTCGTTATCTAAATTAATTTGCAAAATTTTTTCGCATACTTCCAATTTGATTTTCACCTTTGAATCAGTCGTCGTCCGGTAATTATCCGTTATCAGGTTCCGATCCTTTTCGCACTGGATAAAATTGGTGCGCGTGAAAGGCGGTGGTCGCGAATGGACCAGACCAGTTTTTGCGTCAAAAACTCCTTCAATCGTATCAAAATGATTGACGTGCAATTTGGAAGCCGATTTATTTGGCGTTAAATGAGCAGTAGGTCCAACGGGCCTTAGACCGTCAAAAACTTCGCAAGCAAAAGTTCGTGTCACTCCGTTGCAATACGCCCATCGATCGAAATTCAAGCTCGTTCCATCCAAATCGGCGTCCACAACTAAGCCGTCGGAAAATCTCATTTCAATGATTTTGGTGATTATGCCATTTATAAATTCACCCTTTATCTCGAAGTTGTACGGGTGCGCTAAATAAATGACACCATTGCCTGAAAATTTCCCTTTTTTAAAATCGCCGCGATATGTACTGCCATCAGGAAAAACGTACTCGCCAAAGCCCTCCATGCGTATAAGATCGTTAGCCCAGTGCCCCTTATATTTTGTGCCAACAATAAAATTCATTTCCTGAGTAGTCAGATAACTGCTAGAGACCATTTCCTTGTTACCCAATTTATTGATCGTGACATTTACCGTTTCTATAGATATATTTCCAATAATTGATAAAAAAAAATTGTGCGAAAAAAATCCGAATTTGCAGCCGAAATTAATCTACTAACGTCATATATACAAAATATTGAAAATAAAAACCAAAAATACCAATCGAAAAAAGCGAAATATTTTTGACATAAACAATAGTTCTAGACATACGACATCCATGTATATATATGTAGAATAGCACCGGGTGAGTCAGTTGAAGTTCCAAGCTTTAAAAATATGCTCACAGAACATGGAATGTTTACAATAACTGTTAATGACTTGCTTTTGTGCTACATGAAAGGACTTTATCTTGTTTACCTTAACCACCTATTAAGGCGTCTTTTCTATCTGATCACGTTACAAGAGACTAATGACATATACCTTGATGCTCTAACTTCAAAAATAAGTTAATTTGACTTGTAGGTGTGTGCAAGACATCAGTAGTCCCTACAGCAGATGTTACTGCTGTTCTGAATGCGCTCGTGAGACCACAAGATTCCGAGTAAACCATCCCATCCCGTAGCCCAGAAATCGGAAGGCCTAAGCAATACTTCTAGCATTACGATCTGATGGAGATCCCAAGTTCAAACTTTCCGCACGATCGGTCCCTGCCCGTATTTTCCAAATTTTCTGTTACGCTAAACCTATCCTTCAATATATAAAGTATTTATTTTCCATCCCTTTCTTCTTTCCCTTTCAGGTTAACGATAAAGAAACAACCCATCAACAATTTCTCTTTGAATAAGAAAAACATTTTTATATTTTTTAAATTTTAGGATAAACTTGAAACTGTTGTTAGACTTTTTGGCGGTTTTGATTCAGTTGTCGTATCGGATAGGGACGACGACGGCTCCATTACGAAAAATTTGCCCGATTTAGTTGGAACAAATAAATCGTCTATGACGACGTCGTCGTACTCAATTACCTCATACGACTCCCTGTGTAAGGAAGAAATTGTAAAGCTGCTACATTCATTTTCCGTTGATATGTTGTCGTTAATTAATGATCGTGCCTCGTCCATATCCCGCGAATCACATACACGTCCAAAATTACATTGCGGCTTCTTGCAGCATTTATTCTCTAGCGAAAACGCTTCGTTGCTTACATTTCTTTTTACTATTTTGCGATGCAGATTAATTGGAATTGACACATTATCACGGCCCTGGCGACAGTTTTTAATGAAAGGCAACTCTTCAACACAAATTAGTCTCATAGCCGGAAAAGGCGGAGGTCTATCGCTAATGAAATAATTTTTAGAACAATATATTCCTTCTCCGACATCATAAAACCCTTCGCTTAAGGGCCTATCCGGCGTGTTCGCACTTAGAAAAGTCGTTGGCCCAACAGGAAGTATTCCTCCCGAATGCTCACGCATGTATCGACGGTCGCCTTTAGTGCAATAAAACCATCCGCTAAAGTCCATCTGAAAACCGTGCAGAGAAGCGGTCACATGTAAGCCATCCTCAAAGCACATATAATCGATGCTCTCCACCGAGCCGTGGACGAACGTACCCTTAATGACGAAGTTGTACGGCTTTGCCAAAAATACAGTTCCACGACCATGGAATTTTCCACTCTTAAAGTAGCCTTGATAGGTGCTGCCATCGGGAAATGTATATGTCCCATAACCATCCATCCATTTCATGCTACTTGACCAATAGCCTTCATATTTACTTCCACAGAGCAGATTCTGTAATGTCGTGATACGGTTTGCCGAGTCCATTAAAGGTCGGTCAATTGCCCGCTTCTCGTCAAGTATCAAAAAGCCCCGAATCAATTTTTTCAGTACGTTCTCGAGATAATCGATTTGCAAACTTTCCAAGGAACCGCGTTATAAAAATTATTTAAATTAAAAAAGTAAAAAAAATACTAAAAACTATCGAAACAACAAATACGCAAAAAGAAAGGTTAAGCGAAAGCCCTTTCTTATTTAAAAATTATTATTGATAATAAGAAAATTACTTTTTAATTTTGAATTTAATGACAGGAAAGGCCATGTTCCTGCATGAAAAAAAATATTAGCTTTTCTTCAAGGGTCTTATTTTAAGGATTAATACACAAATGCACAATTGGTGGATATATATAACGTCCGGAAGGACTTGGGATGGATCAACCCAAATACAGAAAGCGATTCTGAATCGATCTAACCTTCTCTGTCTGTCCGCCCGACAAAAACTGCCGCAATTCCGCGATTTCTACAAATTTTAACACAACTAAGGCCATTTGAAATATTTCCCTTTGCCGAGAAGTGCGTTCTGAGGCGCGTACTTCGAGTATTTAAGTAGTATTTAATTAAGCCTAAATAATATTTCAATTACGAGCCAGTTTCTTATTTTCGCCTAAGAGATGTGCTGCCCGTAGTAGTCAAGCCATTCCTTGATGTATTCCAAAAAGTTAGAAGTTTGACTTGATCCCTTTGCATGTCAATCATTCCCATCTCACTTTTAATTGTTCTAAAAATTGTTCGCTTCGTAGCATTTAGAATTTACTTGATAGTCTCTCCAGAATGTTTCGCTTAGTTCATGTATTCTGTAAAATTATAAATTTTTCAAGCTTTGTTTCTGCTACTCGTGGCGCGTTTTACACTTACGCTCTAATTGTAGAATCTCGTACTCATTCTCAAGATATGGATCCCTCTCAGGCATGTCTCTCGCAATAATTTGAAGCAAAGCACAAACATGTTTTTCCGTCTTGCAGCCGGAAACTTTGTCGTTTCAAAAAGCTAGCAAATGCCAAACGCTAAACGGCAAGGCTTATATAACAACAAAAAGAAAGAAATTAATTCGATGACCCATTAATAAAGAGATACATACGAAGTGCAACACTAACAGAAAATAAGTTCAGTTTATATGTTAATAATAAAAGATTGCTGGCTAAAACAGCAAGCATATTGTCTTCAACCTCTCTCTCAAGCACTTGTTTCTACCTGATATTAAGGCCCCGAAAGCCAAGATAAAAGAAATCATGCAAAAATGCATATGTATAAGTGCATAAGAATACTTTAAGGACAATTTTCTTCTTTTTTTTTTGGCTCATAAATGTGGAATGAGGTGTTTTTACTGCAGTTATCTTGTTTTTGCTTTTGTAAAAATGCTGAAAATCAGAACCAAGAGAAATAAAAATTCTGTAGGCATTTGCAAATTTTACTTCTTCATCTATTAGATATTGTTGGTCGTAAACAATTTGACGGAAGGAAACAAAGCAGAAATTTTTTTCCATATTTTTCCTTCTATTAGAACACATTTCATGCTCTGAAATACTTATATCATAATTAAAAAAGAAAAAAAAAGAAAGGAAACGAAAAGAAAAACTTTTTTGAAACAAGAAAATTCGTTTGTCGTTAAGTGTGTTCACGTAGGTGTGACCTTTGACAGACAAAGTGATTTCATTTAAAAGCCGGTAAAATTCGGTAAATAATTACGCAAGAATTTTCCTTTTGTTTGGCTTTCTTGAATTTTCATTGCTATCGACCTCTTCCAATGGCATGAAATGTTGTTTATGTAGGTATAGCTGAAGCTATATAAGCCATTTATTTGTAAGCGACCAAAAAGAGTTTCGAAGTTGAAAAAATCCAATATTTTTAGAAAACATTTTAAATATCAAAAGTTTTGTGTGAATTACTTTCATTTAAAGACTTGAACATTGTTCCTCAACAGATGTCAGAATACAGATTTATCATTATTTACTTAACAGAGAATACAGATTTGTTATGAAATTCGAATTCACAGAATGAACTCAGTTACTTTCTATTAGGAGGTTGAAAACATTTTCGCCAGCGACTTCTCCAAGTAAAAATGATAAACAAATGGAAAATACCAGGGTGCATAACAGTTGAATCCGATGATTTTAACCTTACTCTACATAAAATAACAGTCAGCGTATCTCAGCCGATCCTAATCATAGAACTCCCCAAAGTGCATTTTCAGCATTCATTTCTCTTGTTGTTTAATTTGAAGAAATCTGCAGCCGAAGCCCACCAAAAAAGTTCAGAAGCTTATGGCGACGCTCCTCCATCCCCCATATCCCAAATGTCAATTTTGATTTCAGCGAATTAAAAGTGACGATTTTGAGTTCAATGACAAAAACGGCCTGGAGGACCAAAAAAACTCGACAACTCGGACTTATTGGGCGAAAACGCACCTCAGTCTCGCAGAAAACTTTCGAACAGCTTAGCAATTGATGAATCAACTGTTTCTAGATGTTTACATGCGCTGGGAAAGATCCAAATTGAAAATGCAATTTTGGCCACTTGTTACAAGAGTTGCCCAGGGATACGCTATTGCAGCTCGAATGGGAAGTTCCTCCACTCCCACTCACGTACTCATGACACATGACGCCTTCTGATTACCACTTGTTCAGATCGATTCAGCATGGCTTGGTTGGCACGCGAGTCCGCAAAGTTGAAAAAGTGCGAAAATGGGTCGGTGATTGAATCGTTGTTAAACCAATATAAGTTCTTTCGACACGATATATGGTAAAATGTTGTAGAAAATGATGGGAACACTTCTGGTAATATATACTGCACCGATTTTTCTCAATAAATGCCTTTTTCAAGTGAAAAAATGGCCAACATTTTGCAACCTCCTAATATGTTCACTTGTAAATTTATTTATCATCTGTTTATAGGTCTAGACAAGCATTACTTGCTATCAGTGTTTTTTGCTATCTGCCGATTACTAAGATAAAGAAATTTTTCTCCACGCAGCAACCTTCTGGATGTGTGCCTAACATTACTACATAAACTGTTTATTTCTTCGTGCCACTTATCGGACATAGAGGGTATGATAAATTTGTGAGGATATATACCAGGTCCACAAGGACAAGACGATCACACATTTGTTATTATGCCGATCCATCCATAATCATCTTTTGAATCAATTTGAATTTGTCTACACTGTCTGTCTGTCTGTCTGTCTGTCTGTCAATGAGTCGTTGTTTTTAATCTAAAAGGCGCAATTTTCGAGATATTTTCTCAAAATTTAATTCACCGACACTTGCCATATAAAGCCTCATTTTAAAATGCTTGCAATTTTCGAAATTTGTCAATAAAAATTCTCAACGAAGCATATCGGCCTAGTAAATTAACCTGAAATATTTTGATCGGACGGATAAATTTTTTGAACACCTGTTATATATATATATATATATAACCATTCCCATGAAAGTAAAGCTATTATATAGCAACAAAATCACATTTTTTTGCCCTCAATGACGAAATGTTGTCTTTTATTGTTTAATAAACACATAACACTATGTGCTTGTAATTAATGAATTTTTCCTTTTTGGTGATTTTGTGATTTATTTTCAATATTTCAATAATAAAACATGGTCGATTTGGTCATCGTACGGTATTGGATTCGTTATCTAAACATTGCATCCTTTGATTGCAATTGTGTTGCATTGCACTTAGTTGCTGCATACAGTGAGCAGCAAAACGCATATTCTTTTTATACCCACCACTGTAACATGGGGTTATACTCATTTTGTGTCTTTCCATAATGTATGTAACATCCAAAAGAAACTTTCAGAGACTGTCTAAAGTGTATATATTCTTGATCAGGGTGAAATTCTAAGTTGACTTAGCCATGTCTGTGTACGTCTGTGTGGCTGTGTGATGTTTGTTGTTGGCACTCTCCTGGTCGCAAAAATGAAGACATCGACTTCAAATTTGGTAGAAACATTAGAAGTTTTTGCCGGCCGTTTGGTATTGGAAATGGGTCAAATTGGTCAGAGCAGAAGCCCGCAGAGCAGCATAAACTGAACGTAACTCAGTTTTTTCTAACAGAAATTTATGAATTTTGGCTCGTTGTTCAGAAATTATAAAAGTTAGAAAGCCGATTCTACATTTTTTTTGCAAAACACTTTACCCTCTAGATACAAAAATGGAACCAATCGGCCGTGTCCACGCAAAGTTACGAGTAATTAAATTTAATTTGCTTCACTTTTTTGAGGTTTAATGCTTTTTTATCATAAGGAGAACAAGGCAGAATATTTAAAAGTATTTTGTACACTCCTCAAAGGAAGATATATCGTCTGCTTAAAAATGGGTTTAACTTTAAAACGAATATGGTAGACACAGCGATCTGGTGGATTAATTTTTTCTTAATAATAGCCGCGATATAGGTATCGAATGAAAGAACTTGGAGAGTAGAATGCGAAAAGCATAGTGGTCGGTGTGCGAGATTCGCGTTAAAACCTTTGAGCGTAGAAACCTTTATAGTAATTGCCGTCGCATTAAGTTAAAAACAATTTACTAAATAATTTTTAATATCGTGCTTTTCAAGTTCAACTTAACATAACATAAGTGTAAGTTTTCCCGTTGCTTTTCACGTAAACTAAACAACAAGCAGCCATAAGCGATGATTTTTCGAATTTAATCAACACACTTTTCATCTACTTTGTTTAATTTAGTTGCTCTCTTATGTTGTTTCGACACTATCCGGCTATCCAGTAGTGGTAGTATAAGGATATAAAATTGTTGTCATTATTATTATTATTATTATTATTATTATTATTATTATTATTATTATTATTATTATTGTAATAACTGCCATGATTTGGGCTTGTTTTCCTTTTTCCATTGTAACTAAGCATGCTTTACGTGTGACATGAGAAAGTCTAACGTGCGTTCATATGTTGTTGGATTTTTGCTTTCACTTTTTTCTTCTTTTTTTCTTTTTTTTTGATTATTACATTTTTTTTTTTTTTTTCTTTAATATAAGGTTCGTTCGCCCTTTTGTTGAAGACTTTTTCATTCAGTTACATTCATTCATTCATTATTAGAACGAAATTAGAATAAATTCAAAAACGAACTGAACGATAAATAAAAATAGAAAAAAAAATAAATAAATAAGAGAAAAATGAAGAAAAAATATGATATTCGAACTTATGTCCGGCAAACTATTGCACACTTTTTGTCGGGGAAAAATTTAGTCTATGAAGTCAGCTCTAACAGTGAACATTTGATTTGGGGGAAAGTAAAACTCTAAGGCTGTAATAATAACGATTAAAAGGAAAAAGCGAGGCTAGAAAGTGAAAACTGATTAAAACATTCTTCAAAATATATATATTAGTGTATAAATAACAGTTAAAAAGGAGGGGGGGAAATAAATAAAACTGAATTAAATTTAAAAAAAAAAATAATTTTTTTTTTGTTTTGCTAAGCGCAAAGCTATGGTCAATTACCAATTAAATGCAAACAAAATTGGAATTTCAGAATGAAATATAAAAGCATACAAGTTGCATATGAAGAGTTGATAAAATAAAAGATTTGTAATACTTTTCCTCAGGTAATTTTAAAAAATAATAATAAAAAATAAGAAAGCGTACAACATTCTTCAATCGATATATTCAATGACAGCAAAGGTCATAGACGGTTGAATCAAAGAAAGGGTTCGCTTTATACCGCACATATCTACATATAAACAGCTAAGATATGCGCCTCAAGCGTGCAAATACCATAGTATAGCATATAATATATTGTACGCCATAATCCATACATTATCAGTTGTCATGGAAAGAGAGTTTATGCGCTGAGCAAATATTTCGCTATATATTGTGCATCGCACACGTGAATTAAATGCTTGTGAATCACGTACTCACTTAAGAAAAACTAATGCTAATAAGCTTATTAAAGCTTTTCGCCAAAAAAAAAAAAAAACAAATAATACTCAGTTCGAATCTCTGATCATCTATAAGGCGAATATATTTCGTTATATCATTTAGAAAATATAAAACTTGTTTCAGCTTTGATTCCTTTGATGCACAAAATTGCTCTACATATAAAATATATAGATCTACTTTTTGTTGAACACGACGATGAATGCGTACCAAACGTCTGAACTATAATAGGAATATATATCGGTTCTAAGCAGCGGTAAACAGAACGTGAATCTGTACATTGTAATGGTATCAACTGCGATAAACATTACGAACTATTAGTTTAGCAAATTCAATGAAGTCTTCAATGCTCACGCCATTTCATGGTCTCTTTGAAAGTGGAAAAGGGAAGCACACTTTTAACTGCAGCTTTGACATCAAGTACAAGGTTTTCCATTAAAACTTTATTTACAAAGCCTTGCGAACAGTTTGGCAGGTTGAGTCGCCTTTTTCGCGCCATATACGAAGGTTTTCCCATTTGTTTGAAAAAAAAGGGAAAAACCAAAATCATCAACCATTATCTTTGATTTTTGGCACTTGACTTAGTCCTCTTCCGGCCCCTTGGCTTTTACTTAGAAAGCCATTAAGCGACAAATTTCTAATCAAGGTTATGCCCTCGTTCAGCTACTTTCTCGTTGCAAGGTGATCGCAGTTTTATTTTTTGCATAACCTCCGCACCAAACTTTGTGGTGGATGTGTCCAACTTCCGTTAGTCGTGCAACATTCTCTCATTCTTTGCATTTCTTTGCATGTCTTCAGGTGTATTTCGTCACAATACCTCCAATTTACTTCGATCGAATTCAAGGAATGTTCCCGAAACGCACGCAAACACTACAGATAGAAAGCCGAGGAAGAGGACTTATTGGGTCTTGAGCACGCATAGATCAAATCGCAAATTCTTCCAGTTCTTATTAATATATTTAAGATGCTCAGTTGCCGAGTGAATGACTTGTTATCGATTAGTTCAGCAGCAATATTCCTAAAGCTCTTCTCTTTTCTGTAAACATTTTAAAATATTTCATCATTCATTCATCGGGGAAATAGATTATAATGGCGGCATTATAATGGCTGCAAGTTGGTTAACATTGATAAAAAGTTTACTATTTTGTAACTAAATAGTCGACTAGAGTTAAAACATCAAAATAAACTAATAGGTGTTTGCATGTATTTTGATCAGCGATATCCATTGGTGGAAATGATAAAATAATGCAACGTATAAATGTGCACAATGAGTAAATTCGATCAACAAAGAACGGTCTGGAGGACTTGCAAGAATTATTGGACGAAAACCCATCTCAAGGTCTTATAGAACTTTCGAACAGCTTAGCAGGTGATGAATCAGCTTTTTACTGATGTTTACATGCGATGGGAAAGATCCAAAAGGTGGGAAAATGGGAAAATGGCTTCCACACGAATTGACTGAAAATGCCATTTCGAAGAGGGGACGAAAAGAAGAGTTTTCTGTAGCGTGTTGTGAGTGGCGATGAAAAGTGGATCTACTACGACAATCCCAAGCGCAAAAAGTCACGGGTGAGTTTAGGAGAGCCATCCACATTAACACCGGAACAGCCATAATGGAATCAGCAAGGTGTAGAGTATTACGAACTGATAAAACCGAATGGAACTGTTACTGCAGATTGAACGATGTATTGTTCAATACCGGTCAACAGACGCAAAGTCATCCTCTTACATGACAACGCACAGCCATACTTTGCAAGAATTGTCAAGGTAACACTGTTGCAACACGAATGAGAAGTTGTGCCGCACCCATCGGACTACCCAAACATAGCGACTTCTGGTCGTCACTTGTTTAAGTCGATGCAGAATGACCTGGATGACATTGAATTGATGCCAAATCAATATCGTTCTTTCGACACGATATCGTCAAGTCGCCAGAAGGATGGGATAAAGTTGTAGAAAATGATGGAAAATATTTCGATTGTTATACACACATATATATATATTATAATGCCATTATCAAGTGAAGAAGCAATCAAAATACCTGCAAGCATCTAATAGAATACATATCTTCGCATAGCAGCGCACAAAAGTGAGGCGCCCTTTAAATAAAAGTCTTAGATTGCAACTAGTTAGGCCCGATACTATATTTCAAGTCATTTAATTATCTTTCAGACCCTTTCTACGCAAAGACAATTACACGCTTCTGTTCAGTTGGTGTCTTATTTAGTACAAGTATTTTTCAAGAAAACGTCATTAGAAAATTATTAAAATTACATTTCGAAATGATATTTAACTGAAGCTCAAAAGGTTAAAATTTCGAATCTAAAAAGTAACTTCGTCTGACAATAATATCGAAATATGTGTGTATACATACTCTTCTTACTCATGGATCTATGTCCAAAACTAAATTAGAATTCGGTAACTTTTGGTAACCTATCAAATCCTACTATGACGCCGTCTTGCGATGACAGTCTTTAAAAGGAAAAGCAACGTGAAACTCTTTAATTCAGTCGAATGTATAAATAAATGACCGACCAAAAATTTAACAAATTAAACTCCAATTCACTACTGGGGCGTAACCAAATCGCTCCATTTTTGAAGATAAGATAAAATGATGAGAAGCAGATCACATATGCTAACAATATATGAAATAGATCGGGATGATAAATGGATAAATTTACATAAAAGAATGGAGACCGAAATGACGTTAAGATGATGTAATGTTTTGTGTTTTTCGGGATCAGGCGAACATCATGTACCATTAATAGCAGTTGAGACGATCCATTAATGTAAAACGTTTCGAGTTGATAAAGAGCCAAGGCTTCGTCTTTTTCGTCACGACCACGAAAATTGAATGAGGTTCACTTTAAAGGCCAGACTTTGATCCATCCCACTACACATATTTTATTTAATTACGATCGTTTCAAATATGACAAAGATATGTTGTTGGTGAAACAACGCCACAAATTTTTTCCCTGCTTCAATATGATTAAGGCATTTTTCGTAACGTAATTACAAAAAAAAACAATTTCGTTTATTTAAAACAGAGCAATACAAATACAGCTGAGACGAGCGCCTCCTCACCCCAACAGTTATCAGTTACGTGGGCGATACCACCATGCGATTTAAATGAATCGGACAAAAAATATTCCAAGTCATTAACAGACCCAAATGAAGCGTACGAAATAGATGAGACAATAGATAAAAGGTAAGATTGTTTATAATTTAAGGAGTGACACCACTGTAACAACCTAACAAACGGCGTATTTTTGACAATTTTTTTAGAGTAGGAGGACAGTTAGTAGAATAATAGCATTCCAGGAGGTTATTAAGCATATATTTAATGATTAAAATAAGAAATTAATTTTAAAAAATATTAAAAAATGGCAAAATCGAAGTAAATTTCGTGCGGCATTTTTAATTTAAGAGACCTTAAGGCAAGCCCTGTAAGTGTGTGATGCATATTTAAGTCAAACAGAAGAAGAACAAAAACGTACCTCTTGCTAGAGAAATACGTGGGATATTTTAAGAATATAAGCGACGGGTCTCCAAGTGAACGAAATCAATCTTCCACTAGAACAAAAAACGTTATAGTGCAAAATGCTTAAATTAAGTTATCAGAGATATTTTATGCACCTCCCTTAAGAATGTCATTTTAAAGATATTGCAATCCGTTATAATGAAAGAGGAAAGGAAAATTGTTGGAGTTACGCTATTTGCTGTGTATTTTGAAAAATCGGCTTTCGAGGTAAACGTGTTTGAAGTTTTGAAATGCGTAGAACAATCTTTATTATAGGCTACACAAGGCTATATTAAGTTGGTGCAGATTTATGAAAAACCCAGAAAGAATCGCCTTTTATTATATAGACAGAAATAAAGAAAGTGATTCGGAATCGAACTAGACTTGTCTGTCGGTCTGTCCATATTGTTTGCTTGTGCTAACTCCACACGCCATATATTTTTATGAAATTTGCTTCACTGCCGTGTTTTAGCCCAGGGACGGACCAATTCGACCATTTCCTATATAACACCCTACTTGGAAAAATCGCTATATGAATAATGCCTGTTTTAAAATATCCATAAATGGGCTATGGCCCACTATAGTGCCTTTATTTGTTTTTCTTTTCACTTAGTGGACATAAAAATGCCCATAAACATTCAAATATTTTTTCTCAATCTCTTTCCTCTCTTTTTTGACTAGAAGTTCTAGTTGAAGTTTGTTATATCTGTCAAAGAAAGAATCGCATGTCTTACACTTTACGTCTGACGAAAAGGCAGGTGAAACGACAAGAAAATTTATAATCCTACAATCGAGTTCGTAATTAACCCCGAAAAGTTCATTTCTGGTCAGAAGCATTGAAGATTTTCGAAGCGCTTCCACCTTTCGAAAGGCATCTGTTAGTATATTAAAGTAGCTAGAAATCAGCAGTGACGACATCAAGTTGCGACTTCACAACAGAAATTCATTTAATCCTTCTTCTTCTTCATTTTAAGGCTTATTGAACAGATCAAAATTTTAGGAAAAAAAAAAATTTGTTTCAGTTAATGAATATTTTTTCACATATTCTAAAGAGTTCGAAGCACCTATAGAAGCAAAAAAAAAATTCTTTCATGCAATATTTACAGTGGTGTTGCCATTTAAGTGCTATATTACGTTACAACAACATATTGAATATAAATTCAAGAATTAAATATATATAAAATTAAACACATGTACGTTGGATAAATATCAAAGAAATTGGAAATATATAAACTATCTCTCCCTCTCTCTCTCTTTCTCTCTTTATTTGTAATATTTCTTTGCATTACAGTTTTTTAGAAGAGAAATCATATGATTTTTTATTGCATTATGCTGATGAGAATCGTCCAAGTTCAAGTCCGGTATTAGTAAGCCAAACAGGTGAGTTCTTACGTAAATATCATTGATATTAATGAGCAAGAGAATGATATGTAAATTTAATTAAAACAAAGTTGAAAGAAGAAAAATCGTCGAAAGGAAAAAAGCTCTTGTGTTTGTTTGTCAATACTGTAAAGGATATAGACGTTTACAAATACATGCACATAATTGTAAATATTTCATAAGCGATATAATACTAATTACATATTAAAAATGAAAGAAAACCAAGTTTAAGTAAATGAAAGTAAACTGATAAACGATAAATAAATAGACAAAATGAGATAAAGGGCATAAGGGATAACGGGGTAAATAACATTTGCTTCAAGTACTCTTATAATAGTGTAGGATTGCAGGTATTGTTCGAGGAAGTGGACATTCGTTATATACACATCTTAAATAAATACGAAAGTTGGTGGCAATGCCCCACTTAACAAACAAAGCAACGAAAATTGTCATTCTTAACAGAAATCGATAAAGATAATTAAAAACATATAAGAAAATTATATTTGATCGTGATCGAATCTTTTATACCCATCATCGTGATCCCAAAAAAAAAGAAAATAAAACTACTAATATATAACATACTTAATAATATTGGGTGAACGCGCTTGATTTTTTATATTTTTAGAACAAAAGCGGAAACTAATGCGTTGTATATTTTTTACTCTACGAATAAGAAGCAAAAAACGCGAAACACAAACGTGTTCTCAGTTTTTCTTACAGAGACGTGTGTCCTTTGAAAAGTTTGGGTCGTCTTCAAATTCTTTTGTAGACGGACCGATGGACAGATGACAAATGGACGGACATATTTAGGTGCATTCCAAATTTGAAACCGCCTAAGAACTTGTATAATTTATGGGATTTTTTAAGCTTGCTTCTGTGCGTTATAAAAATTTCGAATCAGAAAATTGAATTATGACATGCTGTATACTCAAAGAGGCGTGACCGATATTTTCCATTTTCATAAAAATAATACAGCATTTCCCACAGAGTATGTGGGCAAATTTTTGTAGATTTATCTGCTGCAGTTGCTGAGTAATGAGCAAAAAAGCAATTTTTTTTATTCCTTTTGAAAAACAAAGGTGTTCTCAGTTTACATAGCACTGTCGACGTGTCCTTCGGCAGATTTCGACCGTTTTCAATACCAACCTGCGTGCAAGAACTTCGAATGTTTTTGCCAAATTTGAAATCGATAAATTCATATTTGCGACCAGGAGAATATTTACAGCACACGTTACCCAAACGAACAAACACCGAGACGGACAGACGGACATGCTTAAATCGACTCAGAAAGTGATTTTATGGCGATTGGTATAATGAAAGAGGGATTTCAAGGGCTTCTGGGTGTCGCTTACATCCGCGCGAATTTAATATGACTGGTGATGAAGGTGTAGGGTATAATAACAGAATTGAATTTAATTTGTTATAGTTGTCCTCGAATTATAGCTCGCCTACGGTAGCCATTCATCTTAGATTCACTCGAGGCAGTTAATCTACGGATAACAATAATACATAGAATAAAAAATTTTCCTCTGCTTTTCGATGACATTTGATTGAGGAATTAACTAAGAATATCTGAAAACGACCCTCAAGCAACATATTGGAATTATGGGCATATAAGTGATGCAAATCATTCGCAAAGGGCGATCAAATTTTTTATTACTTTGCAAAAGTATGACATTTAACTGAGCACCCTATTCGCTTCGTGCGAATAATGGGTACCAAAGGTTCCGTCTCAGGCGTACGTAACTTTCTTCTTTGTTTACTGTAAACTAAACTAAAGAAGAAAATGTTGCCTTAAAGTTCTGAACTTTTAAAGCAAGTTCGTAACTGATGATACTCGAACAATACCTATAAGACTAATATATAATAATCTATATAATAATGTATTTAAAACAGGTTTTTACTGTTAGGACTACATTACTACAAGTGTAACAGGTATAACATCAAAACAAACATAATCACTTAAGAGTGAGGTCGATGTTAGAATACGCAACGATATTTTGGTTTCGATTGCTTGTGATATTTTCATTAATTTATTTAAGCACCGTTTTGAACGAAGTCAGTTTCCTTCATATAGATTTGCATTCGGCAAGTTGCATGTTTAAAGAGAAAATCATAGTTAATGACTAAACGTTAGTTATTTGTGTTCACGTTATTGAAAAAAAGAACAAGGGATTAGCCCAAGTTTAACCACTCAAGCCCATCTCATCAATTTGGAGTAAGTAAAGCAGGTATTAATGTTAATAAAACAACAAATCATTATTATACCGATCACCTAAGGATGAGGGGTATATTAATTTTGTCCAAACATTTGCAACACCCAGAAGGAAGCATTAGAGATCACACAACGGATATATATTCTTGATCAGTATCAAATTGTAAATTGATTTAGTTGTGTTGTCCGTCTGTCACTCTGTATAATGTCTGTTGAAAACACAGCACCACGTAACGTGCGAACATTTGATTTTTTGTTCATTACTCATAAGCAATAACAAATAAATGTACAACAATTTGAACGCATATTCTACGGGCCATGCTGTAGCATTTGTATACAAAATTGGAAAAATTTTACTTTTTTTTCCATATCTTCATAAGGCGCAGAAAGAAGCTTCAAAAACCCTATAGAGTATATAAATTTTCGGCAAGTTTCAAATTTGGAATACATCTGAACATGTCCGTCTATTCGTCTGTTCATCTGGTTGTCTGCGTAACTGTGTAGTATTTATGGTAAACATTTTCGTGTTAACGAAAAGGAACCTATCGCTTACACATTTGCAAATTTGGAATTGTTCTAAGCCTTTCAAAGGACACGCCCACAACGCAGACATGCCTATACGATAAAAACTTTTTTTTTTGGAAATAGGAGAAATCAACTGCGCCCACTCCATATTATAGAGCTTGACAATTTTGTTCTTTCACTTCTTTTGTCTTTTTTTGAGGATCAACAAAGGTCTGGGTATAAAAATTCGGTCCCGATCGAATTTAAGTTTCTTACTTGTTTTATCTTATTTAGAACAACGGCAATGGGTATAAAATTTTCGTCCACGGTCGAATATAATTTTCTTATTTGTTTTTCAAATAGCTTCTCTATTTATTTGTATTGCACTTTGGAAAGGCTTTAGTGTGACACGAATAGTTTTGTACCATCACTACACCTGTACTGCAATATGAAATTTTGAATTTGTGGTGAGTTTGCGTGTTTCCCCCAAGATATTTATTTACTCAAGACCTTCTATCTAAGCTGGCTTTTCAAGAGACCCTAAAATCATGAGTGATTTAAGATCTTGCCTTATGCAACAAATCCCGAAACCAAGCATTGTGAACGCAAACGAGAAATTAATACAAATTTAAACCACAGTCCTTAGGAACAACCAACTCGAGTTTAACATTGCACAACTGTACAACTCGCTATCGGTGTCATTCAGCAGTAAATACCACGACAAAAATCTACTGTAGCGTTAGCTTAAAGCAAAGTTTGCCATGCCGTCAACGCTGTGAACGTTTAAAAACTGTATTAGCTTACGAGAACCAAGTTCTCTAGTGTTATATTTTCAGCTTTTCTTGCTCGCGGCCCAAATGAAACTCTTAATGTAGGTGAAAAATGTGCTCACTCCTGTAAAAAGACAGCGTACGCCAAGCAAGATTTATATTCAAAACGAGTGCATGTACCGTGAACCAAAAACATCCCAGACACTTTTATAAATATAAGAAAACTTGTCATTCTTTAAATGAAAAATCACACAGGGGTTGTCCTCTATGATGGTCACAAAGAAGTGTGGAGAGAAAAAGATAGATAGAAATAGGGAATGGCTCCAGCCTGGGATAATAATAAGTTTCTTTTCTATTCGACAGACGACTGCAGTCCCGGTTTTGGTAGTATTAACAATGACGAGAACGATCTCGATAACAAAAATGATGACGATGATGGTGATGATGATGATGAAGATTACTCGTTGTCGGTATCGGCAATAATGCAACGTCGTGCCAGTGTACGAGGATATCGAAAAAAAACTAATCGACGCGCTAACAGACGAACATCGAGTCCAATGGACCACGTGATCGACCATGTTGAGCATAGGCGCTCAAGTGTTTATACCACAAGTTCAGGTAAACGTTTTTCAACTCACTACCTATCCGCTAACTTTCCATTCTGTGATATTCATTAGAAGAAGGCACAAATCAAGAGTCCACACAAGAGCAAATATTCGAGAATATACGTTTACATAAGGAGGTAATACAATCAGTTAAATTGCAACCGTGGCCTATACGTAAGAAACTAAAACTTGTCCGGCAGGTAAGTCTTTGCACAACAATCAAGCTTGGAAAAAAAGCAAAAAAAAAAACAAAACAAAAACCAGACGAACACACAGCAAAAGTGAACTGATGTGAATTTTCACTTTACTCTGTAAACACTAAATAATTACCAATCGGCTAATTTTGTTTACTTCTTGTCTTAGGCAAAAACATACGTAGCACGTCATGAGGGTGCATTGCAGGAACGTTTTGCTATGTCACGCAGTACAAGAGATTTGTGGGCGCGCTTCAAGATTTTAATGGCAGCCGTAAGTATGCCACTTCCGTAATTTGCCATTTTATGGCGTCGAAAGGCCGTGTAAGCAGTTTAGGTTTGTTTGGAAAACTTCTCACGTTGTTTGCGCGTTTTTGTTTTGTGTTGTTTTGTTTGCTTCTTTTTTCTTTGTTTTTTTTCCTCTTGCTTATTTCCTCTCACTTATTTCTCCCAATACTTGCTTGTCTGATGAAGTGAGTTGGTTGATGATTTTTACTTTTACTGCATTAAGAAAACTTTTCATTGAAACACTTAAAAATCAATTTGTATTTTAAATAGCTTTGATCGCAAAATTTTACTACACTCGATACTTAGTCACGGAACGAAAGAAAGAAAACAAATTGACATTTTTGATACAAGTTGCAAACTCTCTTACCCAACATCCTTCCATAGTTTTGATTAGAGCTAAAAGAGGCTCAAATATCGCTCGATAAAATACCGTAAGAGCAAGCATAGCAAGCACGAACGTTGTACTTGTCTTAAACCATACTCGACATACGCACATCCAATCATAAGGAACTGTATGCTATATAAATGAATTACAGAGTATGGGGATTATCTAAGACCGTTTCAAGACGATTGTAATATTCTTCGTTATTTGCTTAGAAGATGCTTACATTTTTGAGAAATACTGCATCGGATTCCAAGGGCTTATATATTATATTGCAGTCGTGTTCAATTTTAAGTGAATTGTTTTCTATGTGTTTTTATACGCATCACCGAAGCATGAGGGGTATCTTCATTTTGTCAAAACGTTTGCAACGCCCAGAAGGAAGCATCAGAGACCCCACAAATTATATATATTCTTAATCAACTTCAATTTCTAAATCGATTTAAGTATGCCCGTCTGTCCGTCTGTGTAATGTCTCTTGTAAACAATCTCCTGGTGCGCAAAATAGAAGCTAGCGACTTCACATTTGTCAGAAACATTGGAAGTTTTCGCACGCAGGTTGGCCTTGAAAATGGACCAAATCGGTTGAAGGAGACGCTCACAGCACCACGTAAACTGAGACCATCTCTGTTTTTCAAAAAGAATGAAAAATTTGTTTCTTGTTCATTACTCATAAACTACAGCAAATAAATGTACAAACATTTGAACGCATAATCTATGGACGACGGTGTAGCTTTTGTGTACAAATATGGAAAAAATTGACCACGCCGACCCAATATTACAGTGTATCAAACTTTACTTGTTTTTTCAATACCTTTATAAAGCTTAGAAACAAGCTTCAAAAACCCCATAAAGTATACAGATTCTTGGCCAGTTTCAAATTTAGAACGCATCTAAACATGTCCACCTGTTCGTCTGTCCATGTGTCTGTTTGCGCAACTTTGCAGTGTTGATGGTAAACATTCTCCCGTTAGCGAAAATGAACATATCACCTGCAAACTTTGCAAAAGAATTTGGAATTGATCTAAACTTTTCAAAGGACGCGCCTACAACGCCCGCATGCCTCTATGACAGTAGCTTTCATTCTGAAAATAGAAGAAATCAGCTGCGCCCACTGCGTATTATAGAGCATGAAAATGTTGTTCTCCTTCTGTCTTTTTTGGGGGTAAACGGTGATGGATATAAAAGGTTCGGTCCCGATCGAATTTAATTTTCTTACTTGTTTTTTCTTTTTCTTCTTAAAAGCGAGTTAAACAGTTAATCTTAACTGTAAGAAATAATCAGTAGGCGTCTTCTCATTTACGAGAACATAACCACAACACCAAAATAGGAAGGAAAGAAAACAATTATTTAACATTAATCTCATAGAGTTTTGAAATTTTTTCGTGAATAGCGTTGGCGGCATTGGAAACGTGAAACAGCCAGCTTTCTTACTGTGCTCATACCATGGGAATTACGCATCAAAGAGATTGAATCACATTTCGGTTCAGGTGTAGCATCATATTTTACATTTTTACGTTGGTTGATGTGGGTGAATGTTATAATCGCTTTACCATTGGTTGCATTCGTCATTGGACCAGAGGTTTGTGCACAACCATAAAGTAGAATATAATAAAAGTGAAAATGAAAAAATAATAACGAAATAAATTATTACAGTATTTTGCCACAAAGCACGATGAAGTGGATCCACGCAAGAAAATGACCGACGATGAAAACTATGTAGCAGGCAATTTATTTACAATCTGGGAATTTGAGGGTTACCTCAAGTATTCACCGTTATTTTACGGGTAAATCATAATTAATTTAATAAGTAAACAATAATAGACTTCGACTGAAGAAGGCTTACAGATCGGCGCAAGTCTTCTAAGTTAGAATCACGCACTTCTACCTTTATGTATTTTTCTATATCGTATATATCAGCCTTAACGTATATATGTTATATTCCATAACGAATTTATATGAAGCGAACGATAAACAAGTACTTCACTCTCTTTCAAAAAGGGTTTTCAATTTCAAATTCAATACCCAATACTATTATATACGATTAGATACGATCGTCATCCAAGTATGAGCGTATATTAGTAACACCTATAAATATTTGTCGCAAGTCCCATAATATATAGTCACATTTGTTCAACTATGATTAGACATTCATGCATCCGTTGTCTGCTATTAAAATAAGGATGAAAATTAAAACTTTATTTATACCCTCAACCCCAACCCCTTTCAGTTATTTCTGAAATTTCTCCTCTTCAAAAATTCAAATACAAAACTGCCAGTGTAAACCAGACACCACATACGTTCTTAGCCTAAGAACTTGAGGTCAAATTTTAAATTGATTTTGTTGTTAGGCGATCACATACTGACGAATATCGCTTTATCGCTCTTTTAACATATGCTGCCACATTTAAATCCATGCATTATTACAACACTTCGATGGTGATATTAAAAAATATTCTTTTAAAATTTATTTTCTTCTAGATATTATTCAAATTATTCGGGAGCGAGTTCTTTAGGCTATAAGTTGCCACTAGCATATTTTCTTACAGCGGTAGCGGTTTATATTTACAGTTTTGTGGCCACTTTAAGGAAGTAAGTATAAATCGAGGAAGCCATCAATAATATAAAATTTTTCTTTTTATATCCGAACGAACAATTTTCGTTCTTATTCTTATCCTTCAATCATGAATGTTTTCAATACGTTATGTAAATTCCTGCCCGTAAACTAACTTTGTCGCTATATACAGAGTGCAAATTAATCTTGACCGGCTTCTTTTTTTTTTTTTGCTAAAATAAGCGCTGGCTTAAAGACAACGATAAATAATATTTCATCCAAAATTATTGTTCATCGTCAGCATTCTTCTTATCTCGTCATAAGAATGAAATCACTACTCAGACAAACCGCACACTCAACGGTTGACATCAGTCTTAATCAGCAGTGTAGTGATGCTTGGTGAATACAGAAGAGAAGGAAGAACATTTCAGCAACGTTATGTTAAAGTTTGCGAGGCGCGCTCTTTCATTTGGAGCCAAAGCTATTAAGCCGAAAAATCAAGGGCAGATCTTTTGATTAGGATTATTTTCTAAACTTAATATACACTGCATTCCATTTAGAAGAAAATTTTGCTTATTTTTTGACCTAATCTAGAAACAAAATGATAAATACTCATGGGCCGAGCATGTTTCGAAACTCTGTAAGAACTTTCGTCAAATGTCCTCCAATGCAGAAGACCGCAGTATATTTCGAAGGATTATTTCGAAATTTTATACCTCCTTCTATTTTAGTTTAGTGGTCTATAATTTACCAATGGTTTTGCACAAATATATAATATAATAATATAATATATTATATCATATATAATATGCAATATATAATACATGTATATATATATATATAAAATGTAATATTTAATATAGAATGTAAAGATTTCCCACCCCTTCTGACATTTGCTTGCGCCTCTCGCATCTGTGTGATGTAATCCACTATACAAAATATTTTCTTTCGGTTGTCGCGACGCCTCTTCAGTTCGTTCGATACCTTTTAGAAAATGCAGAATCGACTTCTACTGTTCAAATGCCGTGCATATGGCACCGATAACAGTGATTATTGCAACTGATCTTTTCTATTACCACAATCGTGAAAAAGGATCAGTTTATTGAAAACAAATTTGATTTAAAGCTCCCTTATAAGGTATATACCTACCGTGACCACCTATTTTACATTTAGCACACGAACCGCGTGCGCAAGAGCGAGCAACCCAAAGAATGAAAGAAAAAACCGTTAACTTTCTAATAAATAAAGTACACCCTAGAGACGGATTTCGTTGAAAAGCATAACGCTAAAGCTAAACGCACAGCAAGGTGCAATTTCATTATATGTATGCTGAGCACGTACGAAAATCTATGAGATTCATTGACAGTTATACACTTGTTGGCATTGATAAGGCTTAGGATGGGAAGGGGGAAGGAAGGAGTGATAAAGAGAAAAGAGAAAATATAAAATAGGAGATATACTCAGCTCGTGTACACGCAGATTGTCAGCTGTTAAAGATTCAGGGAATGTTTAAATGTAATAATGAAAATTACTTTTAATGTTGAACACAATGGAGAAGCTATTAAATAGACTTAACGAAGGATATGAACAGTAGACGTGTATAACTCAAGTATCTTTTTAATGATAATTGTTATGATGAAATGAATCTCAAATGTGAAACATTAAATAAACAAAGTAATAATACAAACAATAGCATAAAGAATAAAAATCAATCTTTTTTCTCTTTTTTGAAAAAATGTTTTCGTTTATTTCCTTTTCTTTTAAGTATCGTCTCTCATAAGTTTTTCCTTTGATTACTTTATTCTCAAGTTTGAAAGGAAACGAGATTGGTTTTTAACATTGCAATAACAATATAATAAATAATATAATAAACAACTCGTGCGTTAAGAGTTCAAGTTTTCCATTACATCTTCATAAAGAACTCAAATGTATAACCTATTCGTTATTCAGTTAAGGCAAATAATATATTTTTAAGTTTCGAAAGTGGTCAGTCGGAAGTTGTAAACGGATCTATATTAAGCGAGTATGGTGAGCTTCTATCAAAAGAAGTCTCCAAGAACGAGTATAGTCGCAGAAAGGATATTATCTTCGTCTGAAACCCTAAAGGTGTCTTGTCCACATCATGATAATTAAAAAAAATTTCGTCTTATTACTTTTGATGCATACCACTAGCATGGGAAACGCTTTGCTTTGTATACGAAAGTGGTACCCGAAAATGGGAGCGTTCGTTACACAAATTTCTCTCAAATTTTCATTGCGAAAACTTTCGCGTCCTCTGTGACGACTGCATAGTTCGAAGATAACCACAACGTTGCTCAGTTTCAGATGCTTCGAAAAATGTTTTCCTCTTAGATCCATTCAATTTAGAAATTAAACGTTAGTCCAATATATTAGGTAACGTAGAATATTTTTCATTACGACATTTGAACCTTTTTTAATGCAAACTCACTTAAATTACGTAACACTCCTTCTTGCCGCTTGACGTCATTATTCGTAAACGTGTTTCTCCCTTCCTAGGTGCCAAGTATTTATTTCCTCATTCCTCATTTCCTCATGCAATCATCAGAGCCGTTCCTATTGCGTTCCATAAGCTTTCCCGCCAATTTATTCATTGAGTCCATTTCCTTTGATATTTTTTTAAAGCATTTTTATGCCCTACAACGCTTGTGACATTTGGAATGGTTTTTCCTATCCCTCCCCATAAGTACCTTCTTACAAAAAATAAGGCTCTATATATAATAAAAGTTAATCCACGATACCGGGTCGATATGCATGTTTGACGTGCGTAATTTGGACCAGGTTTAGCCTATTTTTCAGCCATCCCCCTATATAAAGCTTCTCACGAATCACGTAATCCTTCACCGGGCAAGCATATCCGATTTTTAGCATATTATAGCAAAAAAACTGATGACATGCATTTAATTGTTGACCCCCGCTGACGTTTGCAATTTTTTTTTTCGCAAACTCCTCGCCAACGAATTCTTGAACTCTTGGTTATGTAAGTAAATCAAAAGAAAACAAAAAAGCAGGAGAGTGAAAATCGTCTGTGATTTGTTTATTGAGCTTTTTCTTGTCAATTCAGGTTAGGATCTTTGACGATTTTATTTCATCTAATTTCTTCCGTCTGCTTCACTTATTTTTAATTTCTTAAGAATGGCAGAAAACTCACGCAATTCCAAGCTATCATCTAAAGACGACGAGTGTACTTTTTCATGGAAACTGTTTACTGGTTGGGATTTCATGATTGGTAAGTGTAACTGATATACATGTAGTATATATACATACACATATATGCAACACTGGGCGCAAAAAGTGAGACCAATAATTAAGTTATATTGCGCGGGTATATCGAATATCAGAAATGTTTTTATTTTTTTCTTTTTTTTGGTATATAGACAGCATTGTGATAGATATCTGTGTTAAATTTGATGTCACAAACATCATTAGTGTTTCAGCTACGCATGGTTTTGCATGACACAAAAAAGTATTTTTTCCGACCGTTACAATGTGTGATATTGTTGTGAGTAACGACCACAAAGACTCGAAGCGAATATTGGATATTTAAGCAAACGACAAATGAAAATTTTTCCGATATGTCTTGTTTGTGTTAGTGAAATGGTTATTTAAAAAAAAGACAATTTAAAGGAAAATAAACTAAAATTAAAAAATCTCTAGTGATTTCACTTTCAAGTGAAAAATCGTACTATTATTTTCATTTACAACCTCGTAAGCTCTTTAAAATATGGTTTTTGTTTCTTTTACTTCTTGATTTTTGGTAAATGTTCTCCGGGATCGTATCCATAACAGCTAAAACAATACCAAATTGTCTCCCTATGGAGACCTGGATCTGCTTCCATTATTGTAGATGAAAATGTCTTTGAAAATTATTCTTTAAATATTACTGGAAACAATAAGAGATCGAAGATGCGCGTACCTCTTGAATACCTTAAAAGCTTGAGGATTTTGCTTTGCTTTGCAGCAGCTTAAAACGATAAGCAAAGGCAAAACCAGGTTACTTTTCAGCACTGCCCTTCATGCCAACTCCTTCATTAAAAACAATGACTTTAAGCAAAGGAATCTCGAAGCATATATATCAAGATCCTATACGGCAAGATTCGACGAACAATCTGGATGCAACATCATCAAACTCATGACTGACAATCAGTCAGGATTGCTACCCATAGCACCTCTGACAGTGTACAAAACATTAGTGCTGTCTAAAATCGAGTATGCACATACTACTCCTAGTAGTTTTCCGAAATATACAAATACTCGAAAGTAGAATGCTAAAACGTTTTGCCGGACTGACACCCTCAGCCCCTGAGGATATTGTCAATGTAATTTCTAGTGAAGGCCAAGGAGCTAGTTAAGGTTAATTCAATTAATCCTTCCCTTTTCCAGATAGTTATACCTCCCAGTGATGTTGTCTCATGCAGCTACACAGTTTGTTATCAAAAACTCCGTTATACTTTTCACAAGATAAATTCAATACCTCTCTGAAATTTCGTTACGAATAAATGTAAAATCTTCATGAACATCCTTGACGACGAAGCGAAATGTCAATCTTTCTTGTGTGACGATCTTATGTATAGAAAAACTTCTTCTTTATTAAAACAATGGCGATGTGCCACTGATGGTTCGGTATTGAAGCATCTGTCTAAACCAGTACACAAAGTCACAGTCATGGAAGAACTCTCCTCGACTTTCATTGAATTGCTGGGCATCAGGCATTCTGCAAAGTTAGCTATAACGAATGGTCATAAAAAAGCGGTCGTTTGTTGTCGTTTTTTCTGATAGCAAGTCAGCTGAAAGATTTCTTCGGAAGTATTCAGCAAAGAGATTCGAGTTTTCAATATCTTCCTATCAGAACTCTCGAGCTATTGAAAGAAAGAGGCGAGGGATGTATGGAGATTTTTCTTTTGGAGTTGACAATCTTGAAAAAATATCTTGGTTTAACAGGCAATGGGGATTTTATCAAATGCACTAATATCGGTAGTTGAGATAACTAAATCTATGCCTTGATGCAGAATAGGCGAAATAGTCGTAAACAGAATCACTTTCCATAAGCTTTTTTTGAAAAGGTTGTTTTTCCTATTTTTGTAAAATCTAATTGTCTTGTGAAACCATGGGAAGCACCTGCTTTGAGGATCGTTCAAGGAACCATTGTGCCTGTAATAAAAGGAAATACAAATTGCTGGATGACACGGCTTCTCAGATTAACTGAAAGGTGGACAGCGATATTGCAATCTGCCATTACAATTAGGAGTACGGTTGTATTGAAGTATATGACGACGAAATATTTCATTGAAAAACATAATAGCTCTGTAAGATGGAGAAGTGCGGACCATACAGCCCGAATTACCACTATAACACCAAGTGACGTGTGTCGAATTGACGTCTCCCAACACTATGACTATATCAGTAGAGTTAGACTTTTCAGCCACATCACAAATGAGGGCAGCAAGCTTTTGTAAATCAGGCTTTAACCAAGTTTCAGTGAAGGCCAAGTGCAGTGAAGGAAAACTCCGTGCTCAGCCAGCGAATCGGTTGAGCATCTCATCTTCAATTGCAAAGGAGTTGCACTAAATTTTGTTGTTTGAGGCTTCGATCTACCCATACGACCCGGAAACAAGCGATCAATCAAGCGAATATGGTGCAAAAAGAGATCCAAGACTAGAAAATCCCCACCAAAGTCGTTCAAAAATCAAGAGAATGTTCAAAGTTTTCTTTAATTATCATGGTATTGTGTACCATGAATGTCTTGCACCAAGCCAAAGTGTTAACAAGGAATAGCATTTGACTTTGAGGATTACTTTGAAGGCCGCGAAATAGATGTAAAAAATTCGATTTAATAATTGGTTTTACTTCGTGTGTTTTGTGTGTGTGTTAATTGCCAATTAATTACTACTTAGAGATTTTTATGTTGCCTTGATATCACAATCGGTATTTTATCATTGGACGACAGGCCATGCAGAAACAGCACATAATAGAATCGCATCCGTTGTTGTTGGTTTCAAAGAAGCGTTGCTTGAAGAAGCCGAAAAGAAAAAGGATAACCGCAAGTAAGTTGCATATTGAAACGATCTGTTATGCTTTCAGTAACATTTTAAGGAAATGCTTTTTCTTGATTTATTTTTTTCTGCTCCTCATGTGCTTTCAATACTGCAATGCGTCCGTTCATCGCCTGTGTGTATGGAAAATCCATTTATTGTGTTTATACAGCTGGCGTATAATTTTGCAAAGAATTTTAGTAAATCTATTGGTGATGATACTGTTGGCAGCGTCTGGTTATACTGTCGTAGTTCTGGTTAACAAGTAAGCGAATGTAAAAGAAAAACACAAAAATTTATTTTACGTATTCTTAATATCTCTTACGACCGTTATTAAGTTCGAGTGCAGGTAATATAAGTACTAGCCCGGGTTCCGGAGACTAAACTCGGCTAATAATAGATGTCAGATTAACATTTGAAGACATAAAGTAACGAGTAAAAATTCAAACACATTCGATATTCATATGAAACCTGTCTCCACTACACTAAAGTCAATTTTTTTTGCCTTTTCTCGATAAGCCGATATAAAATGTAATAAATAGCGTAAATCGAATCACATTCTTGTTATGCCTTTATTTTTATAAGATCTGAAGAATTAGCTCGCCACGACAATTGGTTGAGTAGAAATGCGGTTAACGTTACGATGACTTTGTTATCATTTTTCCTGCCGATGATATTTGAAGCTTTGGGTTTATTTGAGAACTGGCATCCGCGGCAGCAACTGCGCCTACAATTGGCCAGGTACAGTCAGCACAGTACAATTTTCTTACTTGAAGCAAAAAAAAGCTTTTTCATGTGTTTCGTCTGATTTTCAGGATTATGATTTTGAATTTATTGAACTTATACTCGCTTATGTTCTCCTTCATTTATAAAATCAACAGCAAGGAGACACCTTTAAGTGATTTAAAAATCAAAAATGATACGGCAGCCAATGAATTAGCGAACTTAACAGAATTTTGGAAACTTTTAGATTCTGCCACCACGACGATAGATACAAACGAATTAACGGATTATACTGAAGATTATACAACGAGTTATAGTCCCCTGATAACAACAATAACTGAGAGTACAACTGAAGCGTTCGAAAGTACGACAACTGCTGCCCTGCTAACAACAATCAATAAAGTGAAATGTTATAATATAACTGTAAGATGCTCAAGGCCTTGGAAGGTTAAAACAACCGCCAGCACATCGAAAGCGACAACAGCAGCCACAACACTATTACTATTAAATTTAACAACGACAATGATAACTCCAGATTCTCCATTTTCTACCCTAATTCCTTTAAACATAACCGACTATTCCCCGTTAGCTAAGACCTCAACCGCGGACTATACATTATCATCTTATGAATATGAGGATTTCTCCTCATACACCACGGACGATGACGATTCATTTTCCGCATTTTCACAATTACCCAGTACGACCACAGTATCCTCCATAAATGATACATTTTTTGAGTACTACTATGATTATTTCATTGGTCTACCATACGGCCAGGAAGAAGATGTCTCACTAGAATCTAACAAGCAGACAGTCGACACTAATAAAAGTAAAAGAGAACTTCCACGGGAGCAAATTAAAGTGCATGAAGGTTTCGAAAACGAACTTCGAGTAAAAACTACTCAGCCGCCTAAGGAATTAGTATTCAGCAAATTCAACAAAGATCGAGAAAATTTCCAAAATGTCAAGTCGCACGTACAATCGCTGCAAAATTTACATAAATCGAAATATAGCCGACGCAGGAAAGAAGAAAATCAAGGTAAAATTGAATATAACGCTAAGACCTTTCGAATCCCATGCGATTTTCAAAATATGAAGAGGACTTCTTAAGTCCTTAAGCCGTGAAAATCTCGTCAAACACTTGTCGCCTTAATTAAATTCCTTTATTAGCATGTCTTTTTCCCACCCAGACCTGTAGGCAACGTGGTCTTGACTCCACAATGGCACTTGATCGTTCACCTTTAATTTTTAACATTTTCGTCTACTTTCAAGAGTGGCTTTGAGACTTAAATTTTTGCAATATTACCAAAGAAAAGTATTTCACTTACTCTAGTCTTAACTCGAGTAGAGTGTTGATAATGACACAAACTTAACTTATGCACTTAAATACCATTCGCGGTAACAAGTGCAGTCAGTTGTTTTGCGACGTGCTTTTCGAGTAAATTGCAATAATTATTTTCCATTGACGAAATTTATTGAAAAGGTTTCTTATTCCTAACAAAAGGTGCCATATTTTTTAGTGCTCGCTGTAATATTTACATTTTATAGTTATAAAGGTCCATAAATATATATATATATATATATATAGCAGATTTTAGTTAAATAATTGTAATTTGGTTCTTTGTCATCATTGATCATAACTAAAGATTTGGCAAATCGCGGCAATGCGTTGTCGTCCACTACCGCACTTGATATGTCAACCACTGACCATACAACAAAACATGAATTTTTATGGGAACCCAATAAGCGTTTGCAGAAAGTGGCTGAATTCTTTACGACCGCGGTATATAAAGACTTCCATGATAATGTTAACGATAATGTTGATGATACAACCACAACAGCCACAACAGCTACCTTAACTGATAATATAACTAATATCGTCAACAACACCACCACCACTACCACCATCGCAAGCACCGCCGCTCCTACTACGAAAATGACAACCACTACCATCACTGAAACCAACAATAGCCATCATCAGGGAATTCTTACATTGTTAACCACACCATTACATAAACCACAATCGAACCAGCAGGAGGACGATTTAATAAATGACAATGTCGTGTCGGAAATATTGTCGTCCACCACACCATATTTTATAGATGAACAAGATGATGTAGCCATTGGAGGCCAGACTGACTACTTTGACTGGAGTGAAATTGATGAGGCGAATTTCGGTTTATGTATACGCACAGTATGCGTTAAAGTACCTGGAGATTTATATTCATCAACTACCGAAATGGAAACGACAACAGCGACGGCAACAACCACTACTACACAACTCACGCTAATACAGCAATATCATCAAAACGTAACGCGTTTGAAAAAAACCTTCAAGGAGATTGAAAGAAATTTAACCAGCATGTGTTGGGAAACCTCGCTAGGCCAAGAGCTATCCAAAGTTATTGTATTCGACGGGGTATGTGTCCATATCTATATAGCAATAAATTAACTAAATTTTTCTTTAAATTTAAAATTTCCGCCCTAACCAATTTAATCTTTATTTTTGTAATAAATTATTCGCAAAATGGGGAGAAGCGAACCCTTCTCAACCACATATTAAAGGCTGAGCTGTATCACACTTTTGCGGTCTATTTGCCTTTTTTCCTGCTCTTTTTCCCCCACTCTCATGCCCATTGCCTGGATTGTCTTATGAATTTCAATAAAAATTTTCTGCTGTCACGTACTAAAGGCGACGTCACTTTATTGGCTGTTGCTGTCGTTGTAGTTGCTTTTCTTGAAAAAGGAAAAGGATGTAACGTTAGTTTGGTAAATTTCGTGTCAACCATTTTACTTATCTATCGAGGAAGCATATTCATTGAATTACATAGGGCTTTAAGTGAGTTTAGCCCTACCAATAAACGCTGAAAAATTCCTCAACTTACGATACATTTCCGCAGCAAGTTTATTGAAAAGGTTGACAATATAGTGGAAAACTTTAACTTAATCGAAAAATTCGACACTTTAATATCTGAATATTGTCTTTTCAATTTCAACTTTCAAATTTGCTTTCAATATAACGGAAGGCTTTAAGATATCCGAAAATTTCAGCGCTTTAATATCGGAACGTTGTTTGGTTACAACGAAGGTTTGTTGCTGCCAGCATCCGTCACTACCTTTTCATTGTGAATCATTTTTACCGATTCCGTAGCGGAATAGTAAGAGTGCTCATTAATTACTACTCAGGTTAATAGTAATCGTAATAGCTTTTCTTTCTACTCACCACAGGAGAATGGCGGTGTTTTCATTTGATCAAAACCTTTTCAATATCCAGAAGGACGCTACAAAGACTCCATTAAGTGTCTACATATTCTTAATCAGTATCAAACTCTGAATTGATTTAAAATATGTCTGTCTGTCCGTCTTTGGAAACTCTGTGGCAAGCAAAGATGAAGTTATCGCCTTTAAATTACGCAGAAAGGCAGGAAATCCTTTTTCGCAGGTTGCTATAGTTTTCTTTAGGATAAAATTGGCGAGTGTGTATAAGAGATTCGGTGAGAGCCGAATGTAACTTTCTTAGTTGCCTATTTTTATTGAATTTTTTTACATAGTGAAAAGTTGAAAAGTTAGCTTTAGTGTTATTTAGCGCTGGGCTTAATAGCTTTGCGCGTTTTTCCACCAATTATGGTATTCGTTGGCAACTGAGAAAAAATGACGTAATGTGTTTTCTCTTCTTATATTGATTAATTTGATTTATGAGATTGTGTGGCAGTATTTTTCGATTGGATTTCATCCGTGATTATTGTAAAACCTTTTCACTGCAAAAGGACCATAGGTTTGTTTTCCTCTGTTGTGGGTGCATTGAAGTTATTGTGATATTCTACAATTTGCTAAGTTGCGCCTTGCGGTGATGCCATGGAAAGGAACGATGTACCCATCTTCTTAATCTATATAGTTTGGCTTATATAACGTAAGCGATTACAGTCCTTTGTAGCCGCTGCCATAACTAGTCGCCACTATTGCAGTATCATCGGCGTATGTTAAATCTGTGAGAGTTCGCGTTAACTCCCTGAAGGGCTTGAGGTAGACCCACATTTGATTATATCGATCAATTCAGAATCACTCTCTGAGTGGATCAAAACTTCTCTGCTCGTTTGTCCGTCTTGCATTCTTGCGTGCAAACTATGGACGGCAATCTCGACATACTGTAATGAAATTTGGTACATTGGCGTGTTTTGTTTCTTGTTTACATATAAAAACTTAGTTTAGAAAGATTAGATATATTAAAAACTACAGTTTGCTAGGCGTGTTTCCGAATGATGTTTCGTGTTTTTGACTTTATGTCATCGTACTTGTTCTAGTGTCGTTTAACGCTTTAACTGGAGAAAGTTGGTCGTTTAACAGCACAGTTCACGCCCGATCGTATACGAAGTATGCGTCGCAGCTCGCATTTATTCACGTAAATGTCGCCTGCTCTAACAACAATTTCTAACCACTACGATAAGCGAATGGTTGAACGTCTTTCGAAAAATTCATAAGAAATTACGTAGAGAGTCGTGTCTAAAGAAATGCAGAGAAATCAAAGTATATATCACCAGTAGACCGGGGTGATATATTTGAATTAGCGACGTTTCAAGTTTTTCTATCGCGGCTATTTCTGGGAACACGGCATATCAAATTCAATTGCGCGGCAAAATACAATGAAAAAAGATCAGCGATGTAACACAAGCCAAAATGTGCGACACAGAGAATGAGGCGATTTATTAGAAACGCAAGTCGGTGAGGTGCGTCTGTTACGTTTTAGGATTCTGTTGGCAGTCTACTAAATAAAATCCTTCATATCGCATATAACTCGCATTCAAATAGTTTTTACCATATATTGCGAAAGTTACATAGCCCGAAATACATTTCGGTTCGCTAGAGAAGACCGAACGCCATGGAAAACAAAGTTTGGATACAAGGTAGAAAAGCGCTCTGATCGAAGTGTTGAAGAAAAATTTAGTGTCCACGATAGGTGTCGAGAATTCCTTTCATTATTATTGTTAGTAAGTCAAGCAAGTAAACCAAGTAAATCTTAAACATTTAATCAGTGACTGCTCTATTGCTTGCTGTTGACTATAACGAAATTTGACAAAGCAAAATTACGCTCTTATGCCCCTAAAGGCTTAATTCCGTAATAATTAATATAAAGATAGATAGATAGATAGAGAGAGAGAGAGGGAGAGAGAGAGAGAGAGAGAGAGAGAGATAAACTTAAACTACGTGTTCAGACATAAAAAGTTTTAAGAAAAAGTTTCTTTTCAGAGCAATTCGTTGGCCTCCGTTTTGCATATTAGCTGCATAGTTAACTAAAATCTTTTTCTAAATCATGTTTTCTTGGAATTATTTCGTAATTTAATGTGCAAAACACGTTAGTTAGTCACGTATACATAAGCGTCTACCGTTCGCCCTAATTCCTCCTTAAATTTGTGAACATGATTTCGCATACCTCATCACCGCTTTTACTAGGCAATTATCATAGTCTCTCATTACGTTCGATGCATTAGATAGATGTGCATGGAATACGCGCTTAAGCATCGTCTACTTAGCGAGAAAGCTTCTTTCTCACTCATCATATAGGCGGCAACGAGCAGCTGCAAGCGGAGAACTGTGATTAAGGAAAAAATATTTGTAATCGAAATTCTTTAACTATTCTTCAAGTGCTTAGAGTATGATGTTAATTTACGCACGAGCACGAGCATGAGCATGAGCACGAGCACGTAATAACTTTTCGCTTTCTGCCTTGTTGATGGCTTCGAAAGAGGAATAAATGCAATTTTGATGTATGTGCTTATGTTGTTGCATATGTTTTAAGAAATAAATTTATATGTATGTCATTTTTTTATGCACATTTTTGATTTTTGCTTTTTGCTTTTTGCTTTTCTCGCTCATATATTTATGCAAATTTTTGTTGTTACATTATCTGACTAAAGGATAATCAGTGTGTTTACACTCTGAAACAGTTGTAAACTTTGATTGCTTTTACTATTTACCCTCGTTACCGATCTATCTACTTGTCAACTTTGTTCATCTGTTTTCTTCTTTTTCCTTTTTTTTCTCTTCCTCTTTCTATGTATAATGGCATGAATTTATGTGAAAAGTTGTTTATTCATATCTCTGAGTACTTTTTACTTTTTTATTTTCCATTTTTTTTGCGGGACACACAATAATAATAAACATCGAATCGAGTTCTAAATGCTCTTGTATACCAACATAGCAACACACAGAGTCTTTTTTCCTGTACAGTAATGACGTTTTCAATTATATATAGATATGTGTGCAAGCAAGTACATCTTGCGTTTACTGTTAACCAGAAAAGAATTAACTTTCAATTCGTCTGGACACAAAATGTAAGCTGAGAGGATGAACTGAAAAATTGTTCGATTTATGCACTAATGCTCAAAAGCAAAAGATGTAACTTTTCTGCTTTCAAAAATACTTTGTTATGTAATAAATATTTAGTAAATGGAAAAAATTAATTGGAAAAGTTTGAAGCGTGTCAGACGTTGGGTTCATTTCAAAAGTATTCGCAAAAAAAATAAATAAATAAATAAAAATAATCCTATTGTACGCTTTGAGAAGGGTACAACTATTTGCTTGCTCCATGGATCAGTTCGTAGCGAAATGTGAACCAATTTTAAATGCAAAATGTCAAGGCCTGTCGATTTATGGCCTATATAAGTAACGAGAGAGCAACAAGTATTTGAAAGATCAAAGTTGTGCAGATTGCTTTTAGCAAACACCTTCGTTTACAGTCGTTTACAGTTTGCCGTTCACGTCGCATAACCTCTTTGTTGACCAAACATGTCTTCGAAAACGCCTCGATTTCGTTTCTTGTCCCATTCGACCCATTAAATCATTCATTGTTAATTCATATGATACCCACATATCGAGCTTGCTTTTTCTTGCCCAAGCTCAAGCAACTACTTTTGGGTCAATATTTATGTTTGCATATTCAAAGTTGTTTTGACGATTTTCAATCAATTGTTGAAAAATTTCATCGAATTGATCTGTTCACGATCATTGGGCCACAGCGCAGTGCATTTTAAACTTTGTCATTTATGCGCAGGCCTACGGGGTGATACAGTAAAATGTAGCGATTTTTTTCAGAATTTTTACTGCTCTTCAGTAGGCAGGTAATTTTGACTGCATTAACAAACATCGCAATGTTTTTTTTTGTTTTGATTGTAAAAAAAAATATCAATTATCACAGACGCTGTGCAGAATGACTAAATAGAGTCTAATGTTGTCGTAGGCACTAAAGCCCCCTATAAGAAATTATGCAGCGAATCCTTCGGTTAAACTTTTCCTACAGCGTCTCATACAAATTCGAACGACAACTGTCGCAATTTCACTACGGATGCAAAATACCCGTGGATGCATAGAATAAAGAGAGGAGTGCTCAGTGCCGATATCTACCTTCAATGCAGATGTCTAGCGTAAAGATGTGCTTATAAAAGACCAGTTTTCCCCAGCAAAAAAAAAAAAAAGTTTAAGATTTGAAACAAAGTTCTCTCGATCTACATTTCTATCGTCTAACTTTTATCCCTTTGCGCCGCTCTTTCCTAAGCTTCTGCTGGTGCGATAGAAAAAAAAACCACGTCATTTTAAGTGAAGCTGAGCTTTACAGCATGTATTTCTAAAATCCTGTAAATTTATAGTTACTTTTTTGTTGTTTTCGGTTTTGTTTTTTCAAAGCTAATGTCAATAGTAGCGCCGCTGTGCATTGATTTTCTGCGCGCTTTATTTGTTCGCTACGTAAACCGCAATTGGTGCTGGGATATGGAAAAAACATTTCCTCAGGTAAATAAAAGTTGTTTTAAAATATGTCTCTATACCAAACGAATTAATTGGAACCACTGACATCGCTGGCACTGCCTATTATGCCTACAGTATGGTGATTTCAAGATAGCTGAGAATATTTTGACTCTGATTAACAATCAAGGACAAGTGTGGATGGGCATATTCTTTTCACCGGGCCTGGTGCTTATCAATCTGGGTAAACTGGTTATTATGATGTATTTTCGCTCGTGGATTGTTCTCACTTGTAATGTACCGCATGAAGTTGTCTTCAAGTGAGATACGAAATATATATTAAGCAATGTAGTCCTCAAATTGAAATCATTTTATGTTGCCTCTCAAACAGGGCGTCGAAATCAAATAATTTTTATTTGACTCTGCTGTTGACAATGCTGTTTCTGTGCGTGCTTCCGGTAGGTTACGCTATTGTTTGGCTACGCCCATCATGGCATTGTGGACCATTCTCTGACTATAACCGTATATCGGAATTCATTACAAATGCTACTAGGACTGCTTTACCCAAGTAAGTATGGGGAAAGAACTTATTGCCGAAATAAAAAACTAATATTTTTTTTTTTTGATTTTTGGTTTTATTTAAGACAACTTCATGACCCTTTAAATTACTTGACTTCCTCTAGTACTGTGATACCATTGCTGCTATTGCTCATTCTGATTATATATTATTTGGTCTCATTAACGGGAGCCCTACGGGAAGCCAATCAAGACTTACGCACTCAACTGCAAAAAGAGCGCGAAGAAGAACGGAAGAAAATTTTCAAAGTGACGGAAAATAAACCGTCCGAGCAAACAACGATTAACTTAACGAACCGTTGGCGGAAAGTTTTGGAGGCCTCATCTCCGCTCACTCCCACACAGCCGATAGATTTCGAAAGTGAAGAGTACAAGTCTCAAGCACGTAAAGGTAAAAAAGTTTACGATCATCATACAGCCTGTGCTCGAGATTTCCTTTTCATTTATTTTTCTTTCTCCCAAAGAATTAATTACGCGTATAATGAAAAAAGCTTTACGCAAAGGATCCGCGACTTCGGATGAAGATTCCTTTGTAAAACCGTATCGGGATGATGACGATACAGATACCGAACATCATGACTCCCTGCCACGCGATGAGGAAGCTAAGGATAAGCCTGCTGCTGCTGCTGCTGTTGTTGTTGTTAACAAATTACAGCAAATTCGTAAAACACGTAAACCCTCTTTGGTAGATATCGTACAAATTGCTAAAAGTGTTGAACGGGAGCGTGAGAGAGGTTTAGCAAAAGAGCTCCATCCAAAAAGTAGATTCAAAGTGGAGAAATGTGAAAGAAAAGCGAAACAACAAACAACACAAGACAATACTAACGATCCCGATTTAAATATGAGAATAATTAATGAAAGGAGAGCAAGTTTAATGTGCCGTCGCCGAGAGGAAGAGAGGCAAGGTTCAAGTGAGCGGCTCAAAAAACAAAACAGTTCAAAATACAAGCAAGGAATGGCAATTGAATTAAAAGAAGTGGTAGTAGAAAATTTAGGAACAGGGGAAAACGATCCTTCAATAATAGAAAATTCTTTAAACAACCACAACACGTCAAGCAGAACGCAAACTAAACAAAATGATGAAGAGATGAGCGAAGAGAGAGAAAATGTATTAACGATAACAAGCAATGACGACCAAAACACATTAAATGTGGATGCTCCTAATTTACAAAAACAAAAACAATCAAACTCGTTCTTAAGGAAAAGTAATCAAATGGAATCAAATGAATCCTATAAGATTATTGATGAAAAGTCGACATCACTGAATGAGGGACGGAACTCATCACCCCCTTTAGGGCAACTGATGAACTTGGGCGATAGATTAAAATTTAAACGTAATAAAAACAAACCAACCTTAGAACCGGAAATCTTCAAATTCGAGACGGATAAAGTTCAGCAACTTAGGTCTTCTTCCAATATTTTGGAACCGCTCCATCGTGGCAAAATATGTCAAAATCGTACTGAAACTATGAGTGTGTGCGCTCAAAATAATCACAGAAATTATGGCAGCGATATGTTGGCCAACTTCTCAAGGCAGGGGCGTAAAAGATTTGGATCTCTGTTAACCTTAGTAAGAGAAACGGTAAATAATAACAAAAAAATCGAATATATTCCAACTCAAGCAGAAACTGCCATTGAAATACCTACATCCCCGGGATTACAGATCAGTGAGAGAACAAATTTTCCCGAAAAATCTGTCATTAGTGTAACGCCAATTAAAACTTTGCCCAGTACAACATACAATACTAACGAAATTCATTTTATGGCTAGAGCTCCCTTAGAGAGCCCAGAGGATTTGGAACCACACGCTTATAACTCTATTTTAACAAATCGTGAGAGTATATGTTCCAATCGTAATCATACTTATGAACGCCCGTTATATTCAGCTACCTGTCCAGATTCCCAAATCTCCAATTGGTCGGATAATATACCGACAATCACGATCAGTCCAACCGGTGATTTAGTAGAGAAAGCTTCCGACACTAATGCAGAACAACAATGTGAGTATTTAGCACTCGGACCAACAATAACTCCACAGGAAGACGAATCTAATAAATAATTGAGTAATAATTTCATTAAAACAAAAGTGCCTCATAAGTATTTTTACCATTTTTGTAGCATTTAATTAGTAATTGTTGGCATTTGATATTTAAATGAACTCAGTAGATAACTGCAATTTTCTTCTTTTGCACGATTGTCATAAGTTTTATGAGATAAATTACAAAATAATTGTAAGCTAAACATTAAATAAAATAATTCTCAAGCGGTTTATAAGATGAACAGTTTTGATTGAAAAGGTTAGAAGATTAACGAGTAAGAAAATTATATTCGATCGAGACCGAATCACCGTTATCCTAAAGAAAATGGAGTGGGCGCATCTGATTGCTCCTGTTTTTAAAATAAGATTTTTTGTTCGCTTTAAAGCCTATGGTCGCTGTAGGCGTGTCCTTTGAAAAGTTTTGCAAATTTTTAGCTAATGGGAGAATGTTTACCACAAATACTACACAATAGCGTAGACAGATAGATGGACAGACGAAAAGAGGAACATGTTTGAAGCTTGCTTCTGCGCCTTATAAAGGCGAAGGTGAAGAAAAATTTAAATTTTGATAGACTATAACATCGGGTAGGCGTGGTAAATTTTTCCATATTTGTACAGTTACTACAGCATCGCTCATAAAATACGCGGTCAAAACCTACAACGCCCACTCGCCTATTCGACGAAAATTTTTATTCCGAAAATAGAAAAAAACAGCCGCGTCCACTCCCATATTACAGAAAACGAAAATTCACTTCTTTCACTTTTTTGTCTCTTTAAGATAGCGGTGATGGGTATAAAAAAGTCAATCACGATGGAATATAATTTTCTTGTTTGTTTAAGTATCCAATATCCTGAATGGAATTCATAATTTATTTCATAGCGATATCGTTTCATATTTTGAATTTTGAAATTAGGCCCCCAAAGGATGCATTATGATAAAAAGGAAACATCATCCAACCTTTCAACTAAAGGAATAAAAACGACTACAAAGTATACCAAAATATTGATGCCAATGTGGGGGTCTAGAAACCAATCCGAACCGAACTGTACCTGATAACCTCACGTAATACTACTACAATGCAGTAAATGGTTTAGGCTAATTAACACGTACTACTTGTTATGGTGCAATAGAATAAAATATAAGCAATACTCGCAATGATTTAAGACACGCCCACCTTCTTTTATATCGATCGAATCCTAATCATTCTCTGAACCAATTTAAACTTATATTACTGTTCGCCTGTTCAACCTAAAAGTCAATAATTTGACGTGTTTTCGCTCAAGAACTATCCGTATTGAAAATGGATTGGATCAGACAATTTGGATTTGATCAGACAATTTTTAGAAATACTCATCATGTAGCGCCATATTTAAAATAAGTTTTCATCAGGAAAAATTTACAACTTTGAAAAATTCTCCCCAAAATTAGCTGAATAATAATATCCCCATGATGTTATGGCTTTGGGAATACGTACATTTTTGAGCCCCTCTCGTTCCGACGAAAAGTAAGCCCTTATTTCGCCAAAAAGCCTACTTTTCTAATGAAAGTTGGCCCATAATAGTAAGTTGGCATGGAAATTAGCAGTACAAAATTTGGACCACACTCCATGTAAGGGTTCTCAGGAACCAGGATGTCGTTTTCATATGACATTAAAGTTTTATTTTTATACTTGCCACCGCAGGATGAAACTAAGCGTGCCCCTCTATTCGTCTGTCCGTCTGTCGACTTCTTGTAATGTCTTTGGGAAACCTTCTCCTCGTCGCAGAAATGATGCTTCAAATTTTGCAAAAGCACTGGAAGATGTTACACGCAGGCTGATATTGAAAATGGGAAAAATCAACAAAAGGACGCGCCGACAGAAAAACGTAAAGCGACAACACTTCTGTTTTCAAAAACGAAAAGTGGGCATTTTGCTCATCGATCATAAATTCCAACAAAAAATATATGCATATTTTATTCCAATAGAAGGGTAGTGCGCATAAAAATTCGGCCACAATCGAATAAAGTTTTTCTATCTGCTAAGGTATTGTCTTATTTGTTTTCCAAAACTACTTAACTTGAAATGCAATCATTTAAAGATTTGGATCAAAACGTATTTTAGTGGTCTTAACAAAAAGAAGGTATCGAAGTGTCAGAGGACGGCTGAACTGATTACTTACATCTTTGAAGGGCCCGTCTGCTTTGATGAATAAAATCCAATTTTGCAAAAAAAACTTAAGTCGGAAACTTTTTACACCACCGAGCAAAATGTTAACAATACAGTCTTTAAGAATCTTTTATATGTCGAGTTTTTTTTTGACAAAAAGGTACACATGTGAGAACCGTTGGTATCCTTGCTTGATTCAAAGGAAAGTAGTATTGAATCGTGACATGTAATGAAAAGTGGACGCGACACAATATTACAAAAGAAGAAAACCAAGCCCAATAACCGTTGGCTCTCTCACTTGGTGCCATTAGACGAGCTGCTTCAATAGAACGAAACCATTATTAGCGAACATTACCAACGACAGCCTCTGAACTAAGCATTTCTGCAAATTTTCCTTATTATTAAACTTTCAAACAAAAATTCATAAAACATATTTTATTATAATACGAATCCGATAAAATTTCTCAATGTTAAGTTAAATCTAGTTTGTTGTTTTCGCCAGTTGAGCTTACCCCTCGAGGAATTTGCATTTCATCTCTATGGCTACGCCTTACATATATTTCCTAACTTCGAAAAATAGCTTTGGCTATCAAGTACCGATCGCGGACTACATCACAGGCCGGCTTTCTGTGGATCGAAATAATGATCGACGCCACTCAATGCTATTTTTATAGATAACCGTCACAATTGCGAAACAAATTCTTGCACAAAATTGCTGAAAGATTCGGTGAACTTAAGTCGGTACTTTTGCACCGATCCATTCATTGGAAAAATCTCTCAATAGTCAATTGAAACGATGCGATTGGGAGCAAAATCCTTAACCATTTCAGTTGTAGGAACTTTAGAATAACAGCGCGCCTTTGACTGACACAAAATTAAGTCCCAACTAAAATCTAGGAATGATCATCAAAGTAAACTCAAAAATTTCATTTCTTTTCAATTAGTGTAACGAACATCTTTGCTGTGCATTAATAATAAACTAAACACCAACGAAAATTGTAATGAAGCTTTTAAAAATTATTTTTTTATTTATTTTAAACTTTAATGCTAAAAACGTTTCATTTATTTATTTAGCATAATTCTCTCAGGCCAATTAGTACATACTAATGGATATTTTTTTTCAATTTCCTTTTTTGTTTCTGAAATTTTGCCCAACAAATATTAAACACTCAACAATCTTATACGTGAGAAGTAAAACATCGTCTAGCAATATAAGATCAAACATGTTTTCCATTTATGCGGTTGCAGAGTTGCCATTGTGTAGATAATATTTTAACGAGTTAGAAGGGTAATGACGTATGAAACTTTTAACATTTGCTTTCGTTTTCAGCTGTTATTGCTAAACAGCTGAGTCCGAAAACGAAACCTAGCCATCAACTACGTGATTATCCCCTAGATTTCGACTTCAAACGTGCTTAAAGGATGATAAACAAAGTTCTGGAGAAAATATGATTTCAATTAAGTGATAAGGAAAAAAAAATGAATAAATAAATAAAAATCGGTCTGGCAAATATTGAACAAAAAGAGAATAAAGATTCGTCTTGTAGTCACTCGGTGCCCTCCATTCTTGCCTTTGGCATCAGTTAACTCGCTTTTTTATTCTTTCTCTTTATAGCTACATTAAATATTGTAGCGCGTTCACTTTTCGCCGTACGCCACAAATCGCCAGTACTCTCCCGCGAATTGAGCAAAACGAATCACGTTTCCCAAGAGAACGTTTTTCTTTCTTTTGACACAACGCTACAAATATCAAGTTACATTTACGCCTGTATTCTGAAGATGATTTTAAGCGATATGAATAATAATGAAACGCATAAAGAATAAGTAATAAAGATTTTTTCACTTGATGTCAAGTGCTCATACGTTCACTAGAAGTAAGAGAAGGACTACGCAAATATGTGTAAAGTTTCACTAATTGGGGTGATCACTGAACTATTAGGGATAAAACGTGAATCGCATTTACCAAAAATAGTGCTGAGAATTTAAATTTCTTGCGAAAGATCAGGGAAAAAGTTTCTCTCTCTCTCTCTCTCTCTCTCTCTCTCTCTCTCTCTCTCTCTCTCTCTCTCTCTCTCAACGGAAAGCAGACAAACATCACTCTGGACTACAAGTTAGTTCGTTTATTTTCCAAACATGAAAAGCTTAAAATTAAGTAAAGTTTTCAAAAACAAACAGACAAATATTAAATTGGATATGTGTTCGCCAGTTAGACGCGAATAGCAAGTTACATAAGCGACTGACATAAGTGATGCCATTTGCGTACTATATCGAGCGAATTGGCTTCAATAATTCGTATCTTTTTAAAACCGAATAGCGGATAAACGATTGCTCTCCAATCTTTCTTAAACATATTTGCTCTTCGAGAAGAAAAACTGTTTCCGAGAAGCTGTAAACGACTAAATCGACTCGTCAAGTTTTCCGCGTATAGAAGCAAAATTGTTTCCACTTCCTGCTGTACCTGAACATGTTATCAGAGCAAAAATATTACGAATACTCTACGATCGTTAAATTATTTTTTATTTGAATGATTACATCTACTATGTCAAATGATGCTAATGCATGTAAAGTTTCCGAAGCTTGAATAGGAAATGTTGACAAATTAAAAGGTCAAAAGAAACTGATGTAAATGACACGATTTAACCTATGGACTCTGTAGGAACTTTGATGCATATCTCATCTAAGTGCTGTGACAAGATAGAGTGTGTTATTTTTAAAAATCGCTAAAACCAAATTTAAAGGCAAAGTTGCCTTATAGTATAGTATGGTTACTCTTTTATGATAATATTGTATGTACATCAGAGAGCGTAGGTACAAAGGCAACTAAATGACAAGATGGTCCCGCACATTGTTCAAATTTCAAACTAAGAAATTATTACGCCCTTTTTGTGTGCCTGTCATCAATAACAGCAGTAACCCTGTTAATTACTAGCAATTTCACTGCTTGCTCTCTCATTCTCACCATTTGTATATGGGGAAAGATTCTGCTAATAGTTCCTTGACATAACGTCATATTCTCTCAAACATTTGCAAAACAAAAACGTATGCAATTGTGTGGTTTTACATGAACACGCACTATGGTATACAAACATACAAGTGTGTAGGTATGAAAAAACCAAACAGTAGCAGATATAATTCGTCTTCTTTTCATTGTTTATTTCACAATGAAAAATTTTAAATTTGATGTTTGCAAATGCTCCCACAACTTTCAATGGAAAGTTTCATACCCAGAAATATGAAGAAATTTTTTGTTTATTAAAAAGAGTGACGTTGTAGGAATAATTTATGTAATTCACGTCACATATAAGTTATCGTGTTGTAAAATATTTTCTAGAATATTCTACAAGACTCTACAATAGTCTAGAATATTCCGCAATTTCTTCATATTTTTTCACATTTCTTCACAATTTAATTGAAATTTAATAAAGCAAAATGGGTGGGTATCAGTTTCAAAATACTTCAAAATCGAATAAACGATCGAAAGATAGCAAATCGTATTCTCTATCTAACTACTGTTCGTACATACACACATACATAAAGCATAGCGCATATTCACTTAAAAACACAAAGTCGTGCATGGCTTTAGTTTGCAAACGCTTGAGAGCATATGACTTCATATCCAGAAACTATTAACAGGGCTCGGATTATGCATGGTGTTAACTAGGTTTCATATTTGAGCTTCGACCTTTTTAGTTATAAGTTGCACAATCTGTACAAGAGACGCTCTCCGGCGTAAGCAAAATTGCTGACGCTTTACTTGAGTATTGGTTGTTCTTAGTTAGTGTTGGTTTAGAGTTGCATTCATAAGAGAAAACAGTTGCAAGTTGAAAATAACACAAATTTGTTTAGATACAAATAGCTGAACCAAAACACGATTTTAAATTTGTGAAAGATATTCAAATAAATTTTTTTGTTTCATTTTTTACTCCAGTTGTTTAATTAATACTCTCGCCAAATAATAAAATGCGCCAAAGCTTATAATCAATTGTGTTGCGTCAGTTCTTCCATAGATTATCGTCGACATGTATTTATGACCAAAATTGCCTACACTTTATTATACACAACTTATTCGAATTTCAGGAAATTCCATGCCGCGTAATAAGTATAAGTATTCGTATTAGTTGCAATTTTTAATTTGGTTCTTTTTTTTTTTATGTTTTCTGTTAAACATTTCACTTGATTTTATTCGTTAAGAATTTTACATAGTTCTATTTTTATTTACTTTTTCATCGTTTCGTCCATCAAATTTAAGCCCTCTTTTGCCATTATTTTTTCGAAACAAATTTCGAATAGCGAAAACCAAATGCTTCTCAAGGTAGGCCTTTTAAATGAGAGTTAGTTAACAAAAAGATACACAGTTTGTGACCAAAATAATGACAATGAGAGAGTGTGAGAGAGTGAGAGAGAAATTGTGCGATAGTTAACAGCGTTGCTCCTGCTACTGATAATGGGAGATACAGCAGATACAAAGTCCGTAATAATCTTCCAGTTTGAATATTGAATGTGATATTGGACTATCTTGTCATTCAGTTGTATCTGGCATCTGTATCTCACTCTACTCTAAAACTCTGAAATCAACTCATAAAAAACATATTTTATCTCTTTACACAAATACCAATGCAGAAAAAACTCCCAAGTAAACTCGATACTAAACAGAATAATATTAAAAGAACAAAAATAAAAGAAAAAACTTGTGATCAGAAATTAAACAAAAAAAAAAAAAAGAAGAAAAAAATTTACATAAACGATAACAATGCAAACAAGAGTAACAATTTTAGTTGAGTGTTGGATGTCCTCGTTAGCGGTTGATTTTCGAAATTGAAACGGGCGAAGAGGAAATATGTTAGTAATAGAAAAGTAAAAGAAAAAATTAAATAGATAAAAAATATATGCAGTAAAGTGAATAAAAAAATTCAAAAATGTTTTTTTTTTTTCATTCGCATAAAAGTGATTTGTTGAAATAATAATAATAATATTAAAAAGAGAAAAGCTCGGCCAAGTAACAAAAGTTATGCTAAGTACTTGGAAACAGACCTATGTTAGATTTGTTTTTACGATTAGCAGATGAACTAATCCATTTGCTTGCTGAAATGTAGTTCAAAGGAAATAATTTTATTTATTTTAAATATACAACACATGCAAACTGTGTATCTTGTAACTTGAAAATGTGAAAGAGGGAGAAAAAAGAAACAAAGATTGCATAAAGTATTTACAAGAATTATAGAAGGAAAATAAAATACATTTTTTTTTTTTTTTTTGTATTTATCCCCATAATAATGAGCGGCAGAGAGGAAAAGAGCATTTTTAGAGAAACTCTCTTCACCCATACACACACCGACATACCAAATCATAACAGAGATCACATTGGCCCAAACATAAGAGGAAGCGGCGCAATGTGTGTTACCTGCTCATGGAAAACTAATAACAAAACAAAAAACATATTTCAATACAAAAATAGTCCGCCAATAAAAAAAATCAGTTAAAAAAACAGAAAACAAAAAATAAAATTGAATTGAAAAAGTCTGGGCGATAATGGCATTCGCGAGTTCGCCTGCATTTCAAAGAAAGCAGTATTCTTTTAAATATGCATTTGGCCATAATCGAAGAACGGATAAGAATAGAACCCTATCTACTCTCACCATCCATCTATTCAGCGTAATTAAAACTTTCTTGAAAACAAAGCTCGTTTCGGCTGCAATAGTAAATGAATATACAATTGTAGGTTGGCAACTATTGCAAACACCCTATTACCTATTGGTATCAGCATCTTTTTCCTGAGACAAACATGTTCTCAAACTTGCAGTCAACTTGCATTACTCGCGAAAAACTCGGAACTTAGCTAAAAGGAAACAGTTGTTATTTAAACAACGTAGCTTACGGGCTTCGCTTTAAAACATAGTCCATTTAAAGCGGTTCATGTATGCTTATGTCCAAAGCATTAATTGAAACACCAAGAATGCTTAGCTTCGACAAATGCCTAATGCCCAAAAAGTTGCGAAAAGCTTTCAAAATCTTTCTACTTAATTATTCAATTATATACGATCTCGTTTAAATTAATTAAGCGTCCATTGCATCACGCTTACGGCAACAGTATAATACAGTGTTTACGTTCTTACAGTGGTTACGTTCTTTTTTTACGGATTCTTTCACTATGTGATAATTTGGTTTTTGGGGCAAAGGCATTCCAGCGAATATGGTAACCGGTTAATAAAGTCTAAGGAATGTTTCACTCGAAGATCGTATACAAAAATGAAGAAAATCTCAACTCGTTCTTTCAACATTTTCACATCATTTTATGATCACAACATCAACCGAAACATTTCGGGCAAATACTATTGTATTGCTACAAGAAATGAATGCCTAAAGTTTTCTGCCCAAAGTCTAAGTAAATACTAACGGTTTCCTATTTTCATGTGCTCCTCATTAAACGACGTTACTACTCCATTACTACCAGAGAACGAAACACAATCTTTAATCCTTGTATAAAAATTCTTGAGCGCTTCACATCAACCCATTAGCGTAAGTCTCTCGCTGACTTCGCTTACAACATTTTTATTCGATTTTAGATAAATTTCTCTTGTGATTTGTAGCAAAACAGTACGAAAGCTATGTTCGTCTGAGTGCGAATCAATGATGTCCGATATCGATAAACTCTGACCAAATGTTTCCCTATATAAATTATAACATCTTGATGATCGTGATTTTATTCCCTGGTTTATTTGCAAAAAATATTATTTGGAGTTAGAATTTTAGTAATCAAAAAAAGCTGTTCCTGCTTTGCGAGTACACGTTTTTTCTCTGCCAACATTACAGCTTCCGTTTCTCTCGTCTCTTCTTATTTGCCTGAACGTATCAGCTGATAGAGACGCCTGCGCTTCGTGGTTTTGGGCTCTTACTCACTTCACGCTGCTGCTTAATGTGTTAACTCCCCCTTCATTTAAGTGGCGGCCGTCCTCGATCTTCCTTCAGAAATTTCTGCGACAGACTTAATGCTGCTTTACTCACGTTTTTTCTATTCATCTGTTTGTAGGTAAGATTACGGTGTAGCACGTCATATAAGCGATAAAAGTGTCTTATAAGAGCCATTCTTGTTTGTTTTCACTGCTCTGCAATGGTGCATAAATCTTCCACGTTCACGTTCATTTGATACCGATGATAGGCATGGATACTTCCTTATGGTCTGAGAAATTTATTAAGGAAAAAGACGCGATAGCAAGTTTCTCCTTGGACTGCTATTCACTTTTCTCTTTCAATTCCACCTTCAAGTGCGTGGTTGGTGGCCGAGGATTGCGTTGTTTTACCGAAATGTAGGGCGGAAACAAAACTGTTATCTGGGGTTTTGGAATCTTAAACATAAGACACTTAGTTAGACTACAATTTTTGGAAATTTAGATCTACGACACTTAGTTAGACTACAATTCAATCAACCTTGTGATTACTGACAGCATAACATTATGCAACTCACTTATGACTAGTGAACGTTCCAAAACAGCCCGCAAGAGTAAGTTTGTTCCCTCTTATGTTTATGAAAATTATATTTGTTAGTTGAATTCATGAGTCATTTTTTAATTAAATTCGATATCTTCAAAATCATCGCCTGTTAGCTTAGTTATTGTAAACTTCAAACTTCTAGCGAGTCTCCAATAAAGTGCAAGAACAAATACTAACATTAACTTGATAACAAACGAAAAAATTGTTTTTTTCAAATACCGATCTTAGCTGAGAAAGATTTCAATAAATGAGAAGCAAATTACCCTAAATTGTCCTTATAGACCACCCTCCCTTTAATTAGAACGTTTGTCCCCGGATCTGCCTCTATTATTGATTCCTCGTATAACGGGGTCAATTTATTACCCAGTCTTTTATTATTTTGATATGCCTTTTCTTATTATTAAAATACCCGAACTGTTTAATCTGTGCATTAGTAAAGCGATTCCTTATTTTCGACCGAAATTCAGACAGGGTAGTCGTCGTCATTTGTCTTTTCACTAAGTTTCCGAAAATCTATTTATCTATCTTTCTTTCTTCTTTTTGGCAACAACGTAAACGGGGCTAATGTAGGGTGGGCGACCTAGAAATTCCATCTGCTAAGAGTTGATTTATTTCAGCATTAATGAAGTTCACTTCACCCATCGGGGACGGGCACATTTTTGAATAGATAGATGTGCTATCAATCATTCGTATATGTAATCACAATATATGTATTGCAGGATACTGCTTGGTTAGGATCAGCCAATGCGCTAAATCTAGTTTGCATTACATTTTACCGAGAACAGTGGTTGTGCCTCTTCATAAATCTTCACTTCTGTCCTCTCTGTTGAAAAACATGTTAATTTATTGGAAAGTTCATCTATTTTTTTCATCAAACTCAGCCGCGTAAGGCTTACACGAATTGCACTTTCTACTAGTTGCGAGATTGGGGTTGTATTTATTACTTTAGTAATCAGAAAACGTGTTTCTCCTTCGCGGGTAAATCTATTGTCTCCACCAACTTTTGAACTTTTTCTATTCACCTCAACATATCAGCTGATAGAGATGCCAGCACCACATATTACTGCTTTTGGGTCCCTGCTATTATCACACTGCAAAGAAAGGGATCTCTGATACGTTTTTTTTTTGTTTTTATATCAGTCCATCCCTTGGGTAAAATGAAGTACATTGCTGTATATACGTAGGGCTTTGTTTATATAATACAATAAACTGCACCATTTGTGCACTACTGCACTATTTGTATTGTATAAAATTATGATTCGATCGATACATAGACGATATAGAATATGTACAATACGTTATACGATTTGCGATATACCATTGCGATAAAAATGCGGCTTGTCTTACAATCAACTATCGTACAAAGGTAGTCGCAAATTTTGCAGACTTGATTCACATAAGTGCATACATCTGTTCTTCTTCTTTTTATTAGAGCTGCTTGCTGTGTGACTCAGTTAGTCTTTCACGCGCATAGCGAACTTTCGAAAAATTTCAAAATTCACGAAACGAAAATGTGTCAGAAGAGATATAGACATCTTGAAACCGATCAGTGTTAAGATTATGTTATTACTTTTGTAGTCATTAAATACCAATTGAACGCGGCCTTAAATATTAGGTCAATTGCAACAAGTGCTTCTCAGAATTTTCCTATAGAATTTTAATACAAATTATAACGCACTGAACATCTTCGTCACACTACTTAGAAATAGCAAAAACTTTGCAATAAATTTTTAATAAAACAACAAATTTGTAAAAAAAATATATTTTTTAACTATCGAAGGTCAACTTTGATTGCGTTTGTAAATGCATGTCAAACTTTCGGAAATTTCTAAAAAAAAAAATATTAAATATATATATATATATATATATATATATATTTATTTATATAAAGATGAAAACAAAAAAATTTATATCAATTATGACCCTTTTATATATTTTAACAACTCAAGCACGCATTAGACCCAAATTCTTATCTCAAAAGGAACTGAATGTTTTTTTTTTCTTTTTTTTTTATTATAAGTGAGAGAAAAGAAACAAAAAATTTAAGAAATGTAAATGCTATAGCCTGACCGGCCCTATTACTTGACACTCTATAAGACGGCGGTATGTATTTACAATATTTTAGTTTTTATTATTTAAGCGAACAAAAAAGTAAACGGTTCGAATTTGTGATAAACTATTTTCATGTTAAAGTTGAATTAAATTTCTTTAAAAACTGCTTGAGTCCTAATGCTTTTGAAAAGTGCATGCACTATAACTAGAGTTGAAAATTACTGTGTAGTTAAAGTAACTGGTGCTGGACCGTTCTTGGTATTTTCAAAATTATTTACATGAATTTAATTTATCTCGCTTAGGTACTTAGTGTAGGGTAAAAAGAATAATTTTTCATTTTAAACCTACGCAGGCATGTTTGTAAATCACATCTATAGCGGATGTTGTGTATAGAAATCGTATCGTATTGTATTCATTTGTATTTAGTTTCAACATTCATTTCATTTCGTCTGTTGTTCTTGTTGTTGCTGTTTTACTTCCATGTATAATATTTCAAGTGCTGAAAAAAACTTGAATAAATGAACTCTTTGACAATTTTTATGTAGTTTATTGTCGTTGTTGCTGTTGTTGTTATTATTATTATTATTATTGCTGTTGCTATTTTCATATAATTTCCTTCGCTTCCATTCATTCTTATCAGTAAAAACACGAAAAGAAAGTAAAAGATCGCATACTTTGTAAATATGAATGTAAAGTTATTTCAATAGTTTTAAGATTAACTCCTCGTTCATTCTTTTTCGTCTTTCCTTCTAAATCCAATTTAGAATATCTATGTTGAATTCCGATCTCTTCGTTGCCCAATAAAATTTATAAAATCATTGTAATAATAAACACTGGATGATCGGGAAAGCATTTCTTCTGTCAAATTAGAATTTCATTACTATCTCCTTCACAGACACGACACAATCTTCTAACTTATGCTGACCGAAATCTCTTTGTCGTTATCTTTATACCCTACACCACTTGTGGTACCGGGTATATTAAGTGAGTGCGATCGTACGTAACACGCAGAAGGGCTTGAGATAGACCCAACTTTTATTGATCTAATTGATCTAAGCCTGTCTGTCCGTCTGATGTCTGTCCATGTAAATGTGTTCATGTGTCCAAGTTACAGGTCAAGTTGCAGGCAATTTTTGAGATATTTTGATAAAATTTCGAACAATGACGTGTTTTGACCCAAGAACAAAGGCCATTGAAAATGGTTCGGATCGTTTGACTTTTTCGACCACTCCCCTTATAACGGCCTATTCTGAAAAGTCGTTACGTGCAAAAAATTGCAATTTTCAAAATTTCTCGGCAAAAGTAGCTAAGTCGTAGTATTTCGGCATTCTAAATCGCTTTGAAAACTCTGCATCGGCAGTGGCAATTTTCGAACAACGTCTCATATAACGAAAACTGAAGTTCATTCGACAAGATGGTATAATTTTCAATGCTTCGCGATGAAAATTATTTATTTTTTTTTTTTTGCCTTTCAAAGCAGAGGAGCTTTTAACGTTGTACAGTTTATCTTGCATATTGCGCTTGTCCTCCGACCGATTTGCTCATTTCGACTATAAACTTGTGTGTAAGAACTCCTTCTAAATTATTGTAAAATTTCATATTGATCAGGAATATATTTAATTTGCAACGTCTTTGAAGCTTTTTCCTATATATATATAAGGATAAGTTCTGAGAAGTACAATGCACGACAAGATCTACTCACTTCGGGTATTCATCAATTCCCATATCATTCATATCGTATACCAATTTATATTTTTGTACAATTTGGCAACACTTTCGAGGTGATGATACATGCTGAAAGCCATACTTACGTACTTCGACGTATTTATATACGACGCTTTGGTAAGTGCCGGCGAACCGATTTGGGGGACTACCTCATGTTTATTCAAAAAAATGCAAGTTGAAACTAAAAACTTATCAATCTTGGCTGATAAATAAGTAGAAAAGGAGATATTGTCACTCTTTGATTAATTGCTAGTGGAACGGTGCAAATAGCTCTGGAACAGTATAATGCGTTTTCAGTTTTCGATTATTTATGAAAGAGTTTTACTAATTTTCACAGTTCCAATATTAACCTGAGCTTTCAAAACAGATTTTTTGAGGTATTTCCATGACTTGAAGAAACGGACAGCAGGGCGGACGTGGCTGAATGGATTCCACTTCTCCGTCCGATCCGCACTTCTATGCTGTACGAACGTTTGACGTCCCTAATATATCCTTTGGAGTGAGTATAAAAATTCGTCCCGATCCGGATAATAGTGCGTTTTGTTTAATTTGTACGTCGAAAAGTTGTATAAAAATAAACCTTAAGTATTATGTACACGTTTACAGTAAACCAATGGATTTTTACACTGCTTCGTAATTAAATATAGCAATGCATCGGAAAATTATTCACTGAATTAATTTCAAAAAAAATATATATATTTTTTGAACAGGCGCCGCCCAAGGGCAGGCAATTTCTAAAGATAACCTGACTTTTTTTCCGTTACTAACGATACCCATGCGTTCATCGTGCGACGTATTAAGCGATGTGTTTAGTGGATATGAAGAAGCTATGGGCCGAGTCAAGTATAATTCATTTTCTATATAAATTGCACAAAGTCTGACGTAGCGGCCGCTTATCATCATCTTGTCAAAAAATGTGCTTCTCTTAGATGATATAATAAAATGGGCGGCAAGCATTTTAGTTTACATCATTCAGAATGAGATATCTTTGCTTTACACACATTTTCAGATGTACGTCATTTTGAAATCCAAATATTCTCGTCTTTTTTAGTAATATTTGAACAAACAGTATTTGATAGTCCACGACTGAGTATTTCATGGTTGTTTTGCATCGCTTCACAAAGTGGGTTTTCTCTGTGTAAGTGTTAATGGGAATACCACTGATCTGTTCGAATATTTTGTATCATTCAGATGCGTACGTATGTTCGATAGGCTACGATTACGTCGTCGCCGTTTTCAACGCTTTTACAAAAGTTCATCGCAACGACAATGCTTGAATCCGATTATTTTTTAGATATGTTGTGCATTCCCGATTAATTAATACTTCAGCATAAACGATCCGTTGTTCTCTTTTGCCAAACTTCTTGCATTAATTGTGAAGTTTCAATGTAACCAAGAATTCTCTTTAGCTGAAAACTTAATCCATTTTGGAAGGCTTTCAATAAATATGTCGTCGTTTGATAACCTGGAGCGATATTGCTCTATATGTTTACGTGCTCCTCCCCTCATGTGACATCTGCGCATATTTAATGTATGCTGTTACAAAAATCACACATTCGATGATTTCAGTTTGCATGAAAATGAAAATTAGGCGAATTCTGAAGAATCCAAAGTCTATGGTAAATGGTAAATGGCCAAATATACATTCATGACGCGGCACCTGGCTCATGCAGCTGGTGATTGTGGGAAAAGTTAACAAGAATTCGCACAACATTTCGCCGAAAAAGGGATTAACACAACAACGTCGCAGTAAAACTAGGTACTGGTAACTTGCATGTAAAGGGGTATATACGCGGAATGCTCGAACGAACCAAAAGCAAAAGAAAAGATTTGTAAATGATTCATAAATAGATCTCCTAAGGATTATAAATGAAATCTATGCTTTGCTAAAAATCACAATTCGTTGATACGAATGTAATCGCAAAACGAGTTGAATAAAAACGTAAAATCGCAAAACGACAGTTTACGCTACAATACATTATAGAATTGATATGAAGGGTGTGCAAAGCTCCTCAAAGCTAAAAAAAACTCTTATTCAATATGTTTCTGTCATCATAACTACTTCTTCGACACTTAAGAAAAAAAAAAAAATTTAATCAAATTATCAAAAGATATACATAGCAAGTTATATATACATGTGATTGTGACTTGGAATGATTGTTGCCCGAAATTTTAGAAGAATGCATCCGTAAGGAGGTCTGCTTCGCTCACCCTACACTGATTGTGGTACAGCGTGTGTTAAATTTATGCGGATGTATCTAACACACAGATCAACTTAACCGCACTCAACTTGCATTAAACTTGACAACTCGGCCGTCGAAACATCAGAAACCTAATTTTCTTGTCAAAGATTATACAATTTTTCAGATGCTTCCGTCGTAGAGTATTACAAATTAGAGAAGGGCTTGCTTTGCATAGAGCTCCCATACAGGATGCGCCCTAAAAAGTAGATCTATGTTATTTAAGTACCCTACGGTGAATTTATTATAGGCCTATTTTCTTCGTAAAATTTAAAAAATCAGACTTTTTTGACATATCAAAGCTTCATTTTTAACGACAATCCTTGAATATCCAAAACATAGATCTGCTTGATCCAAATTTGCTACAATTAAATTTTATATTACTTACGAATTAATGTTCGCCAGGAAATATGAAAAATTGGAAAATTTTGTTTATTAGAGCATTTACATGGGGTGGGATCCAACAGATAGACCTAGGTCTAAATTCGGTATGGTTAAGTCCTATGCCAAATTAGTATGACAATGAAATAGTGAAAATTACGCATCCGGATTCAGTATTCATTAGAACCTTTGTTCAAAAAATTACCCCAGCCGATCCACATTTTTCATATCACATACTGTTATTAAATGATTTTTGTCCGGAAATTCTGAAAATTACAATATACTTTTATTTAACGATCTCTCAAAATCAGGCGTTGTATGCCGAGTGGTCGAAAAAGTAGTCTGATCTGAAATATTGTTCGATCTTCAGTCAGCACAGGTCAATGCGCTAAAATGCGTCTAAATCTCAAAAATTGCGATCTGTACGTTCAAAATATGTAACGGTGTTTTATCACGAAAATAATGAAGGATTGTATTATCTGAAGCGATATCAAATCTCTAAAAGTCAACGCCGTCTGACTGTAATGTTATTACTCAGTACTTATTTACATTAATTAATGAGTTTGCTAATCAAAACGAAAAGTTATGTTTTCGCCTTGTAATGTTGAAATTTAAACAAACGAAAGGCAAGATATTTATTAAGATCTTCCCTTTGTCTTGAGGACAATTAAAAAGTTGTTTAGACAACTTCGAAATGGTATGTGACAAGTTCTACATATTGAGTTCGGACAAAGAACGTTATAGAATTTATATTAATTTGGCTTCAATGCCCGTAATACATTTGATTTATTCGATTTCAAGATTTAAAAAAAAAAACATTACACAAGTAAGAAGCTTAAATTCGGTGAGGACGGAATCTTTTATGCCCATCACCGTTTACCTCGAAAAAAGACAAAAGAACTAAAAGAACAAAGTTCTCATGCTCTATAATATGAAATGGGCGCAGCTGATTTCTTCCATTTTCAAAATAAAAGTTTTTGTCGTACGGGCATGTGGGCGTTGTAGGCGTGTCCTTTGAAAAGTTCAGCTCAATTCCAAGTTTTTTTGGAAATTTGATAGAGAATATCTCGCTAGAGAAAATTCTCGCTAATGGGAGAATGTTTACCACAAATACTACACAGTTGCGCAAACAGACTGACGGACAGACGAACAAGCGGACATGTTTATGTGGATTCCAAATTTGAAACTGGCCAAGAACTTGCATATTTTATATGGTTTTTGAAGCTTGTGTCTACGCGTTATAAAGGTGCTTTCAGTTTACGTGGTGTTGTGAGCGTGTCCTTCAACCGATTTGGCCCATTTTTAATACCAACCTGCGTGAAAGAACTTTCAACGTTTCTGCCAATTTTACTAGCGTTATTTTTACGGCCAGGGGAATATTTCGAACAGATGGTCAGATGGATAAGAATATATATACTTTATGGGGTCTGTGAAGCTACCTTGTGCGCGTTGCAAACGTTTTGACAAAATGAATATACTCCTCATCCTCAGGTGATGGGTATAAAAATAAACAATTTTGATGAAATCTTAAAGATTTTTTATTGCCGCCACATAGCTGAAGTTATGCTGCAGCTCTGTAAACGAAATTGCTTCAGTATATTTATGATTATTTTAATTAGAAAAGATCTGCTTTTATCTTACAATTATATGAAGACGACACTATTCAAAAGTTCTGTTTAGGTTATCTAGAAATGCTGAACCGAACTTTTACGGGCAATTGTACATAAAATTCGGGAAAAAATAGATATATTATTGAGTAATAGATAATATATTTCAGGAAACCTGTTGTGTTCGATTTCACTTTGAATAGGAGCTGAACTTTCGCAATTACATATTATTAAATTGTATTATACGCGTTATCTTGTGTAAGTGAAATCATATTTTTTACTGCCACTTAAAATATAAAAAAAAAAAGGAATTTTTTTTAACCCATTATTCTGAATATTTTCATTTATTAAACTCACTATTCACTTATTTTTATATAGTCAGGCTTATTACATGCATGCATACATACATACATACATACATACATACATACATACATACATACATACATACATACATACATACATACATACATACATACATACATACATACATNACATACATACATACATACATACATGCATACATACATACGTATATATATGCATACATACATGTACATACAAGTATCTATTACGTAAACTAATGGTAAATTCATCTTGATATATATAATTATCTCTGGAGAACAACACTAACAAACAAAGTAAACAAAAATTTACTTAAAGAGTGTATTTAAAAGAACGTTAAAAAAAATATATATAAATAAAAATGAAAGAAACACTACTAGTTAATGAATGTCGCACAGGCGAATATTCAGGCATAGTCATGCATAAGCGGGACAATGTTCAATGTTAAATTGTCTAAAAAAATGTTTGAAGCCGTCCGATGATATCATTTCACAAAAAACGACAGTTTAATACAGTTTTACTTTACTTTAAAAGATACTTAATATATATATAAAAATTGCAATTTTCTTCTCTTCTTCTTTCACTCTCTTGTTGCATGTAGAGTAGAAAAAAAGAAACAAAATGCATTTTTTTCTTTTGAGATTTTTATGGTCACCGCGAAAGGATACAAATGCCGATTTATGCTAATTAACAAATCTCCCCTTAGGGCAAAATCAAGATCACGTATAAATGAAGACAACCACGCCTCTAATAACCAAAACAACTGCAAATTTTGATATTCTGTCGGAAATTCGATACAATTCGATGTACGAGCACGATTTAAAATTTTAGTAAAAAGAAAAAAACATGATCCGTCCAGACAAACACGTCCAGCTAGACAGTGTAGCTTATAGCTTATAAGAGATATTCAGCTAAAATTTCCTCAATACATTTCCTAGGTTCGACTCGTACGTCCACGTTAATCGAAATACTTTACAATTTTGAAACACCAATTAGCTCAAGTTGTTCAATAGCAAAGATTCGTTGTAAGCCGAACATAGCTGTCCCGCTTGTTATTAATGTGGTATCGTAATAAATTTAAAAAATAGTTTATATTAAGTTAATACATCGGGTTCATAGTATTGAAATTGGAGAGCTTCTTTTTGTTCAGAAAAGGAAAAAATATTGAGAGAATTCTTATCACTTTCTTTTACAAATTTTTTTTTTTATTTCAAATGAATTTTACTTAAGCACATACCCATGACCTTCGAAGACTTATAAGCGAAAAGCTTGGCCAAGTGGTTGATATTTAATTGCTTAGCAATCCGTTTTTTTTTTTTTTGTTTTTAAGACCTCGCTCACTTTGCGTGTGGTTGATCGACCAGAGCAGAGCGATTAAAAATCTTGACTGTAAACATTTGTTTCGCAATTTCTTCCATCGTGAGCGTACGGCCAACACAGAGCAAAATCAAGCGTACTTAGTATCTCGTGCTGATCAAGAATATATACCGATCTTAAACCGTCTGTATAAATTCTTAAAGTCCTTCACTTTGAACGTGCACTAATAGTCTAAAAGACCACTACCTGTGGAGGGACTATACTTATTTTCAAGCTTGTTCTGTAGAACTTTATTGAGGTGATATGTGGCGTGCTTCAGTTTTGGATAACATACACAATAAACAGACTGAGGAGTAGAAGAACATAATTGCCTAAAATAAATGGTGCAGAAAAAGGGCTACATCGCCTTTCTTGACCAAAAGAAGCAATCCGTACTTCTGTCAGCGTTTTCAAAACTGGGTTGCGTAAGCAAAAGTTCGTCTAGAATACGAAGTTCTATCGTAAATTCGTGTTTTTCATTTTTGCTTACTTAAATTTTTTAATCCAAAATTTTCTCTTTCGTCTTTTTTATGCTATATACTCTTGCCTTTGCTTTTCAATGCTACGCCTGTCTATGAGCGATATGGCATATACTTACGGGTAACATGATATTTTCGCTTACAAGACATGTTTACTTATCTCAAACATGTGACAATAATATAATTCTTGAAGGATATCAATGTAATTTGTCTACCCTACACAGGTTGCGGTGCAAAGGTTCAATAATATCAGGTTCATATGGATGTTTGTAACAACCAATTAGACTCGGGCTAGATTCACTTTATGTTCTGTCAATTAATTCCGAATCATTTTCCAAAAATTATTTAATGCTATATGTTCATCTAATGTTTATCCATGTGATTGTGGGTTCAACGAAACAGGTCGCAATTTGAAAATTTCCTCACGAAATTTGATTCGCACTGATAAAGGAAAAATCATATCGAATATGGATTGGATCGGATGACCTTAACAGTCGCTTTCTATGTGGCGTGTTTTGTTGAAGAAAATCTTCCATTTCCCGCTACTTCTTGATAAAAATCGAATAAAGATACTATTTTGGATACTGAATGAATGTAGAAAATTTTGGTGACATAAAACCATTCCTTGCTTGCGTATAAATATTCTTTCACAAAATGTATATTTTCATAGCAGCAACAATTAACTTCTCCTCTAGAAATGAGAAATTAGAAAATTGCTCCAGAATAGCGACTTGACAATGAGTTGACTCTGCTAAATTTCGGCCACGTTGATCTATTTTTTGGATTTCCCTCCATATAAATGTTCTAATAAATAGTAAGCTCTTATAGAGCAATGTAGTATATTTCGAATGAACTTGAGAGGATACGACATTTACCTACCAGCATTGGCTGACTATAGCACATTAAATTTTTTTCAAACAAGTCGAATAAATAAAAATAAAATTTATTTATCCGCCTGAGTGGCCGAGTAGGTCTCGACTAGCAATTCAATGGTCGTGGGTTCAAATCTCGAAAGCGGTAGAGTTTTTAATAGTAAGAATAATAATAATAATAATAATAATAATAATATTAAAATTAATAAAAATAAAAAAATAAAAAAGCCAAAAGCCTTAGTTGCTAGTGCTTTAAGACTTTAGTCCTAGAATTTATTCTCTGGCTAAATTTATAATAATAATAATAATAATAAAAATAAAATTTAAAAATTTGCCTAATTAATCAAACTCATTGACTATCTGCCAGGTATGAAGCGTAATGAAAATCTGAGATAAATGCAAGTCCATTCAATAAGTAGAACAATATAGAAAACCTACAAAATTATTGATGCCTAGCGGAATGAAAATTTGCCAAGTTTTCGCATACGAGTATCCAAGACGTCTTTTATGCGAAGATTTTTGCTGTCGTATATGCATCGTTGAATGCAAGTAAGTAAGTAAAAACGGCATATACTCTATATGACGCCATTGACCCGTTAAGGGTTAATATACAACAAGCACAAAGAGTTCCGCTCTGTTAATTATTATATGTGACGTTCATCTGGACGAATAAATGAAATACTACTTTAAAATAAGTTTTTATTGCAGCATGATTTTACTAAATAAATAAATAAAATTAAAAGTAAAAAAAAAAAATTAAAAAAAAGAAAAATTAAACAATAATTTAAATAAATCTTTCTTCAAGAACTAATTGTTAAGATTCCCGTAATCATTAAGAAAAAGGCAATAAAATGAAACACATAAACAACAGTTCGTCACACAAGCCACCATCATATATACTGTCATGGTTACTGATCTCTTTGTTATTATTTATGAGATTTGGTACCACCATCGGTAGCAGTCATAGCGGTGCCACATTTATGCCAGCCTTAGAATGTTATGATCGTTACAGCAAACCACAGGTAAATTCTATTTATACATATATACATATATACATATATATACATATATATATTGCCCAAAAAGTATCGGGAATATTTATATTTCAAAACAAATCCATTTCACTCGAAAGAATTCCAGGAATAATCCCGAGATTTTAAAAGATCCCTGTTGGTCTGGTATTTTATTTTTTGAATTTTGTTTCTTAATGTTGGTGCCAACTTTGTTTGCTACATTGCAGTTATGGGCAACGGCGATCAGTCAGTTATTAATAATTGGACCGTATTTTTTTATGAAAGTTTAGTTCAAATCTGAGATGAAATTTTACAATCACGTACCCTTTCCGATTCCAAATTGTCCTGTTACTGCACTGAAATAATTCTCCTGTTCTACACTAACGACACAGGTACAGATGACAACTAACACGGGATTCACTTAACTAGCTTTAATTGAAAAATTCTGGTTTCTCTTTTCATATAAGTATGTAGGCATATATTTAAATGGTTTATTTATTCAAACGAAAATATGCTAATAAGTTAATATCCTCATACGCAAGCTTGTTTTGCGATATCAATTACTTGACGTTATAAATACATGTCTGAGACAATTCTCATACAAACAACATACAAACAATGTATTGTTTACTTTATATTCACGTATAAGCATATGGACATGCTAGTGTGGCAATGAAATTATGAATTGAATTCAATTGAAATGAGATACCAATGAATTTATCATAAACGAAAAGATGAATGCACATTTCATTAATAAAACTGCTAATGCTGGAACGATTTTCACAAAGCGTACATATTTACATTTATATATATTTCCATTTATATATATGTGTGTGTATAAAACATTTTCATTGAAGAAAGAAGGAAGAAATATCGTCAAGTTTTTGAAGCTAATGCCCGCAAATACAAATAAATGCCAAATATGTGCGATAAAAATATCGATTTGCAGATCTCTACACATTTCTTCTTATTACATCAAGCATACGATCGATTTGCTTTCTAAGCACATCATCACTAAAAGAAAAAAAAAATGAAACCTGTAATCAAGACAACTCTTCTGCGTTAAGCGCCATAGTCGACTACGCCAACTCGTCATAAGGACGAATAGACAGACCGCCAGGAGCGACCTATTTCGTAGATGTATCTTAAGCTCCCGCCTTCCATACCCTATAATCTTTTGTCGAAGCTAGCACAATGTACGCATTGCGGAGAGGGAGACAGATAGAAAGAGAGAGAGAGAGAGAGAGAGAGAGAGAGAGAGAGAGAGAGAGAGAGAGAGAGAGATAAAAAGACAGAGAGAGAGAGAGAGAGAGATAAAAAGAGAGGTAGAAAAGGGGAAAAGAGAAGAAGAGACATGAAGTAAAAAGAAAAGAAAACGGGAGATAGGTGACGCAGAAAAAGGGAACGAATACTTGATAGTCATTACGACATCAGACAAGTTTCTACAAGTTTCGCCAGCTTTTGAACATGTCCAGGAGCTTATAGAAATAGGTTTTAGTGCAGTTTCATCGTACAGTAGCAAATTTACATCTTCCATTGCAGCGAGATCATTTTAATAGATTGATGTGAAACGACTTCTGAAAAAAAAAAAAAAATGAAAAACTGAAATTTCCCTCTTTCCAACCTAAAAAATAAGAAATTGTGAGCATATCGAAGTCGTAATTATAACACTTGATCTCAATTGCCTCTATAAGCAATGGCGAAGCTTAACTTCTGCGTCGCCTGTGTCATCTTTGAAGCAAAAGAGCAGCTTTTCCTTTTATACCCATGACCGAAGGATGAGGGGTATATTCATTTTGTCAAAATGTTTGCAACGCCCGGAAGAAAGCATCAGAGACTCCACAAAGTATCGGCATCAAATTCTAAATCAATTTAAACATGTCCGTCTGTTCGTTTGCCCGTCTGTGTAATGTCTCTTGTAAGCATTCTCCTGGCAGCAAAAATTAAGCTGTCAATTTGAAATTTAACAGAAATAGTGGAAATTCTTACACGCAGGTTGTTATTGCAAATGGGCTAAATCGGTCGAAGGACACGCCCACAGCACCATGTAAACTGAGAGCACCTCTGTTGTTCAAAAGGAATGAAAAATGGAATTTGAACGCATATCTATGGGCGATGCTGTGGAATTAATGTACAAAAATGGAAAAAATTGACGTAGCCTACCCGATATTATAGTGCCTCAAAATGTACCTTCAAAAACCCCATAAAGAATATAAATTCCTGGCCAGTTGCAAATTTGGAATGCACCTAAGCATGTCCGTCTGTTCGCTTGTCCATCTGCACAACCGTGTGTCTAGTGTTTGTGGTAAACATTTTCCTGTTAGCGAAAGTGAAGATATCGCCTAAAAATTTGCAAAAGAATTTAAAATTGACCTAAACTTTTCAAAGGACGCGCTTACAACGCCTACATGCTTGTACGACAAAAACTTTTATTTTGAAAGTAGAAAATATCAGCTGCACCCGCTTTATGTTATAGAGCACGAAAATGATGTTTTTTTACTTCTTTTGTCCTTTTTAGGATAACGGTGATGGGTATCAAAGATTCGGTCCTGACCGAATTTAATTTTCTCACTTGTTAATCTTCAACTGGTACTCTCAGTGTAATCCCATTCACTTTACCTTCAAATGACTTTTCCCTATCGCCATTGCAATAAACTAATAAGAAAATGACTAAAGCAGAAATTGCATTGAGAATGTCAAAGAGACGAAGAAGAGATTGGCGAAGACCGTTCAAAGTATTGTTTAAATTTTAGTTTGAAGTATTCGAAGTAAAAGCAAACTTGTGAAAAGTGAAGCCTACAATGATTTTTCGAAGGCTTTTCTGAATTTTTAAGTGCTGATTAATCGATCCCTTAATCATGATCTTTTAATTTGCAGAAATGTATGCCAGAATTCGTAAATGCTGCCTATCAGCTACAGATTGAAGCGACCAATACATGCGGTGAACAGGGCGATAACCATTTCTGCGTGCAGACAATGAATTCGAATCATAAAAATTGTGAATTTTGCCGGTAAATTAAATTAAGATTATATTCAAATGAATAGTTGAAACGATGTTTGTCTTCTTGTTTCTGCACAAACACAGATGGGATGATCATAATCCAGCTTTTCTAACGGATTTACACGATCCGCAAAATCCAACATCATGGCAATCAGAAACCATGTACGAAGGCATACAACATCCGAACCATGTTAATCTAACGTTGCATTTGGGTAAGATATAAGAAAGCAACAAACAATGAACAGCAAGCAATTCGCTACATTCATATTTCAATTATATTCGTTTACTACGAATTATAGGGAAGTCATTTGATATCACATACGTTCGCATTCTATTTCGTTCACCAAGACCTGAATCGTTTGCCATTTATAAACGCACTAGCGAAACTGATCTATGGATACCGTACCAATACTACAGTGCTACTTGCAGAGACACTTACGCTTTGCCAGATTCCAGAGCTATACGCAAAGGCGAGGGAGAGGCTCATGCTTTATGTACCAGCGAATATAGCGATATTTCACCATTAAGAGATGGTGAGATAGCTTTTTCAACTTTGGAGGGACGTCCCAGTGGTATACATTTTGAGCGAAGTGCAGAATTACAGGTAAATATGAGAGAATACGCACTACTACAACGCTCTTGAGTACAAAATATTTTTCATTTATTCATGTATGCGCTCTTTTAAGGAATGGGTTACTGCCACTGATATACGAATTACACTCGACCGTTTGAACACGTTCGGTGACGAGCTCTTTGGCGACGCTCAAGTACTCAAATCATATTTTTATGCCATCTCCGATATTGCAGTGGGAGCACGTTGCAAGTGTAACGGTCATGCTAGTAAATGTGTGGCCAGCACCGGCATGAATGGTGAACGTAAACTGGTATGCGAGTGTCGTCACAATACTGATGGCCCCGATTGTGAGAAATGTCTGCCACTATACAATGACGTCAAATGGAAAAGGGCCACCTCAACAGAAGTCAACGAATGCAAACGTAAGTGAGCATATGAAATAAAAAGCCTTAAATGGCAAAAACAAGTGTGTCTATGACTTTTGACTGAGATGCGCTGCTGCAACCACTATTTAAGATGATTAAACTACCGTTAGGAGAACGAAATGAGCTAGTTAGGTAAACACCAACAAACAAGTAAGAAGTAGTCGTAGTGATAAATGATAGGATGAAAGTCAATCTATTTTTAATGTTCCTAAGAGTTTGTTATAGTTCAGGTCAATGGGACTATGAACTAAAAACAAATAAAATTGATCTATATCCCGCACAATGGTATCTAGTGAATTGTAAGTGCTTTAAAGATAAATAGATGCAAATCCGGCATAGAATCTGCCCTGTTTTTTCCTCAACTTTATTATATTTTTCTTTTAAATCGTTTTCTTTCAGGGTGTAATTGTAACGGTTTCGCTGATAAGTGTTTCTTCGATGCTCATCTCTTCAATTTAACGGGCCACGGTGGTCACTGTTTAGACTGTCGCGAAAATCGTGATGGTCCAAATTGTGAACGATGCAAAGAAAATTTTTACATGCGCGAGGATAATTATTGCATACACTGTGGCTGTGATCCAGTTGGTTCACGTTCTCTGCAGTGCAACAGTCAAGGCAAATGTCAATGTAAGCCAGGTGTCACTGGTGACAAATGTGATCGTTGTGAAATGAACTACTATCAGTTTGGGCCACACGGCTGCCAACCTTGTGGTTGTGATTCAAGAGGCTCGTTTGAGAATGTGCCATCCTGTGATACCGAAACTGGCATTTGTCGTTGTAAGGATAATGTGGAAGGCAAACGTTGCAACGAGTAAGTGATTGCCATCATTCTTTAACATTTAATAATTAAGCGTTGCGCGTTTTCAGATGCAAACCCGGTTTCTTTAATCTTGATTTAACAAATCGTTTCGGTTGCACCCCCTGTTTTTGCTATGGTCACACGTCGGAATGCCAAACGGCTCCTGGTTATTCGGTGGTTTCAATTGCTTCCAATTTCAATAAGCACAAAGAACGTTGGAGTGCTGTGGACTTATATAATCGCGATATGGATATTAAATATAATCAGTATAGTCGAAGCATAGGTACCACAGCTCAAGGCAATGAGTACGTATACTTCCAAGCTCCAGAACGCTTCTTAGGTGACCAACGAGCTTCTTACAATCGGGATTTGAAATTCAAGCTACAGTTAGTGGGCCAAGTGGGACCTAGCACGAGCGCTAACGATGTCATTTTGGTAGGTGCTGGTACCAAGATCTCTTTGCCTATCTTTGCCCAGAATAATGGAATGCCCGATCAAAATCTTAAAGAATATTCGTTTCGTTTGCACGAACATCGCGACTATCAATGGCAGCCAAGTCAATCTGGTAGAGGCTTCCTTTCCATTCTCTCCAATCTAACGGCCATAAAAATAAGAGCCACTTATTCGGTGCAAGGTGAAGCTATTTTGGATGATGTCGAATTGCAAACAGCTCATCGGGGTGCTGCCGGTCATCCAGCAACCTGGATAGAACAGTGCACCTGCCCCGAAGGCTATTTGGGCCAATTTTGCGAATCTTGTGCCCCAGGTTATCGGCACAGTCCGGCAAGAGGTGGACCTTTCATGCCTTGCATACCTTGCGATTGTAACGGACATTCCGATATTTGCGATTCTGAGACTGGGCGTTGCATTTGCCAACATAACACTACTGGAGACAATTGTGATCAGTGTGCCAGAGGTTACTACGGTAATGCCCTAGGTGGTACACCCTACGACTGCAAACGCTGCCCTTGTCCTAACGACGGCGCCTGCATGCAAATTAATGGCGACACTGTTATCTGTACGGAATGTCCTGTAGGGTACTTTGGTGCCAGATGTGAACAATGCTCCGATGGCTTTTATGGTGATCCGACCGGTCTTTATGGAGAAGTTCAAACTTGTAAATCATGCGACTGTAATGGTAACGTAGATCCTAACGCTGTAGGGAACTGCAATCGCACCAGTGGCGAATGTTTGAAATGCATACACAATAGTGCAGGCAAATATTGTGACGAATGCCTTCCCGGTCACTTTGGTGATCCTTTAGCCCTTCCGCATGGCCACTGCGAACGGTGCAGTTGCTACCCTCCCGGTACCGAACAGAATGAAGAAGGCGTATCTCAGTGTGATCAAATTACGGGTCAATGTCATTGCAAACCCAACGTTATAGGCCGTGACTGCGGTGAATGCCAACCGGGCTATTTTAATATTATGTCCGGCAATGGCTGTGAGAACTGTATGTGTGATCCCGTAGGCAGTTATAATTCTACCTGTGACCGTTTCACTGGGCAATGTTTCTGCAAACCGGGTGTAGTGGGCCTACATTGCGACCAGTGTGCCGTTTATCATTACGGGTTTTCTTCGGAAGGCTGCAAACCATGCGAATGTGATGACAGCGGTTCTAAAGGCTTTCAGTGCGATCAAAATGGCCAATGCCCCTGTAATGACAACGTAGAGGGTCGACGATGCGACCGTTGCAAAGAAAATAAATACGATCGACATATGGGATGTATTGATTGCCCAGATTGCTATAACTTGGTGCAAGATGCCGCTAATGAGCATAGGACCAAACTGAAAAGCCTCAGCTCTACTTTAGATGAAATTGCTCGGACACCAGTAACCAATGATGAAGAATTTGAAGCCAAGCTGAAGTCAGTGCAAGAAAAAGTTGATATTTTGCTAAGCGATGCGAAATATGGAGCTGGCGACGGTGGTCAAACATATGTAGAAGTTTTAAATGATTTACATAAGCGTTTGGAAGGCATAAGTACACATTTGGACAGTGCTGATTCATTGCAGGATAACGCAAACGAGGAAATCGAAAAAGGACGCCAGAATCATACGAAGGCTCAGGACATTATTGATGCTGCCAATAATGAAATTAAGAACGCCATGAATATGCTTAACGATGAAGGCGCCTTGGCCCTAGCAAAGGCTCGCAATAAATCTGTTGAATTTGGTGTACAATCGAATCAAATATCTGAAATCTCTCGAGAAGCTCGAGCATTAGCCGACCGTTTAGAATCGGAAGCACAATTTGATTTGAAAAATGCCAAAGATGCCAACGATGCCGTCGAAAAAGCCTATGAATTAGCTAAGAGCGCAATTAATCTACAACAAAAAGTTAGTGATGAGCTGAGGACTGAAGTGCGTTTAGAATTGGATACGGTTAAATTGTCTTTGGGGACTACCGCCCAAACTACTAAAGAAGCTTTACGGAAAGCGAATGAAGTTTACGATACTGCCCTAACGCTGTTGGCTGATGTCAATGGTCTGACTGCACCGGATATTGATATCAAGAAATTGAAACAAGAAGCATTGGAAGCAAATGAACAAGCTGATGAACTTCTGAAACGAGTCAATGCTATCTCAAATAATAATGGTGAATTATTTGCAGATTTTGAGGATGAGTACAGTTTAGCCGAAGTTATCTTAGAAAGGTAAGCAAAAAATTAATCATAAACAACAATTTTAATAAATATTTATTTAAAGAGCCGATCAACAAAAACTGGATGATATAAAGCTTTTAGAGCGAGCCAAAGACGCTTACGACAAAGCTACTAAAGCCGTAGAACAAGGTGATAATACCCTGAAGGAAGCCAACAACACTTATCATACTTTAGCAGGTAAGCCTGTTCTTCTTTTATATAAGTTAATAAAACCAAAGTAAAATATTTAAAACCCAATTTCATCGAACAAGGCTTTCAATCTGATGTTCAGCTTTCATCGGAAAGGGCGCAATTTGCTCTGAAAACTGTGCCGATCATAGAGGAGGAAATTGAAAAAGCTGAAACTTTAATAAGACAAGCGGAAACAGCTTTGGCTGGCGCCAATAAGAATGCCAATGAAGCTAAACAAAATGCTCAAGAAGCTCAACAAAAATATGCCGAACAAGCCTCGAAGGTAAATATTAAGTCCCACTAGGACAAGAGAATGACCGATCGTTACAGATTCCAGAATTGCGGAATCCTTAGAATTTGCGTTTCTCTCAAAACAAGGGATTCCTTAAGGCATTATCTATCGCAAATTGTAAACCGCTTTCATCTAAACGAAGACAAAGGGTGTTAGTAACATTAATCAATGTACATCGTATCCGATTCGATACTTCATCGATCCATTTGATTTATTTTCTCCTAACTCATCACACCTTTATCTCTTGCATCTGTCCACTTTTCGAAGCACTGAACTTATTCATTTTCGTGCTGATTTTAAAAAGTTAAATGACGCAATCCACTAATAGTTCAAGTTCAGTTTAGTTAGGCAGGGCGCAATTGCAGTTTAAGAAGCTGCAGAAAGTAGAACGATGACTTGCAAAAAATCTTATCCCTTAAAGTAAATTTAATCGAAAACTTTCTATCTTTTCTTCCTGTTAATCGCACTAACAATTGCCGTAAGCATGTCTTAAGCCGTCGAAGGATATTTAAAATATCGCGTTTTTTTTTTCTCGCTTTTTGTAGGACGCAGAACATATACGGAAACGAGCCAATGAAACTAAAGTTAATGCGCGTAAATTAAGGGATGAAGCAGACCAGTTGAATCATCGCGTAAAGGTAACCGAAATCGACATAAGTAAACTGGAGGACTCGTCCAGTAAAGACGATAATCTTGTGGATGACGCAAAACGAAAGGTGATTACTTTTCCTTTTCTGATCCTTCATAAAATAATTTAATGAATGATTTTTAGGTCGGCCAAGCTAAGGCCGATGCCCAAGAAGTTAAAAAACAAATTGATAAGGCTGTCAATGAATTAGATGCCATTAAAGAAGAACTTACCAATCTGAAAGACATCAATACCGAAGATTTAAATAAATTAGGTAAAATTATTTTCAAAAAAAGTTTTTTATGAATTTGCAAAAGAAAAATTTCAAACAAAAAAAAAATTAATTTGTCACTTTATAGAAAATCGTTTAAATATAGCGGAAGCTGAGTTAAGTCGGGCTAATTTAAATGAACGCATAGATAAATTCCGTGAGATGCGTAATACTCAAAAGAAATGGATCGATAAATATGAAAAAGAAGTACAGGAACTTGAAGCAGAAGTTCTTAATGTACGTCTCATATCAGAAGCACTGCCCATGGGTTGTTTTCAACGAAATCGATTGGAACCCTATTAAAGCAAGCAATACAAGCAATCTCTACATAATTTCCCCTACTCTTTGAAACACACGAATAAATTCTACAACTATTTTTTATTCATTTTTAGTAAATTCGAGTGTAAGTGCCTATTATTTAAAGCAGGAAGTTTTAGTGTTTTTAAAGCTTCCCTAATCTTAATTTCATTCACATTATTACAAAACTCGAGGTATTAAACGAATTGCAATATATCGAATAAATGCAAATGTCTCTTCTTTTCCGTAATTTTAAGTTTTAGTGTTTTTGTTTTAATTTTTTGCCTTCTTTTCTTTGATCAAATATAAGCTTAAGCAAATATTTTTTATTAAATATATAATTGCAATGTACATCAATGTGCCAATATTTAAATAAATGTGTAATTATGTTTTCAAAACTATTTATTACCGTGGTTAACAAATAAAGCGAAGCATCATAACCTATTTATGTAATATTCGATTTTTATACCCATCAACGAAGGATGAGGAAAAGGAAACACCAAAGACCCCACAAAATATATATTCTCTTAATCAGCATCAAATCCTAAATCGATTTAAGTATGTCCGTCTGTCTGTCTGTGTAAAGGCTGTTTTAAACATTCTCCTGGCCGCAAAAATGAAGCTAACGATTTCATATTTGGTGGAAGTTCTTGCAGGTATTGAAAATGGGTCAAATCTATCGAAAGGCACGCCCACAGCACCACGTAAAGTGAGAACACCTCTGTTTTTCAAAGGAAATGAATTGGTTTTTTTCTCATTACACATAAACTATAGCCAATAAATGTACAAAAATTTGTACGCATATTCTATGGGCGATGGCGTAACATCTGTGCACAAAAATGGAAAAAATTGGCCGCGGCTATCCAATATTGTAGTGTATTAGTAATTAATTATATTTTCAATATCTTTATAATAAGCAGAAACAATGTTCAAAACCCCCATAAACCCCGTAAACATGTCCACTTGTCCGTTTGTCCATCTATCTGCTTGCGCAACTTTGTAGTATTTGTGGTAAACATTCTCCCATTAGGGAAAATGAAGATATCGCATGAAAATTTGCAAAAGAATTCGCAATTAACCTCAACATTTCAAACGACACGCCTACAACGCACAGATGCCCGTACGACAAAAAATGTTGCTGGGTTAAACAGTTATGGGTACAAAGGATTCGGTCCCGACCGAATTTAACTTTCTTACTTGTTTAGCCGTACGCAACAAAAAAAAATTCATAGAAATACCAATCAATTTAATTGAACGTTAATGCAATGTATTTACGTCCAGTTCCAACGTTAATCATTTTACGTTAAGGTTACTTTACGTTGAAAGTGCTTCAACGACCATCCTTAAAAAAAAAAAATGTAAATCGCAGTTTGCGGCATAAATATTTATGACAAATAAATTCGCAAAATTTTTATTAACGAAAATACTATCAATTATCGTATTAGTAAACGATTACTGAGAAACCACAAAATTATAGGGTTTTGGTAATGAAATGAACGGCACCAGTAACAATAACAATGATGACAACAATAGCAACAGCAATAATTTTCATTGAAAATATTCGAAATAAAATCACTGGTTTTTTGCGAATTAATTTAAATCGTCTTTAAAACTTGAGCACAATCAGGTCTATTACGATGACGGCAAACTTAAGAGAAGAATTAGAAAGATCACGCTTGTCCCATCAAAAAATTTTAAAACATTTAAAAATAATTTCTTTAGCAGTGGGTGTAGACATCCGTCAACCAACCAGATTCTGGAATCCCATCAAAATGTAAGTCTGACGTGGTAACCAATAGAAAAAATCGAACTAAAATAATCCCTAGTGAAACTTACGGTCTTAACTCCTACAAGTTTTCTTATTATTATTTAAAAGAGAGTGACAACACAAAGCGTATATCAGATTGATTCTGAAATTTAGACAACACTTGTAATAAATTCGTATATTGACAGAGCTATGCGAATTCGGTGACAGCTTGAGTATAATTTTTGATCAGCACATTCATTCCTGAAATCAAGCGTGATTCGTATCTTTGGAAGCAAAATAGTAGGTGCATGAATGTATTCTAACCATTTTTTCACTTGAAAAAAGCATTTGTTGAGAAAAATTGATACAAAATGATATGATATATAAAGATTGTTTCGGCTATGTCTGGTGAGTACGTCGGGTGCGGCAGAACATCCTAGTCGATCTGCAACAATGTGCCCTGGATAACTCTTGCAATTTGTGTAGCCGTCACTTTCCCAAATTTTAGATCTTGCTCTCTGATCCATCACCTGCTAAGCTGCTCGAAACTTCTTTTAGAGTTGGAAATGGGGTTTTCGTTCAATAAGTCTTGCAATTCATTGTCTTCGAACATATGCGATTCTCTACGCCGTTCTTTCCCATTGACATCGACATCATCACTTTGAAACTCTTTCAACCAAAACTGACAATTGAGATATGATGGCGCAGCGTCACCATAACCTACTAAAAGTATTTGATGAGCTTCGGCGACAGATTGCGTCAAATCAAACCACAAAAAGTAAAGGATATCGAAAATTCAGTTTTGAGTGTTCCGCGATTAGCGTCTTTATTCGCTGAACAACTCAACGATATTAGATGGAAAATTTTTATTTTATGTGGGAAAAGGTCAAAATTAACGAATTTATTTGTTGTGTACATTGAAACTTGGCATGACTTCATCGTTTTCACCAATGAAGGTCGCTGATCAAAATATTTGCAAGCATCTGATGCACTGTTCTACGATTAGGGAGTAGATACCTTTGAAATTGAAGCACCGCAAGGAGCTGAAATCAATATGGTCTGAAAAAAAATAAAAAAACAACTAAGTAATTAGAGTCGCTTATAAAATCTTTTATGTGCTTCGGCATTATGCGTGGTAGCCGCATGATACACTCACTGATTTAGTGTTCAATTATCTGCATTATATAAAATGTCTGTCTTAATTTTTTTTTTAATTTATATTTTAGGCTGGCTGTAGCTTTGATTGTAAACGGTTTTATAGGCTTCATAGCCGATTACAACTTTATTCGTAATAATATAAATAAGTCGATTAACGTTTATGCGGATGTAAGTACATTTTTCAAAAATGATTTATCTTAACTCGACTTTTTTTTTCTGTTTTCAGTCCCTTCTTATATCGGTGCAGATCATTATATCGAACATAAAATTAATACATTTAATCTTCAAGCAGCATGAGTTTTACAAAGTCATCAAGATGGCTGAAAACTCTGAGATTTTATCAAATCTAAGAGAATTCGAATTAAGTAAGTGCTAGTCTTCGTCAAGCGTTCTTTATTGTATTCGTGTTTGTAGAGATGTTTAAGTACCAATTATCAGAGAACGAATTATCCGTAGTCAGAACGATATGACTAAATAATGTTTTACCACTCGGCTATGTTTGCATCCTTATCCATCGATGAATTCCAAAGGAAATGGGATCTTAAACTACCTGTTATTTGAAATAAGTCTTTATCCTAGCAAATATCATCGATCATTATAAATCGGTTATCTGTTACGAACAATCTGAGGTCAGAAATTGCATTCTCCTATGACCGAAAATAGCTATTCAAAGCATTATTCATCGCTTGCTACGCATTTTTTCCGCACTTCTGAGGAAAGAGCCAATAATTTTACGAGACCGTCTACGTAAGTATGAATATTTCCAGTATGGTCGTAAGAATGGAAGCTTTGCTCAGCCAAACCATAAGCTATTGGCTGGAAAAGGTGTTAATCATAGGTTAATCGAGATGATAGCACATTCCAATTCAGTGCTGCTAGTGTTCTCGCAGCGAAGACGAACAATGTCATGCGGAAAAGCCAAGCTTTAATATCTTCCCACACATTGCGATCGTTTCCCGCTTAATAATCGACCCAATTTCATCATTTGCACTTGGTGGCTCTCTTCAATCAGGGTTTCGTTATTTACGAGCACTCCAGATGATCGCATTCCATGAGAATGCGGAGAATATTCGACATGACCACCAATACCATTAACAAACTCTCTTATCTGTAGCAGGTTTTTTTTATCAATATTATAAAATACATTATATGCAGCTTTCATCGTCTGCCAGCAAGCGTTCCGAGCTCTCTTGTAAATGAAGCAGAAAAGGTAGCCTTTCCCACGTTCTCGCCTTATGAAAAGGTCCCATTACTCGGCAGCATAACCTACATAATCGCCTAAAGCTTAAAGATAGTATTTTCATAGGAAGAAGTTGCAAATGCCCATATTCAATACAAATTCTTCTTCTTCTACTACTTAGCATATGTATAAATGATGTAATCCTAAAAGACGTAGTTTCTGACATTTTGATATATAAATATATGAATACCGTTTCACAGGCATTTTGCCCAAAGAGAGAAAAATGTGCTTTATACTATATATGTATACATGTTAGTCTCTACTCATTGAGATGGACCCCTAAGAGAATGGGTCATGGGACATTCCGCAACTGAGCTCACTGCAACAAAGCGTTCGGGAAAGGATTTTATTCAAATGTTGAAGTAATTGGAGCCCGGCAATGAGAAAACCGTCCTGCGACAATATTTTTTAATCCAACTAAATATCTTAGAGAACTTGCTGATGTTCTTTATGACACCGTGAAAAAATAGTTTAAAAACCAATGCAATTAAAAATCGTTGCCGGTAAGATAGGGCAGAAGCAAAGCGTTCGCCCTATGCGCGACAACGGTGTAATTCGATCTTGAATAGGATGATCCTACGCCTGATCCTGAACGATCCGATCGTCCGGGTAAAATGCGCCTTTCACTATAAAAGCTCATTATCTGTGTTTAGAAACATCACACATTTTTCACGAAAAATTTCAATTTCCCCCTACGTACTGTTAACCACACATCCGAACACTCGCATTTCAATCACATACATAATTATTTCAACACACATCGATAATCGGTAAGAAAAAATTCGCCTAAAGTTTTATATAATACTTTTTCTCTTTTCGTTACTTCTTTAGCTACAAATGAGCACAAAAACTTAATGCAAAAAATTAAGGACATTCTTAAGGATTCATGGCAAGATATTCACCGACAATTAAGTTTTTTTATTTACAGTTGCTGTGCTATCGTTGGCTGGTATTGGTTAGTTGCTTTGGCTCAAAATATCCACGATCTTTATAAACGTTCAGAACATTTTACTGTAACGACAAGTAAGTTTACAAAAAACAAGTAAGAAAGTTACATTCGGCGGTGGCCGAATCTCGCATACCAACCACTACTCTTTTCTCATTCTACTCTCCGAGTTCTTTTATTTGATACCCATTTCACTGGTATTATTAAGAAAAAAGTAATCGCGGGGTCCACCGTATTCATTTTAGAATTAACCCGCTTATAGGCAGATAGTCTATCTTCATTCTTGAAGAATCTACAAAATAATTTTAAACATTTTGTCTTGCTTGCTCGTCTTGATAAATAAGCACAGCGCCTGAAAGAACTAGGAAAAAGAAAATTTAATAGCTTATAACTTTGTGTGGGCATGGACGATTTTTCCCATTTTTGCACGTAAAGTGTAGAGAGTTTCGCAAAGTAAATGTCGAAAATTTCAGCCTTCTAACTTTTATAATTTTTAAAAAAACGAGCAAAAACCCAAAAATTTTCGTTACGGAAAACGGAGTTGCGTTCAGTTTACGCTCCATTTCCAATAGCAGACTGCGTCCAGAAATTTCCAATGTTTCTACCAAATTTGAAATCGATAGGTTCATTTCTGTGGCACCAGAGTGCCAACAAAAAACACCGCATAAACACACAGATGGACAGACATACAGACATGCATTGCGAAAAAAAACAGAATGCTTGTATCCCCATCTTACAGTGGTGGGTATAATAAGAAACTTTTATATAGTGGCTTTGAAAGGGATCGCAACTAATCATTGCGCCAGCAAACACATATCACGTTGGCAGATTAGAAAGTGACACGGAAGGGAATCTCGCCCTGAGGTCGAGTTGGTAGTAGTTGTAATAAGTAGAGCAACTTCATTCTACGTATTGGATAATGAGTATAAACATAAGGGAACATTTTATAAAACGCATTAAATAACAAATGCATTAAATTCATTTTGAAGCACATCCTGTAAAATATCCAGTTTGGATTAATAAAGGTCCCAAGTTTATCATTCATCCCCTGCAATACATAAATTCTGCGGCATGCAATCACATATCAGGTTTCGGTAAGATTTGATTTTACAACAAATGATTGAATTGAAATAATGTTACAATAAAACTATTCCACTCCCCGTGGCTCAGGGGCCGTTTGCTACGATGGTATATACGTAGTTCTGGTGGTACATTGTGCAGCCTTGGTACACGTTTTAAGAGTATTGGTGGAACATTCAACCACAAATAAAGTTCCACAAGCGAGGAGAGTTCAATATTTATTGGGTTGCATCAGATTCTATCAAAAAATATTTGAGTAAATATATATATATACCAATATATACACACCAAGAACTTGAGAATGAAATATGAATGAATTTTGCAGGCGTTGAAGTGTTCTATTGAAACTATTGAAATGAGACAGAGCGGTTCAGCTACTTGTTATTTATAATATTTTTACCCTCAGACAGGGCTATCTCTATATACATTTTACATAATTGGATAAAAGACTCTGTTATGTATATACGAATACGTTTTGTGTCCGTCAATAAAACCTCCATCTGGCCCTCTTCTCTTCAATTTCTACGGTTTAAGGATATATCCGTGAAGACAGTGGATTCCATCAATTTCGGAGTCAATAACTTTCGATTTATATTTAATGCGCTAAATATTAACTATTATGAGGATTTGCTTAAGAAGAAAAGTCTTTGTAACTGAGTTGTTTTTGGGAGGTTGTCCTTCCTGTCCTTTCTTCTAGAATATGTGGAAGAAAATTCCACAACGCATCTATTAAGCCATTAAGAAAGTAAAAGCTGCTTTTCTCAAAAAATTGCAGCAACTTCTTCGCTTAAGTACTTTGCAGAATTCACAATTTTTCAGTGGTGTAGGGTAATAAACGATCGGAACGGATCGATCGTTTGTAGTGTGCATTTATCTGATTGTGCTTTCAACTTTTAGATTTTATTCGTCGATCGATGGCTTGTTTCGCACCGTCAACTTAATTCAATATTGTATGAATGCAATTATATTATGCATGATCATATTTCAGGCTAGCATAGGCTTGGAAGCTGAAGCAAGTCTGGTTGTCAAAATGTTTTTATATTTAATGGCTATTGGGTTCCAAAATATTATGTATTGTTATAATGGGGAAAAATTGATTACGCAAAGCAATTCATTACCTATGGCTTGGTATAGTTGCTGTTGGTATAATGAATCGGCGGAATTAAAATTTTTGGTCCGAATGATGATCTTAAGAACTAATCGAGCTCTTTACATGAAAATGTCGGGCTTTAGTACAATGTCTTTGATGACCATGTTAACGGTAAGTAAACAAAGGTATTACATAAAATTTCCTAATTGCACCTAGGAAAAGGAATCGTAATTTATTTTTCTAGTTACGGCCTTATACACTACAAACTAATCCCTTAAAGCTATGAATATAATGCGTCCTCTGCACACTAAAAATACTTATCTCCGGCTAAATTGTCGATATCGTATAAGAATCCACTAACTCTCTTCGTTTTTGTAGGGCAGAAAAGTACAGACAGATAGCGAGATGTATTTAAATCTCAATTGTAAGAGTCAAACTCTAAGGCCATTATGTTACAACATATTTTTGATGATATTTTGATCTCTAATTAACGCTATTAGCTTCGGTCGTCGGCTTTTACGCTTCGCCATTTATTTAATACTGATTTGTCATTTTAATGTCAACTTTAGACAAAGTCTTAAACTAGAAGTTAAAGAACCGTTACTTGTTGTGTATAACATCGTGTCCCTGTTATTGGGATAGAACAAGCATAAGTTTAAAAGAGAATGCGAATAAGTGGATAGTGTGAAGTATTGCAAATTATTTGCTATACACTAAGTATTCAGTGTATAAGTAAAGCGTTTTTCTTAAAATCTCAATTTAATTACAACAAAATAACGAAATGTATTTTATTCAAAGTACTATCGATCATTGACCAATATTTTTGATCATCTTTTTTAGCCGCATTAGAGTTCTGTGCTTCGAAGCTGTTTTTCTCATTACAAAGGTCCATTTTTCCACAAGATATTCGTAAGAGCGGACGAATTGCTTAGAGAGACTGTCATTAAAATATTAAATCATAAGAAGAAATGCCTGGTGAGTGACTGTGATCGGAAAGCGTACTGTATACCGAATTATACGATATCATATCCTGACGCCTGATCATGCTGAGGAGAAAGCTTCGTCATAACTTTTGACATATTGTAGACATTTTGCCGTTAATTACCGGCTCAGTTGGTGGTGGTAATGTTACTCAGTAATGATTTCATTGAGTGAGAAGTCCGTATGAACGATTCTTGTTAGCACCAAGAGAAAAAGAAACTTTTATTTTGGGAGGACTCGTCGTACTTCAAGCTTAAAAAACAAATTTTGTGTACACCTCGTCATACAATCTGTGACATAAAGTGTATAGCTGGCACTCTGACGCGGAGCGGACACATTTCTATGAAATACAGTATAATCTAATTACACACTTCCTTGTAGGTGACTTAATCATATATAGTCTTTAAACGGCCTTAAATGATTCTCACCTTACTAACAAGACTTATATAACTTTATATTAACAAAAACACTTTCCTTATGTCAAGTTTAACAATATTTTTATTTATAACGGTTTCGCATATTCTGTGCTATTGAGGGTGAGGATGAGGATGGGGGACAACTTTGAAATAATTTTACACAAAGGAGAAAACTTGTTCGTTAAACAAAAGATATTTAAAGCAAACAATAGGTTAGAGAAGGTATAGCGCAGTGAATCAGAAAAAGAAAGAAATTTGGAAATTCAGCACTAACTTCGCTTACTAAGGAAGGTAAACACGTAGAAGTGTATTCAAAATTTCCAAGCAGATCGAGAATTATGCTCTCACTGCTTTTCCGATGTCCGCATGTAAACAAGACGGAATAATGTTCAATAGGTAAAGCAGAGAAATGCACTGAAAGAGTTTTCTACCCAGTCATCGGCTAAGACATAAAAACCAACAACACGGACTGCCAATTTCTCTCGATAGAACGAAAATATATGTGAAAGAAATGAATGCTTTAAGATCCGGATTCCCAGGTCCCCTCTGGTTTTATTGAAAACAAAATTCGGAAAAAGATGTACGCTACAAATTGCATGAGTAATAACATTTTGCAGTCACTTCATAATCTAATCACTAATATTTGGATATTTTATCTTCATGTAAAGTGCATTAAAGTGCTTTGTCGGAAAAAGGACAAATCGACATCGCCTATATAGGGATGATATTCTTCTTCTTTTATCTATCACCGAGAAAAATCCGCATTGCGTCACATAGAGAGAAGAGACCTTTAAAAAAATATATCGACTTATACAATATTTAGTCATTGTAAGGGTCTAGACCGTTTAGTCCGCTTCTCTCTTTGCACGTCCGTCTCTTCGTCATCACAAATCCGATTTGCATGTATGTCTTTTTGATATTCAAAGTTCTCTCTTTTTTCTTATATACAAAAATATTACGAATACTTCCCGTTCTAATGCCTTATATTCACATTTATTGTAAACTCTTTACAGTTATATCAGACAAGTTGCTCTTATTTTTTACTCTTGAAAAACGTCAGTGCGGATCGATGAAAGCTTATGCCGTTCAGCTCTAGCAAAATTAGCAGATTACTAATGATTTTGTGAACTTGTTCCTCATATAATTTGTACTTAGTTCGCACGTACTCTTGTTCAAATAAAGTCAAATTTATTGTACGTGAAAAATTCAGACCATTTTTTATTACTTGATTTGTGGATTCTGAATACCAAGTACTGTAGACGCAACATGCAATGGAAAGGAAAGCATTTGATTCTACGACTGTAACATGACAGGTGCAGCAATTACTGCTTGCATTTAAATATGCCCCAACAAACAAAACATACCCAAACGATAATCATATACGCACGCACACACAAATCCACACAAACTTAGCCTAACCTAATATATCAAAGATGAAAACGGACTTCGTTACTAGAAATCGTAAAATTCTTACGCAGTGAGACTTAAGTAATAGCTGCTGTCACAAAGAGTCGCGTGTACCAGCAAATCTAGGTTAACCCAGATAAAGGTCGAGATAAAAACCAACAATGGACATCCGTCACAAGACAAGACAAGTGTACATTGCGTCTATCTGCAATATAGTAGGAATTTATTTCTGTTTTTACATTGCATTTTACATGAAAATCTTTACGATAAAAGGCGATCCAATTTGAAGGCGAAAGCGGGAGATGGGCGAATCAGAACGTTGAGAAGGGTAAAGATAAAAAGAAAACTAAGCTAAGCAAAAAAAAAAGAAGCCCTTTGTAAGACAGATGGTTGCCAGAGAACCATCTGTCTGTAAGATATCAGAGCAGTTTCTTCTTTCAGCGGTAATGCGACCAATGAACCGGGCGGCAAAGACAGCAAGCCAATTAAGGCGACTATTCACATGAGCGTGGTCAGCCGTGAGACAACTTTCTCGTACCTCGTTTTCTTGCCTTTAGTATACCTTTAGTATATGTTCGTTAGACAAGCGAACTAATTTATTACTTAGGCACAGCTGTTAAGTTGCTACGGCTCCTTGTATCAGCGCAATCGTCAAATGGAACAATGTACCGACTCACTTGTACCGACGGTATTTAGGTCTATTGTTGGAGCAACTTGAGCAGCACGAAGGTAAGAAGGACCTTTAAGGAAATAAATAAAACAATGATTCCTGATAAGTGATTAAAGATTTGTTCGAAAAGACTGTCCGCAATGTCCGCAATGAGATACCGAAAACAACAACAATTTTTACATTGGCTATTAAGCCTGCAAAGTAATTGCGTAAATTTGTTCTGCGAAAACATGGGTACGTTTAAATTGGAGTAAATTAAAGCACAGTAAGTACCATAACCGAATACTTTGACATTTGAGTTTTCACATTATTTCCACCTAAAGAACCAATAGAAAAGAAATTAAAAAAACAAGAACAACAATTTAAAATATGTCTATAAACTAGCATGGCTTACGATTCTCGAAGGGCATGCAAACTAACACACTGGAAACATTCCCATACATACACAACTACAAGAAGGACTTGTCATTGTGATTTTTCGTAATTATACGATACAATTAAGATCGTTTCAAGTATTCTTGACAAAATCACCTTATGCTTAAAATTTGGATTTTGAAAGAAAAAATCAAAAGTACTTAAAGAATATGTGGTTGCATTACGCTATCAAAGGTAGTGAAAGTAAGCAACCCAGTTCTGCAAAACCAAGAAAGGTGTCCCACGAACACATCGACACATCTACTGCTAATTAAAGCAAGGAAAAGTATTTAATAATTTGAAACTTTTTGCCGAAATGCAAGACCGTGGGAATAGAACATAACATACTGACATTTAATGATCTCCCGACATAATTGCTTTTCGCGTATGCGTTTCCTTTTAATTAAAAATATCTATATACACCTAAATCTCTTTTTAAGTTAAATAGCAAAAATTCTCTTTTTACACGAATTATTTTGTTTTAAAACGATTTTTATAAATTTTTTCAATATCACTCCTCCCAAATATGCAATGTAACTTTGTGTTATATTTATCACAATTTAATTACATTATTACGATTATATGCGTATATGTGTGGGACTCCCCGAATTATGTATAGTTTAAAGATATAATATCGTTTTAACGCAGTTTAGTTTGATTTTTCAAAGTACAATTTACTTTTTTACCCATCACCGAAGGATAGGGAATATATTCATTTTGTCAAAGGAAGCATCAGAAATCCCACAAATTATATATATTCTTGATCAGTATCAAATTCTAAATCGATTTAACAATGTCCGTCTGTCAGTCTATCGTAAGCATTCCCCTGGCGCGCAAAAATGAAGTCGTCGACTTTAAATTTGGTAGAAACATTGGAAGCTTTTGCATGCAGGTTGAAAATGGGCCAAATCGGTCGAAGGACACGCCCACACTACTACGTAAAGTGAGAACACCTCTGTTTCTCAAAAGGAATGAAAAATTGGTTTGTTGTTCATCATTCATAAACTAGAGCAAATAAATTTACAAAAATTTGAAAGCATATTCTGTGAGCGATGCTGTAGCATCTGTGCACAAACATGGAAAAAATCGACCACGCCTATCGAATATTATAGTGTATTAAAATTTAATTGTTTTTTCAACACCTTGATAACGCGCAGAAAAAACCTTCAAAAACCGCATAAAGTATACAAATTCTTGGCCAGTAACAACCCTGGAATGCACCTAAATATATCCGCCTGTTCGTCTGTCCATCTGTTTGTTTGACCAACTGTGTAGTATTTGTAGTAAACATTCTTCCGTTAGCTAAAAATTTGAAAAAAAATGTGGAAGTGAGCTAAACTTTCCTATAACGACAACAAAAACTTTTTCGAAAATAGAAGAAATCAGCCGCACTCACTCCATACTATAGAGCATGAAAATTTAGTTCTTTTCCTTTTTTGTCTCCTTTAAGATAATGATGATGATGGGTATAAACGATTCGATCCCGACCGAATTTAATTTTCTTACGTGTTTTTTTGTTTTAGGTCGCAAAGCAATCTAATATTTTTTTTTTTAACCAAAATCTTTTTTTGCACGAATTTTTCGCGAACGCATCTATCATGTAAAAAGAGAATTATGTGTGTGTATATATACTTTTTGAGAAACTTATTAAATACCATTTCATTTGTTTATTTTCAATTTTTATACAAAATCTTCAAACCATTCACATCAGCAGCTAAGGAAAGTCACATTTTGATTGAAAAGTATAAACAGATAACATGTCCAACATGTTAACAGAAGTTTTGCAAAATGAACAAAAATTTAATAATAAAACGTTGAAAAACTTATATAAAATTTCTTTTATGACTGGAGTTAATATTAAATATAAAACCGATTTTAAGGATCCAGTAAAACTGTAAGTTAATAATATAGGAATAAAGGAAAACAAAATGCAAGTTCTGCGTTACCCACAAGGGGAACCCTTATTAATATCCACCATCAAAGAGGATTACATCTGTTGTCAATCTTCTAAAAGTATTTACAGGTAAAAAGATAACACCACTTTTCAACTATAAACAGATCTACGATTTTGCAAACCTTTCTTTTTATAATTACAATAAGCAGGGCTTTCGAAAGCATTATCAATTAATTAATGGTTTGATTTTAATCATAAACGTTGTAAAAAACATTTTTCAAGATAACTAGGAAAAAGAAGCGGAACGGAATCGGGAAAGCAGAATTTTTAAGCAAATTACTCGCTTGTTTTTATACCCATCACCAAAGAATGATGGGTACATTAATTTTTTCAAATCGTTTGCAACGTCCAGAAGGAAGTGTCAGAGACTGCACATATTCCTGATCAGCATCAAATTTTGAATTGATTTAAGCATGTCCGTCTGTCCGTCTGTGCAATGTCTGTTGTTAACATTCTCCAGGCCGCAAAAATGAAGCTATCGACTTCAAATTTGGCAAAAACGCTGGAACTTCTTAGTTGCATCGAGAGAAGGACTGTTACGAAGCCTGTTAATATATTACATACACTTGACGCGGGTACGCAGTATCCGAAACATTAGACCTTAGACAGAAAGATAATCGAATTATAAAGATCTTAATTTTAAAATTGGCTCAAATCGCCTGCAATACAACTACAATACAATGTACGACTGATGCGATATTGCGCACATACACTCTTCTTAGTTTAGTTGAAGATAAAGAGTGGCGCTCAGGTTCTTTAGCGAATTCAATAGATCCAAAGCGCTGGAAGTAGCAACAATAATTTCGAGAACAGGAGATCAGACAGAGTCATATCAAGTATTCCATTACATGGCGTTGGCCATTTGTCTAGCAAAGTTTGCGCTATGATCGTCTTGCGCAAAAGCACTATATGGTCGTGATTAAGATGTCCGCAGTTAACTATACATGCATCTTCTTCATATTGTCCATAGTTCCGTTATTTGTAGTCATCGACTTTTAAGGTTCGTTTCCATGTTTCCCAAAAATGTTCTAAAAACATTTTTCGTTGTCGGGTATGTGAAACTTATTTCGAAAAATCAAACTTAACGCAGATGAATCTTTCTATTATAAAAAGTGTAATGAGCAACAAAAAACAAAAAAAAATCTGCACGTACTGAAGATCACTGTATCGTCAAACAGTGCAGATAAAAAAAAATTGTTTTCGATATTTTCTGTACGAGTTTTTAATGTACAATGATAAATTTGGGGTCCTATGTCCACTGAATCCAAATGGTAATCTCTAATCTGAATATGAGAAGAAATGGACAGATTTGGACACAGGGGATCACATGGTCTATCTTCAATTCTTTTTATAAAATGAAGATGTCCTTGAAATCAGTTGTGTGAGATTATCTATGTATGATACTAATTATTTTTACTGACTTGCAAAACTCTATCCTCAGCACAACGAATGGCACGAACAAAAGCAAAAGTTGGACAACTCGATTTCACTTGATATATGGATGAATACTTGTGCAAACTTCATCATGCTCCCACTTTTTTTTTTTAATTAAAATTTCACTTTCTTAGTCATTGGCTGATCTGATTGAATTAAATTGACACTCAATTGATCTGTAAGGAGCAAATTTCCTGTGGATGGGGTAAGCTTAACGGTTTACCAGATATACCTTCAAGAACATTTCTTTGATCTTGGGACCCTATTGAAATTTTTAACGTTCCGTTGTCAGATCCATACGGCACCCATAGAGGATATGTAGACCTGGGCAACTCACACATTGTTCAAGTTAACCAGACCATTTATTCTAGAATTTTGAACGGTGACGGCCTTTATCATCTTATGAATCCATTTAAATCTTGGTAATTTATATTACTTGACTAAATAAATACACCTACGACACATACGTTCTTATTACTGCGCTTGACCCTTAGAGAAGGTAATACATACCGTTGATTTATCAGCACATCACGAGGACCCCTAATTAACCATCCAAGTAGACTTAGACACGGAATGGAGCACGGAGAACGGAGAACGAAAATTTTCAGCTGACTTCTTCTTCTTTTTCTTCAATTCGAAAGCGGACGTTCGGTAGCTAGTTAGCCGAACGAGCCATATCTCAATTCGAGATGAGCTTATGCTGATGTCGAGTAAGATTCTACATTCCACAATCTGTCTGGCTGCTTTGACAATCGCTAACCCTGTACTATGGACTTAACATCAAGAATATTTAAAAGTACTTCTTCTAACTTATAGGACCTGTGGTACCAAAATGCGATGTCACATCACTTAAGATATACGCATGTAATTTTATAAGTATTGCTAAAAACTACAGAAGTATCTCTCGATGATGGATACAGCAAACCATTACTGTAGTGGAAACTATAAAAAAAAATCTATTTATTTATTTTTTAGTGTTAACTTATTTCTAATAATAATTTCTTTGATGGGCTTATGTGCTCAATATTGCTTGGTATGGCATAATCGTCACGAATCTTTCGTAGAGTCTGCCGATGTAAGTTTCTCTTACCAATTTTTATTACTTATTATTAAAAAAAAAATAAAAAAATTTTTCCTAAGGCCATTTGTACCGCCAATCAAGCTTGGATATCCATTTTTAAAATGATATACCTTGTGTTTGTTCAGCACAAATTCTATGATCTTTTGCATGCGGCTACCGATGGCAGTCTATTGTACGACTTAGGAATCTTTGACTTGGGTAAGTTTGAAAAAAATAAAACAAAAATGTATTCATATTAAATATCTTGATCTTGAATACTCATCACCTCAACTTTTTCATTAATTGTTCGAAGAGCGAATGAATTTTTACTTCGCTTTAATAATAATTTTTGAAATAATTTTCAAATTCATTTTCGCTCTATAACACAATTGATTATCGGAAATGCATTGATTAGCTCTGTGGTTTTTCTGTTGAAGTTCGCTTGAAGATCGTTCGGATTTTTTTTGAATTCGCGCCCATCTTTATGAGCATATTGATGGATTCTCCTCTTTTTCATTGCAATTTTTACGACTCTTCCTATGTCAAATATATACATATGCACACACATGCTACATAGTGAAAATGCTGTAAGCCTAATTAACTACACTAAAAACTATTATGAAATATATTCGACAAAGTGAATTTTTTGAAACGATATTCGATTGTATTCTTAACGTCACGATCATAAATCCGATAAGTTGACGATGGCGTCTTTCAACTTTTACGAACGAATGAATCATTAGAACAAATCGAATTTGGCTTACCAACCAACTCGAATCCAGAATGAACATCGTGACATAAACTCATGAGATGCAAATGATGTCGATGTGTAGGTCTTTTGGTCTGGTGATGGGTATATTTCGATGAAATTGAATGATTTCGAGATAAAATATTGTGAACTTTTGAAAATTTTCCAGCCATTAACTGCAAGGAACAGTTATTAAAAGAGGTTAAGGATATCTTGCGCGACTCATGGTTGGATATAAGAAGACAATTGAATTTCTTCATATTCTCGTGTATGATGGCCTGTGGGTTTTATATGTTCTCCTGTTTATTTGTTAATTACTACTACATGCATATAAATCCTCAAAATTTTACTTTGCAATTACGTAAGTTCTTTCTCAATATGTATTATGCTATAATAATAAATTATTTATTTGTATATATATGTATCTGCTTATTTATCTTGCTATCTATTTATGTAGTTATGTATACATTTTTAAATGTGTGTATTCATGCAATTATTTAAGTATTTATTGAACTATCTATTTATAAGCTTACGGTTCTATACCCACCACCGAAGGATGAGGGGTGTATTCATTTTGTCAAAACGTGTGCAACGCCCAGAACGAAGCGTCAGAAACTCCACAAAGTGCATATATTCTTGATCAGCATCAAATTCTAAATCGATTCAAGCATTTCCGTCTGTCCGCCTGTGTAATGTCTATTGTAAATGTTCTCCTGGCGCGCAAAAATGAAGCGTTCGACTTCAAATTCTTCAGAAACATTGGAAGTTTTCCCATTGAAAATGGGCGAAATCGGTCGAAGGACTCGTCCACAGTGCCACGTAAACTGACAACACTTCTATTTCTTAAAGGGAATGACAAATTAGTTTTTGCTCACTACTCATAAACTATAAAATTTGAACGCATGTTCTATGGGCGATGCTGCAGCGTCTGTGTTCAAAAATGAAAAAAAGTCGACCACGTGTGCCTCTATAAAATAGACACAAGCTTGAAAAACTCCATAAAGTACCCATATTCTTGGCCACTATCAAATTTGGAATGCACTTAAACATGTCCGCTTTTTCGTCTGTCCATCTGTCTGTTTGCGTAACTTTGTAGTATTTATGGTAAACATTCCTCTGTTATGACTTAACTTTTCAAAGGACACGCCTACAACGCCCACATGCCTACATAAGCAGAAGAAATCAGCTACGCCCGCTCCATATTATAGAGCATGAGAATTTTGTTCTTTTACTTTTTTGCCCTTTTTTGGGGTAAACGGTGATGGGTATAAAAGGTTCGGTCCCGACCGAATTTAGTTTTCTTACTTGTTGTTTTTATTTTCGTTTTTATATAAAAGCAATGCCGGCTCTATTTCCTATGTGGCATGATTACGGTATGACCTGGCCTTATTATCCAATACAGTATGTCATTGTCGGTATTGAGAATTATATTTGCGGCATGTGTAAGTTAAACATAACAAATTTTATATTTCATTTTTATTAATTTGATTATAAAATTTGATTCAGGCGCTGTCTGCTTTGATGGAATTTTCATAGTCGTTGTTGTACATTGCTCGGCCTTGTTTCAAATTTTACATCAACTCTTGCAGCATGCCACCGATGAGGATATACCACGTTCAGAAAGAGTTAAATATCTATTATGTTGCGTACAATTGCATGACCGGATTTACAAGTAAACGGAAGAATACAACTCTTCGTTCTTAAGATTAATCATATTTTTTTCGAAATATATTCAGTTATTATGCGAAGATCAATAGTATGTACAAAAATCCAAGCTTAGCCCAATGCTTGTTAAGTATGTTGGTTTTGTGTGTGGTCATGTTTATGGCTAATGTCGGTCTAGAGGAGGACATCACGTTATTCTTTAAAATGCTATGTTTCCTAATGGCTGCCGGCTTTCAAATTGTTATATACTGTTATAATGGTCAGAAAATTATAACTCAGGTCAGTCATTTTTATTTCACTCAATCTCTACCTTCGGCCAGATTATAATATATATACATATATACATAGACATTGAATGTATCCTTAAGTTTATTTGGATTATTATTCGAAGAAAACAAGTAAGAAGACTAAATTCGATCGGCAGCGTATCTTTTATATCCATCATCGTTTACCCCAAAAAAGACAAATGAAGTAAAAGAACAAAATTCTCATGCTCTATAATAGGGAGCAGACGCACTTGATTCCTGCTTTTTTCAAAATAAAGGTTTCTGGCATAGAGGCATGTGGGCGTTGCGTCCTTTGAAAAGCTTAGGTCAATTTCAAATTCTTTTTCATTTTCGCTAACGGGAGAATGATTACCACAAATACTACAAAGTTGAGTAAATAGACAGATGGACGGACAAACAGGCGGACATGTTTAGGTGCATTTCAAATTATGATTATATAGGTATTAAAAAAAGGAAGTTAAATTTTAATACATTATAATATTGGATAGGCATGGTCAATTTTTTCCATTTTCCTACAGATACTGCAGCATCGCCCATAAAACATGCTTTCAAATTTTTGTACATTTATTTGCTATAGTTTATGGGTAATGAACAAAAACCAATTTTCCATTCCCTTTGAAAAACAGAGGTGTTCTCAGTTTACGTGACACTGTGGACGTGTCCTTCGACCGATTTGGCCCATTTTCATTTCAATACCAACCGACGGACAAAAACTTCCAATGTTTCTGCCAAATTCGAAGTCGATAGCTTCATTTTTGTGGCCAGGGGAATGTTTACAACAGACTTTACAAAGGCGGACAGACGGACATGCTTAAATCGATTCAGAATTTAATGATGATCAACTAAATATATACTTTGTGAAATTCGGCGATGGATATAAATAAGCGAAAAAATCACTCAACTTATGACAACAGAAAAGCTTCGATTATTTCAAACATGTTCACAGGAGTTGACACAAACAAATTCTATATATATATAAAAGTAAATTCTTTTCTACAAATTTTTCTCCTCTCTTAAGAGCGGAATGTCTCCTTCAAGTTGGTATAACTGCTGTTGGTATAATGAATCGCCGCAATTCAAATATATCATTAATATGATGGTTTTAAGAGCTAATCGTACTTTATATTTGCAAGTCTCTGGCTTTACTACGATGTCACATATGACTTTATTATCGGTGAGTAAACAATTTATTTAAAAGAAAAGGTTTTCTTTCACTTTAAATATTTTCTTTAGATTGTTCAGACAAGTGGTTCATATTTCTTGTTATTAAGGAATTTAAGCGGCATGGATTAACTTCTTTCATTTGTGCAGCAGAATATAAAAATAAAGAGTTCGCACTTTTTAAAATAATCTTATGACAATTTTTGATTTTTACATTTTTTGAACACTGGAACTACCGACATTTTCCACATACCCATCTCTACCAAAAAAGATCATTTAAATCCCCTATATTTGTCGACTTGCCACAGTTGCAAAAATGAAGGTAGAAAACTGAAATTTAGCCCAAACATTGCCTGATTCATTAAAAATGTAAGGTTAAAGGCCGAGTGGGCTCTGTTTTTGTGCTCGGCCGCAATATGAAAGAAACTGAAGTAATCTCGGAAAAACGCCGAAGTCTATAACTATCGATCCCGTGAAGATATTTCTTAAAACCTACGACCCAAATATTCGTCAAGATCACTCTATGAAAGTCGTATCATAATAGCGTTAACAAAATTTGCTACATTCACCGACAGCAGCACGATGACCATATTTCAGCCTTCATACTCCACTTATAACATACAGAGACGCACTTTAAAAAACCGTAAAACCCTTTCGTAAATTCGAAACGAATGCACTCATGTCTGTCTGCTCATTATAATTTGTCGCCGAAATGTTGTCCATCCCAAAATGCAGATGCAAAACTGAAAATTCAGCTGAATATTTTTTATTTAAATTCAAACGATAAGTTTAAAACCGGGTAGTAAAACGCGATAAGCAAAAAAATCTATGCAAAACTTTGATATCTACATTTTTTAATACTTCTTTCAGTGGCTTATATCATACAACAAATAGCTAATAAAATTTGGTGAGAAACATTTAAAATTTAACCAAAAAAGAAGCCATAATTGACGGCAATTAAATAAAACATTTTGCGTTTTTTTTATATTCGTTTAAGATACGATGTACCTAACCTATGTGTGAAAGTAAGTTTAGCTTTATTATTTGCTTTTTATGGCATCTTCAGGGTTTCAGTTCTCCTTCACATAAAATGTTACATGAAATATACACAACTTGACATATTTTATAATTATTATTTTTTAATTATTATATAAATATTAAAACTCATCTTACCTCTCATATAAAACAAGTTTCTTATGTTTTTTCTTCTTTATCGACACTACCGCTACTTAGCAAGTAGAACTACTTATCATTTAATGCAGTCTTTATGAAATGGAAATTCTTTTATATTCAAATATGGTAATGCTGTTCTAAAAATTGTACTTAAGCCACACACAAAGGTGCGTTATTCCTGTTTTACGTGTTAAAAAGTCATAAGAGAAAAGTATAATGAAAAGTCGCACCACCGTATTATTTAATAGGAAATAGCAAAAACGATGAGGCGTTATTTTCGTCTTCGGGTTAAAAACTTCCAAGTGATAAATATAACGGGCACCCACGCTACCGAATTGTTTTACATGACAATGTCAACAAAAACATATGGTTTCGAAATCAAAAATAAAGAAATCAACATAAACCACATATTGAAAGGACCAACAATACGAAAGTTAATGTAAAAGTAAACAAGCTTGTTCATTGATTAGTGATAAACAAGATTGAATAGATAAAAGAGTTTTGTACATGAATTGATCAACAATTTGGAAATTACCATTTACACTAATAAACATAAACATTTACTCTACTAAAACAAATTGACGAATATATTTCAAGTTTAAAATAAGTGGATTTTATTGCTTGTTTTTCATTTCTTATAGAATAATGCGTGGCATAAAGCACAATTGCAAGTCATATAATATAAAAAAAATGTGGATTTAGGAAACCATTAGATATATAACTTTAAAATTCAAAAGAAACAATCATTAATCCTTCTTGTACCTTTTTTCTTTTTGTTTTATTTGTATATACGACATACAAAACCATATGATCTGTCTATTCCCATAAAGTTTTGAAAAAAGTCGGCAAAGTTAAAGTCCCAGCCCGAAAATAGGAATACCGCTTCATTGTGTTAGCTCCCATAGGTCCATATTAAACGCTTTTAACATCCCTGAGTTAATTTTTTTTTTTTGCAAACAGCAGAAAGTCTTTTTCACACTATAGCGCTTATAGTACGCAAACGATTCTTTAACTTGTCGATATAAGAAAAAAAAGGAATGGATCAAAAGTTATTGGCTCCAATCAATAAATCTAATCCTATCGTTTTCTTTGATATTAATATCGGTCGGGAATATGGTAAGTGTAAGGACTGGAAGAATATTTTGCAAAATTAAATGGACAAAATATACCATTTAAAGCCGGTCGAATGGTTATTGAGTTGCGCAAAGATGTTGTACCTAAAACAGCAGAAAATTTTCGTTGCCTTTGTACCGGTGAAAACGGTATCGGTACAATGGGCAGGCCTTTGCATTATAAAGGTGTATGTTTCCACAAGATAATGCGAGTATATGTGGCCGGATCTGGTGATATAATTAATAATGACGGCAGCAGTGGCGAGAGTATATACGGACCTCTCTTCGATGATGAGAATTTCGAATTAGAGGTAATTAGATGTAAGATACCTGCAAACTAGAGACGACAAAATATATAGATGGTCCGGCATTTTATTTCAAAATTCAAGCTAGGAGGTTATTACGGACTTTTAGTGCTTACGTTATCAATAACAATAGTAATGGTGCTAATTAGCAGCCATTTGACAGCTTGTTCTTTCATTTTCATTACTTGTGTAGGCACAGATTCTGTTATTATTTTTTTGATACGACGTCGGATTCTCTCAAATGATTGCAAAGCTGAAGGGCATTCAATTATGCCTATTTAGATGAATATGCGCTATGGTATACACATAAGATGTGTACGAAAAAAACCAACTTTGAAGAATTCTAAAATGTATGCTCGCCAAATGCTTCGACAAATTTCAATGAAAATTTTGATATCAGAAAATATGAAGAAACTTTTTATTATTAAAAAAAATTATTTGATAGTTTATTATATATAACTTTATCCAATTTACTTATTTATATATGTGTCAACTTTATTTGCCTATACATGTTTATATAATAAATTTTATTCAATTTTCTATATCAAATAAGGAAACAGGAAAGTTACGAAATAGCTCATGGCAAAATTATTGTCCATGAAGATGCAACATTCGCAATTCGACAGCGCAGGTTTGAACTGTAAAGAGGTCAATATCTTTTTAGATTCGGATTGGCGAGAAGAAATAACAGAGAGCACGCAAGCGACGAATAAAGAAGGGCTTTTTGACGTATATCCATTGGAAGCAGATTATTAATTAAGTAGTTAGGACAGTCGGGTCGGTGACTATACTTATATAGAAGAAGAAAACGACCCCGATATTGATTGTGCTGATGAAGTAGGCACATTGCCAGCGTTTATAACAAAGCAAGCGGCAGAACAGACACATACTTTCCAGGATTTGACTTTCATGAACAAACCAAATTTTACAAACAGTTTGTGCGAAACTTTCATATAACGTACAAATTATAGCATAGAAACGCTGTATCTACAAAACCCCAAGAATGCAATTTTTGAAATGTGCCGGTGCCAATATCAGTTGTACGCAGCAGAATATATTACGAAAATAAACAAAAATTAAATATTAAAAAATAAAATTTTGATAAGGTTACGGAGAAACTGAACGATGACTGCAGCGAGCATAGGCAATGCTTACCGGACTTCATATCAAGAGTCTTATTGTACAAAAGTTCGACATTTTTAAGGCAACAGGTCGCGGTGTCCATCATATTCATTTTAGATCTAACCCATTTTTATGCAGATAATGTATCTTCATTTGAGGAATCTACAAAATAAGTTTAAACATACGGACGGACATGGCTAAATCAATTCAGGATTTCACGCTGATCAAGAATATATATACTTTCTAGGGCCGCTGAAGCTTCCTTTTGGGTGCTACATACATGATGGAAAAAACAAAATGAGTGTACCCTCATCTTACAGTGGTGGGTATAAAACTTAAATAAGTAAATTAGATAAAGTTGCATATAATAAACCACGACATCAAATTTTTTATTGTTAAAAAAAGTTTCCATATTCTTTGATATGAAGGTTTTCATTGAAATTTGTCGAAGCATTTGGTGAACGCAAGTTTTAGGATTCTTCAGACTGCAATAAACGATGACGAAAACACATTTGCTATATACATGTACGCTGTTATGTTTTTTTCTTACAAATCCTAGATATGCGTACCATATCGTATATTCACTCACAAACACGGACCTGTATATATTTCTTTTCTGCTCTTCTGGTTTACAAACGGTAGACATGTCATGTCAAGAAACTGTTAACAAAATCTATGCCCGCACAAGTAATGAGAACGAAAGGGCAAGCTGTCAAACGTGTGTCAGTTAACACGGTTACTACTGTCCATAATAATCTCGTAGTTTGAATTTTGAAGAAAATTGTCGGACCATCTGCATATTTTGTTGTCTCTTTTATAAACAAAGCATTTCATACTAACTTTTACTTTGTACATTTAGCATAGCGAGGAGGGTATTGTTAGCATGGCCAATTATGGTAAACCGAACACCAATAATTCTCAGTTTGTTATAACTTCTACGGCTTGTGAGAATTTGAATGGCACCAATGTTGTCGTTGGTCGTGTTCTACGAGGTTTAGGCATTTTGGGTGACATGGAACAAAATACTACTGATGATGGCAAACCAACAAAAGTATAATATTATAAAAAAGAAAAAAAAAAAACCGTTAAAAAATTATATACAAACATGCATGGAATTTTTTTTTTTTTTAGGAAATTGTTATAGCCGATTGTGGTGAAATATTGGAGGGCCAAGATTGGTGCATCAACGATAACGATGAAAGTGGAGATACATTGCCACCGTATCCACAAGATTGGATAGATAAATTAAAACCGCTTACAGTAAGCATGAAATCATAAGATATTTTTATCAATGTGATGAATGAGATAAAATTTCCGCAGACTGATGAATTATTACAAATACTGTTAAGCATACGTTCCGCTGGCAATCATTATTTTACTAAAAGTCAATTTAATGAGGCTCGACGGAAATATCGGAAAGCCAATCGCTACTATAATTTCTTTCGCAAACGTTTCAATTGGCAAGAATCGCCTCAAAATTCATACAGAAACGAGGATTTTAAGAAACTGGATAATCTTTCAGTTCTAAATAATATAAACATGGCAGCAGTTGATTTGAAATGCCAAGACTACGAGAATGCGAAATATTGTTGCTCCGAAGCGTTAAATTTGGATCCGGCGTGCAGTAAAGCCTATTATCGTCGCGGACAAGCCAATATAGCTTTAAAGAATTATGAGGATGCTATTGATGATTTACTTAAGGCTCATTCCTTATTGCCTGAAAATAAGGAAGTATTGAATGAATTGAATCATGCCAAACGATTGCTAGCCGATTATAATCGTAAACAAATGCTAAAATTTAAACACCTATTTAATTAAGCGCAAAATTATATTACATGTTAAGAAGAGTAATGGACGCATTTTATATTTTATATTTACCAAACGTAGCAGTTGTTTGTAAACTTTTGAATTCTTTTGAATGTGGCCTTGGCCATCCTACAATTTTGATTGTACGTAATCCACGCCTTGCCTCGCCTCGCCTCGTCTGATTGTTCTTAAACAACTAAAAAGTTGAAATTGACTATGATCGCCGATACGACTTAAACTTCCAAAAAAATAATAATAATAATAATAATAACTGAAAAGTAGTCCGCGAACGCCATTTAATTTGCAAATGTCAAAAACTTGTGCTCGATCTGTTTAAAGTTATCCTTTTTCTCTTTTACTTCAATATTACCCATGCAAAGACCGTTTTAACCGCCCACAATTAAAAGTAAACCTCCATTTTTATGTCTTTTTATCTCAGATTCGTGCCAAGATGAATAAAAAAACTTTCTCACTTATTTTTTCATACAAAACTTAGAATATGGCTATCTCCTTATGTTAATTTTTAAATCTTAGAAAAAGTTAGTCTACTTAACCATTCAAAATATTCGATATTTTTTTTTTTTACTGAACATTTAATAAAATTTTGTAATGAAATTAATTTTATTTTATTTATTATGAATCGAACAATATATATAAGCAACTTGTGGATTTGTATGGTCTCGGTTTCGCTATTCCCGTTGATCAAAAATAAATACATTGATATGCCTTCTGTAATGGGATGTATTAGGTGTTTGCGAAAATTGTGATCACTTTTTTACTTGAAAAAGGCATTTATTGCAGAAAATTGGTACAATATTATATATTAATCAAAATACTTCCATCACTTTCTGCAACATTTTACCATATTTGTGGCATCAAGGCGACATCGGGTCGAAAGAACCTGTATTCGTTTGGCAGCGATCCATTCATCGATTCATTTTCGCACTTAGCGTGCCAGCCAAGCCATGCTACACCAACCTGAACAAGTGGTAATCAGGAGGCGTCATGTCTGGTGAGTATGCTTTCCATTCCAGCTGTAACAGTATGTCCTGAACAACTCTTACAACAAGTGGCCAAAAAATTGGCCTTTCCAGTGAAACCAAAGACGGACTAGTGTCACAATAAGCCTCTGAAGATGTTTGGTGGGCTTCGACAGCAGATTTCTTCAAATAAAAAATAAAGGCAATGAATTGGAAAGAAGAAGAATTTCGAGCGTTTCGCGATTAGCGTCGACGTACGTTGAATAAATAAATAATATTAAATGGAAAACTGTTATTTTATGTAAGGGATGATCGAAACCATCGAATTTGATCATTATATACCTTCCCCCATTTGTTTATCATTTTTACCTGTAAAAATCGCTGCAAACACCTAGCAATAAGTAGATGGTGACGGAGCTTTTATAAATTAATTGAAAAGGTAATTGAAAAATGAAAGCATTTCCAACGAATCATTTGAATGATAACATGTCACAGATTAAAGGGCAAATGTGCACTGACTAATTCAATTGGTTGTTTGTTTGTTGTACAATATAACTGATCTTACTTGCTGATGGTCTTGTAGGAATGATGTGTATTATGCGTTTCTCATCAAACATTCAATGCAACTACTGCGAAGGAAAAGCAAGGAAATACCATCTGCACGACATAATTAATATCTGTTACATGGTCTGATTTTCACATAAAGCACACATGCAGATTATTTAAAATGTTCTAATTGTCTCAAGTCGATCTTTACAAGAATTGAAAAAATTGTAAAAATTTGCTAAGCAAAAAAGCTTCACTGTTAAAATGGTTTCGGCTGACGATAAGCGTTGATGGTTATAAATTATTTCACTTTCAATCGTTTAATAATGAGCTTTATTCATTTTCTTCTTCTATATAATTCTTTTGATTGTGTTTCATTCAACAATTTTTTTTTTGTTTTTTTTTTTTTTTTTTTTTTGGTTGAAAATAATGCAGAATTCAAATATATTTAAAAAAGTTTTTCCTAAAAAAAATTTTAAAAATTTCTAAATTTACAAAACAAAGTTTCTAAGCAAGTTTCAATTATGCAACAAACTAAAAAAATTTGTTCGTTTTTTTTTTTGCTTTTTTTTTACATCTTTTGAATCAAAAAAAAAATAAATAAATAAATAAAATAAAACTTGTTCCAATTAAAATACTTTCGCGTTACAATTCAGCAAATCTCTTCCGTTTTAAAGGATTGTTTTAAAGATTCGTCACAATATCGCTGGAATCACCAGTTCTTAGACCGGCCGTTATACAAGCGGCACTATTAGCATAACTTTTTAAATTGATTTCCATAGTGGTCAAAGCACTCGAAACATGATAAAGATTTTCGGAGAGTATGGCATACACTTCAAAGAGTTCGGAATCTGATTTGGAAACAATAAATGCTTCTAAAATTTTCAAAAAGGAAGTATAATTTTAACAGATTATAACGCCAAAGCAGAACCAGATTCGACCTACCTTGACGATCTTTCATGATATTTTGAGCGTAGGTGTTTAATATTATCGACATCTCATCGAATTTGAGACGCGTATCCAAGTTGCTGTAAGCGAATATGGTTAGGTTTGGGTTAGAGGCCGTCATCTGCGTTATGCGTTTGTATTGACGCACATGTGTTATAGCCGCTAACCATTTCTTGGCGTCAATTAGTTCTTGCAATGTGCTCTCAAATTCGTCATTAGACATTGGTAGACCAGGTGAAGGGGTTGGTGTATGTTCCCCCTCCGTAGTAGAATTGGATGTGTCTAGGGTTTCTAATTCAGCTTCGCTGACACTGCGTACTAAAGCATCGCGCACCAAAGCGTATAAATCCGAAATGTCGTGCATCTGTAATCGCCATAATGTCAAAAATTTTAAAAGCCATAACCTCTTAACTGAAATTAGATAATTACGTTTTCACTTTGTCGGAAGTGATTGACGACATTCGAACTAATTTTGTGGTTCGACTCAATCAAGAGCAATAACTGGAACATCAGTTTATACAAGGCTCGGCCTAAATCTAAGACCACTTCAGTTGAAGCAGGATCGAAAGGCATATACGGTATGCTAGAAGTTGTCGCCAAGTCCAAACCGGTTACGGTTACATCATTCTCATTGAATAAAGACAGCTTGCACGACGACTTTACGGTATCCAAACACTTTAAATAGCCAAGGAATTTATATTAATTCGTTTATTTTTAAATAAGATTTACCTCTAACACTTGGTCCTTTCTGTCGAAAAAAGTTTCCAAGTGCTCTTGTATTTCTAGAACGTTGAAACGCAAAGTTTCAAATAGTCGAGGAGTCGTCGTTTGATTATCACTGCACCAAACCCGCGGTGGATCGGCTCGAGAACTTAACAAATCGGTGAACAAGGAAATCCTATTACCCAATTGGGATCCAATACCAGTAAAGAATTTTTTGGCCTCTTTGGAAATACTAATGGTTTTAAAAGTTAGTTCTTTAATAAGACGGTACAGCTGCAGCAACAGTTCGGACGTATGAGCTGAAGGTTGGTTCATTAGCATAGATTGTAATTGTTTACGCCAGTTTTCCTCTGCTTCATCTCTTACCGCTGCGCCGAAACGTATGATGCTGGGAAGATGAGGTGAAGCATTGCAAGGCGTTATGTCGCCTAGATCGCCGGCACTTGAGCCGCTGGTATCACTGCGCGACACTGAATTACGCCGGCGTCTCTCTCTCAAACTCAATGACGTGGGCGGTCCAACATTAAATGTTGTTTTTATAAACGATTGGCGATGGTCTTCGTCAATAGGCGATTCAGATTCAGCCTCTTCATCTGAAGAATCATCAGCGGTTTGCCGTCTACGCTTACTGAGTATAGGCGTCTTATCGCTGAAACTATCCTCTAATGCTGATGAATGGCCACCTTTAATGGACCCACCAGCACCGCCTCCAATCCCACTAACACCCATGCCACTACTGCAATTGAATATATCCTCTTCACCTTCAAATAATTGATGTCTGCGTACGCCCCAATTAAAATTGTCTGTCGATTCACCGGCAATGCTGTCTTCATACTCCAGGAAATCGAAATCTTTGAATACTGTAAAATCCGGTTGACCGTCATCACGCCTGGAACCGCTACTCAAATCACCCTGTGGGCCGGAAGTCTCTTCGGTTGAAGACGCCGCAGATGATTGTCTTTCCATTAAATCCGATGATTGGCTAAAGATCACCTAAAATAAAGTTAATACAACAACAAAAACAACGATTTACTTTTCACTTCAAAAAACGTAATTATCGTGTAACACAGAAAGCATTGAACAAGCGAACTTAAGCGCATATAACAAATTGAGAGTCTTACACTTTGTCTGGTATGTATAATAGATCCGGTTAGAAGCGTAGGACTTAAAGACTGCATTTCGTTGGGCATGCAGAAAAATTTTGTTGAAATAAACAACACAGCCACAGAAGCAAAATAAAGAAAAAATATGCAAAGAGCTATAGAATGAATGCTGAAAATGCGAAAGACAAATTGAAGTACTTAGAGAATGATTAAGCCATAGATAGTCGTTATAGTAATAGTTAATGGCTACCGATCAGTAATACACGCTTAAAAAGAGACGCCTAAAATTCAGAGGTCAGTAGGTCTTAACAGACACACTAGAAATGATTGGATGACGTAGTTTTTGTTATGCATAATCTCTGGCAGTGAAGAAGAATGCTTATTAACATTCTCTGAGGAGCATAGAGTACCAATAAGAATGTACACTAAAAGACTTTAAGCAGTTTTAACGTGTGTTGCATAAGCCGACCTGTGCTGACGGTAATATCACAAGGAGCACACAAAACATGGATGTAATTCTTTTTTGATATTCTTAGGATTTGTACACAGTGCTAGGGCAGCGTTCAATTCTTTATAGAAACGCTGCAAGACTACGAATAAAAGACTTATCATTTAGTATCTACAGCAATAACATGATATAGTCAGGCAAGTTCGGCGATTTTTAACATAAAATAGCTTGCTGCCAATTAAGGCTAATTTTTTGATGAAAATATTTATAATAGAAAATATTTATAGAGGGTTCAATTTCATCCGAATTTTCTGCGTCCATTTAGTATACCAACTTTTCAAAATAGGACATTATAGGTAGGAGTGGTTCAATCCAATCACTTTTCAATTCGTCCCTGGGTCATAATGTATCAGTGTATTAAATTCTCCAAAATATTTCGAAAACTGAGATCCATACGGTAAACACAAATATACATAGACAAACGCCTTGCAGATAGTCGAACAGGCTTAAATTGATTGATATAGTAAAAGTTGGTTACGTTGGTTTTTTTGGATATTATATGCATCGGCGCAATTAGAGCGCGAAAAAAAACATTGCCATTTCTCTTAAGTGGCCGTTGATGTCATTGATGTAGGATAAGATGCAATAATTAAATATTCCAATCCAAGAGACATGTTGTCTAATCTGTTAGTAGAATGTTTGCAACGCCAGGCTGATGCTAATAGGCAGACAGTTATAAGGTAAACTAGCCTTGCGTTAACTTAAACAGACCGTTGGAGGCAAACCGCCAAGCCAAAAATTCTAAATTGTTCAAGCTAAAAGTTTTCTTAAACTAATGTTCGTCCGAATGGCAAATGTAGAAGAAAATTTAACTCTAGGACATGCAAATTTATTGTGTTCACAAACAAAAATTGAAATATATTTACACATGCATAAATACATATAATCATAAATATCTAAATAATTCAAATACACTTTGGCTTTCGTAGAAATTCGAAATGATTATTACCTTGGAGCATATGGAGTTAATGAAATCATCCTAAAAACATTTCAAATGCAATGATCGTTATAAACTTGTATATATATCGTATATATATATATATATATATATCGTATATATATATATATCGTATATGTATATATATGTCGTATATATATATATATATATATATATATATATATCATATATTTACATATATGTCGTATATATATATATATATATATATATATATATATATATCATATATNAAAAAAAAAAAAAAAATAAAGAAATTATGAGACACATTTGATAGTCCCTGGCAGGCATTAAAGTTCCGTTCGAAGTATAATAAATAAATTATGTCGAAACAAATTTCTGTAAAGAAACATACACAAAGCAACAACTAACACACTGGCACTTTGTACACAACCAGGCACGCACAACAAATGAAAAATATCTCTCTTTTTTTTAGGGACTCTTATACACACAGACACACACACACACACACGTGTATATATATATATATATATATATATATATATATATCATATATTTACATATATCATATATTTATATATATCATATATGTGTATATCGTATATGTAAATATGTATATGTATATATATATATGCATCATATGTATAATATGTGCATATATATATATATATATGTGTGTGTGTGTGTGTGTGTGTATTTGTATTTATGTGTATATATGTGTATGTGTGTGTGTAAAATATGAAAAACGAAACATAAAATTATTCTCTAAATAAAATTCTATGAAACAATTTCAAAAAAAAAAAAACAAAAAAAATCATATCATGCAACTATTAAAACAAAACTGAAAATATCAGTTTTTTTCCTATAGAAAAAATTTTCGTTTAAACTTCTTACCGAGGGCGATTTAGGTAGACCGACTCGTTGACCACAAGTAGTCAATAGATTCACCAAGCATTCTCTGACACGACTTTGGCACATCCAAGGACGTTTCCAACCGCTTAGAGGTGCTGTGTCGGCTGGTGATAGGCTAGCGCTGCGTCGCGGTGAATTGGGCGTGCCCGCCGTGGTGTTGTTATGTTGCTGCTGATTTACATGAGCATTATTGTTATTATTTCCTGATTGTTTACTGATGGACGTTTGAGAATGTAGATTACTAGTCGAGGATGTATTACTGGACGAAGATGTAATGGTTGTAGTAGCTGTACTGTTAGATATGATGGTAGTCGTTGTCCCACTGCCACCACCGCCACCCCCACCACCCCCAGAACCGGAGCTTTCTTCTGTTTTCAGTAAGATGCGGCGTCCAATTAGCGGTGTTTGTGAGACGTCAAATGTAAATTCCATAGTGCGTCCGGCTAGTTCCTTTTTACAGAACATATCCGAATCCGGATATGTGCCATAGAAAGAGAACGATAGACCGACGCTGCCGCCCTCGCTTGGAGGCACTACTTGTAGTGAAGAGCTTCGTGTAACAATTAACTTTAAAATCTTCAAAGAATCCTTCCAATTAACAGTCTGAAAGGCAAACAACAACAACAAAAAAAATCGTACCAAATCATACGATTTGAGTCTCTCCCGTTTTGCATGTATAACTTTGCTTACTAACCTCCAGATATTTTCCTATCGCCCTCAACAAGTCGCCATTTATAGTTTGAGCCTGCTGCGTAGACAAATCCACATAGTGTAACATGCAATGCATGACATTCAGAACAGGGACTTGTATTTGTGGCGGTCCTTTTTCCAGCACCTCGATTAGAAAGGCCAACATATGCAACCCCATGTGAGCATATGTATCGTGTAAATATTTCACTACACATTTAGTCCATTGAAAGGATTCTTTGCAAAATGTTTTTCGACTATACAGTGTCATTACGGTACCCAGGTTTTCCAATTTAGCTCCCAATTCTGAAGAGACCTGCGCAATATTCTCAGCACTGCGTATACAAATCTCATTAGCATCTTCGAAATGTAATAACATATACGGCAGCAAAGCCATAACATTCATGGGAAAAGCGCAACTCTGTGTGGGATCACAAACTGGCAAATTCAACAACGGAGCAAATTGCGAGAGCAAGGTGATGGTGGGTTCATAAGTTGTTACGTGGGTGCAGCCCTGTTAAAATGGTACAAAGTTCATATTCCAAGCATACACGTGAATATTAGGTTAAGACTTTTGTAGTTACTTTTAATAGCAAAGCATGTACTCCTGGATAGCCGGCCCATTTTAATTGTTGTTGCAATTTTTCCACCTTATCCCTGGCATCTGGCCTATCCAAAGGTAGACGATGCAGGACACGTGTTAATAGACGCAAAGCCAGTAGAAATTCATGCTCATAATCGCTTTCCAATAAAGATACCGAAAGCCAAAATAGTTGAGCCAAAATTGTCATTTTGTCATCCTACATACCGCGAAAAAGAGAACGAGAGAGAGAGAGAGAGGGAGGGAAAGAAACGCAATACGAGACCGATAGAAAGCTGTTTTAACAATTTTCATTAAAAGTGTATCTCTTTTACCTGTGTGGCAGTGTCACCTAACATTTTTAAACTCTGCGCACTCCTTGAGCGCGACAAAGCTGATCCACTAGCTATACCAAATTTAGCCATATTACGTTCCATGTCCAAGCAAGTAGCACGATTGCGCAATTCAACTAAGAAAATATTGCAATTTGTTAATATGCGATTTGTTAATATTTAAAGATTGTCAGCACGCCTCGCATACCTTGTTTATCGCATGGCGAATTGGTACTTTTGCGGGCGCAATATGATACTGAATAACTTGTACTTCTAGCATGGGATTGTAATGAGAAATTTGGCGATTGCGGTGTCATGCCGGAGGGCGACTTCTTACCACCAGCCAATATTGAATTTGTTCCGCCATCTTTATTATTTAAATTTGGCGTGCTCTTAAATATGTCTTTCATTACATCCAATGGACGAAAATCGGAGTCTAAACTATCAACCGCTGCTTCAAGAGTAAGTAATAGTTCGGTTACATAACCTTGCATATCTTCCCCTTGCTCGGCTACAGTTTCTACCAGACGTGACAGTATATCGGAGAGCATACGAGAATTTATTGGTACATTGAGAGCGCGAAAAATTTGCAAGCAACGTCCAGCGTAATGACGTGACGAACACGACAAGCCTAATTGTAGAGCCGTTTGAGCCCAACGTTCCGCGATACGAGCTTGCGGATAGCTGTCCGAAAACACCTTCACAATGTGCCGCAAAAAACAACTGAGTTGTTCGGCTGATTTTATAGACCATACTGTGAAGAAGAACGATGAAAGGAAAATTTGAAAACCGGCGAAAATATGAAAGAAAACTATATATATATATATATGAACAGAAATGTATATTCACTCTACACGAAAACTGCATCCTCCTGTACCCTAAGGTTTCCATGACAACTAATGATTGATATTTTCCTTCTGCTCGCGGATATTTTTACCGCTTGTTATGATTTCAATCATAGCAAACTTGTTTCTTAATTTTGATTTTTTACTCGATAAACATACTTAATATTAAAGAGTTAGAAAACCTTTCGCGAATGGATACAAAGCAAATAATTCTAAAAAGACTAATCAGACGGAGAGGAGTATATTACGATTACTCACTCTTTCGTAAAATTCGGCATTATACGCATGACAGACAGACACAAAAAATACATGTCTACCTTCTTTGCGTAGAATCCTGAGTTATTTTAATCCTGTCCATCTGTTACTGATTTATTGGTACCTAAATCCGTGAACCTGTAGCGAATCGCAATATTTTCGATAAGACATTTTTGTAATTTCTTTCTCTTGCTGTTAAACTATTAAATATTTTTATCTAAGAGAAGAAATGATGAGAAGAAAAATGCATTAGCGATATTCCACTATATAATAACTCGTTGCCCCTTTTGCAAGGAACAATGGTAATCTTAGAACGATGAGGAACTCTCTGCATTAGTAACATGCGGACGTTACAGCTCGCATCCACCGATATCGCTGGCGATATGGCGATATGGCGATATGGAATGTGTATGTAAAATTGTACAGGAAAGGACCAGTTCACTCTAAAAGCAAATCAAAACCAACATGTGGCCTCGACCTATGCATTGGGCTCAACTGCTCAACTGACTGAGCTAGCTAGGCTATAAACTTTCAAGAACTACAACAAACACAACAGAAGGTAGACATGTGCTTTGCTAGGCAATATGTTAAGCTCATAAAAGCAGTTTCCTATTATTTTAGTTTAGTCGAGCTCTTTCTATTGACTAGTTGACCCTCTTTAAATTGCACTTGTTGACTACGCGTGTTACAAGTTCGTTGATTCTTTTTGTAGGCTTCCGTCAGTCGTTTGCCTTCGTTGTATCCTTCTCTGGGATAAACTCAACAATGAAAGCAAATTTGGCTTTAACACAGATTAAGTTGCCCTGGCCCAAAACAAGACTAAAAATCGAAGAGGATGAAAAGAATTTACAAAGTAAAGGCAAGAGTAAACAGGGAGTATCCACCGGTGTGGCCGAAGGCATAGGATCTCGACTACCTACTTAATGGTCGTGGCGGGATTCGAATCTCAAGTGTCGTCGAGTTTTTAATAAAGCGAACAGCCTTAGATGCTAGTGCTTTAGGACTTTAGTCTTAGAATTTATTTCGCTGGCTAAATTAAAACAGAGAGAGCAAGTTGTTTTTTTTTTTTTTGCTCAAAAATATACTCAATATTCATTCATACGTCGTAAAGAAACTGACGTAAGCTTTGAGCTATGTTTTCCTTGCTTTAATAACAAGCACGTAAGCACGAGTTGAGTGAATATTTGCACTAATTGCATAATTACGTTTTTACCTTTTGCTGTTATATCCTCATAATTCCACAGTGGCTGACAGGTGTCATGTGCTAAAAATTTCAAGAGACTTTTAATTACATGTGCTATTGGCATCGTCGGGCCTGGTTGCGGTGGTGCATTTTCATCGGCAATTATTAAAGGAACTTCAGAGTTTTCGCTTGTATTAGGATTTATTTGTATGGTGTTACCTACATTTTGACCACTTGTAGTCGATGCTGCCACCACAACCACGCTGGTTGTTGTTGATTGCAATGATAATTGTTGTTGCTGTTGTTGTTGTTGCGTTTGTTGATGTTGCGATGACGATGACGGTGGTTGCAATTGCTGTAGGCTGGTATTCGATAACTGCGAAGCTGGCTGCTGAGAGTGTTGATGTTGTATGCTTTGATGTTGCGTCTGTTGCTGTTGTTGTTGCTGCTGTGCGGTATTTATATTTGTAACCATAATAAGTTGCTGATTAACTGTATGATACGGCATCTGATTGTTATTCGTCGTCGATTGTTGCTGCTGTATAGTGTACATAGCATTCGAGCCAATTGTAACTGGCGTAATCACGCAACAGGCGGGATTCATGTAATATAAATAACTATCGAATTCCTGCTGAGATTCTAAAAAAGCAAATACAACAAGCGTAACAATATTACTATGTAGAGCAACAACAAAGAATAAACGAAGTTTTATTGAGTAACTTTTGCTACCTGTAAAATTATTATCAATCACTGGCAATGAAGGTACCGTTAAACCCAGATCTAACTTAGTAGTGGCACTATTTAACAAAATACGTGCCACGGTTAAGTGATCATTGTGCTCAGCCAAAACAATCTAAGAAGAAACAAGGAATATAAAAATAGAAAAAAGAATTTGATAAAAATTTGAAGAATTGGAAAAACTCGATTAAGTTACCAATAAATTCATGCACAGCTGTTTGCAATGTTCCCTGACAATAACGCGTGTATGATCCAAGCCCAAGAGCAGTATATGCAGCATTAAAGGTAAATGTAAAGTCCAATCGATGCCTGGTATGCCGTCGACTACAATTTCTGTTAATAGCATTACAGCGACGTTGCATCTATTAATAGATTCCATACATAAGGAAACGAAGAGAATATGTTGCACAAAGTGTACGTACCGATGAAAACCGCTTATAGGCAGACTAACATCGGGTAAAAATTCGGTGAGTGGAGCAAAGTAACCGCCATATTCGGGCATGGGTAAGGGATGAGGTGGAACATTACCTGTCTCGGCACTACGTAATTCAACATTTTCCTCTTGACGCAACTGGAAAACGAGAGCAATTCAATGGAATACTTTTACTGTAGCACTTCATCTAAATATAAAAAACAATAAAAGCTATACAAACCTCAGGGTCATTAATTAGAATGTCTTCGGGACGGGGTAAGATGGAAGGGCCAGAAGCAGCGCGTATCTTATCTGCTCCACGCGGTGGTCGGTTGTTGGTAGATTGAGTGAATGCACGTATGCCACTATCAGATTTGCAGGTTCTTGGAAATTATGACAATAAGTAAAAAATTGTTTTTAGTAAGGAGTGGCATGAAATTTGTTACATATTCCGCTTTGCTCGAAATTTTTAATACCCACTATTCACTAATACTTATTCGATTATTTAAACGTAAAGAACGGGTTTGCAATATCAATTACGCAGTCAGCGTGCACCCTTACTATTAATATAATTTTTATACCCATCACCAAAGGATGGGGGGTGTATGCATTTTATCAAAACTTTTGCAACGGCCAGAAGGAAGCACCAGAGAAAGAATTTGAGAATGACTAAACTTTTCAAAGAACATGCCTACAACGCCCATACGTTTATGTAGCAAAAACGGTCAACACCTTTGTTTTCCGTTTTCCGTGTTTTTTCTTTGTTACTCACCAAGGACAACACACACATCATATAAATTTCCACTTTTATTCTAAAAATAGAAAAAATCAACCGCGCCCATCCAATATTATGAAGTATAAAAATGTAGTTCTTTTAACATTTTTTTTTTTGTAGGATCATGGTGATGGGTGTAAAATCATTCGTTTCGGTCACGAGCGAATATAAATTTCCTTCTTGTTAAAAAATATCTTTTTCTAAAACCGCCTTCAAATGTATGCTGCTTCTTTAGTTTTATGCAGATTTGGACTCGAGGAACAAGTGAATATCGTATTGGAGACAAATCAAGCGAATAAGGCGGTTGGTCTAACAATGAAATATTATACTTTCACTCACTACTTCGCTCCCATTCCCATTTTTGCTTTATACTGCCTTTGTTAAAAATTTGTTATTTTCAGCAATTATGCGAATAGATAATTGACGGTCAGATCAGATAATCGCTTTTTTTAATATTTTGTATCCGTCTTTCAAGTGAAAAGGCGATCCGGGTGGCCATTATTCGCATTGTCCTCGCGATCAATTTAGAATCGCTTAAACCGCTAAAAGATCCGTACGCCTGGTAAATATTCAAGTTGTAAAGAGCGGTTTTTTCACGCTGGAAGCGCGTCGAATGTGTGTCAATCCAGAAAATTTTGACTACTACGTTACGAGTTCGAAGTTATGGTTATAAAGTTACATATTTTTTTGACATTCTTTCTGTCTTTTCACAACACGTACAGTATCGTGCCTTGAAGCAAACAATCTTCGAAAAAAGAGGTTGCGGAAAGGAAGGGCAGTGCCATGTCGTCGATCAGAAAACTAATGGTAAAAACTAATAAAAACTTTATTATAAAAAAAATGAAATCTCAAAACTCGAAACTCGCGTTTCTCTGATCTGTTTTTATATCTGTTATATATAAGATCCTAAAGTGGTTTATATCAGTTACGCAAATAAATTCTGGCCTTTGAATTATTTGGTTGGTTCTTAAGAATGTGCGCGAAATTTTTGCTGTACCTAGATTAAATGTTTGTGTTTGTGTGATATAAGTTTCAGTTGTTTGCAAACTTTGTTCAGTGTATGTTAATGTGCAAAGGGACCGACTTATTGCGCTCAAATTGAAAACAAATCATTAACTAGTCAAGCTTAGTGACGTGCTTGTAGAGAAAAGACCCAGGGAGCGATCTTCAAATCGGTCTAGAAACACTTCTCGATTATGGCGTATTCTTCAGATCCATCTTCTTCTGATTACCCCTTGTTCATATCAATGCAGCCATATTTAGCAGATCAGTCGTAAAGTTTAAGATGGGCGACAATGGGTCGATGACTGTTTCACATAGGACAAGAGCTTCGTAACAAGTATAATTAAATAAATTTGAATTTTATCATATAATGCACAGAATTTATTTGCACAACTATTGTGATGCATCGGAAAAACAAAAACATAACATAAAGTGTTTTAAACTATTTTCTTTTTTAATACTTACCCAGTTTTAATGGGATCCTCACCACTATGTCGTTTTGTGTGAATTGTACCTTTTTCTACGGTCAGATCTTGTAAGCGTGAATCATTTATGCCACCAGCAGGTTGACCTAATTTAAGACAAACAATATATTATGAATGGCGTTAGGATAAAAACAATCTCATATAAAGCAAATTTTGTTTTCCTTTTTTTTTAACGATAACTTAATCGAAATACAAGTACATGCAAATGTACGTATATGCTGTCTCTAAAATATACAAACAACAAATTGCACAATGAAAAAAAAAAAAATAGGTAAACAAGTAAGAAGATTAAATTCAGTCGGGACCGACTCTTTCATACTCATCGCCGTTTACTCCAAAAAAAGACAAATGAAGTAAAAGAACAAAATTCTCATGCTCCATAATATGGGGTGGGAGCAGTTTATTTCTTCTATTTTCAAAATACAAGTTTTTGTCGTAGAGGCATGTGGGCGTTGTAGACGTGTCCTTTGAAAAGTTTAGGTCACTTTCAAATTTTTTTGCAAATTTGTAGGCGATATCTTCATTCTCGCCAACGGGAGAGTGTTTACCACAAATACTGCACAGTTGCAAAAGCAGACAGATGGACAAACGAATAAGCGGACATGTTTAAGTGCATTGAAGTGTTGTAACTGGCCAACAATTTATACATTTTATGCGACTTTTGCACCTTGCTTCTGCGCGTTATAAAGGTACTAAAGGTAGGCACGGTCAATTTTTCCCCTTTTCTTCCAAAAGGCACTACAGCATGGCCCATAGAATATACATTAAAATTTTCCTATATTTATCTGCTCTGGTTCATGAGCAATGTCAAAAAACCAATATTTTATTCGTTTTGAAAAACACCGGTGTAGTCATTTTACGTAATACCGTAGGCGTGTCTTTCGACGAATTTAGGTCATTTTCGATAGCAACCTGCGTGGAAGAACTTCCAATGTTTCTGCCAAATTTGAAGTCGATAACTTCACTTTTGCGGCCAGGCGAATGTTTGCAACATATATTGGATAGAGGGACAGACAGTCGGACGGACGGACGGAAATGCTTAGATCAATTCAGAATGTGATGCTGATCGTAAATTTATATACTTTGCGGGGTCTCTGAAGCTTGCTTCTGGGCGGTGCAAACGTTTTGACGAAGTGAATATACCCTCCATCCTTCGGTATAAAAATAAATAAAGAAGTAAATGTATAGATAGTTCGTTCAATAAATTTGTTCTTTGCTATCACTTTAAACATTTTCAGTCAAGGTGTGCCTGTCACTTTCAAAAGGTATATGTATACATATATCAACCGAAGATGTTTATCTACGTATGCGTACGTTTTGTGCGCTACCGGTAACGGTAACCATATCAAAATCAATATTCGATATCTGTGTAAATGTTTATGCTTTCAAATGTTTATCTAAGCTCGTCGGTTCAATGAATGTAAACAAGTACCGCTACGCCTAGAATACATTTTAGAATGTTGACATAAGATGAGGGCATAAGCCAATGTTAGTATTTTTATGCATGCATAAGCTAAAAAAGACACAACGAAGACATTTGCTTGCATGCGAAAGGATTCAAAAGGAATTTCTAAGATGAACACTAAAGCTATATAAAGAAAATTATATATAAACGTATATATAAATCTGTATTAACAATGAATGAAACAGATAAAGGACAAACAGCGGGCTAGTTTTAATTTGAATGAATGCTGGCATACATCGTACAAATATTTCCGAGGCAATTTTCTTAACCACTGTCTACGAATTGTATAATAACTTAGCATCTCAACTTAGATATGGGATTTCTTCGAACCTTCTTCTTTTGGTTAAAGGCTTCAGACCCCAACAAATAAATCTTATTCATCTTTATAGTAAGTAAATCTATTATATCCTTTATTTAAAGTCGACATTTAATGTAGACAGAATAGAAATTATAATACGGACCGGGAAAACCGGGACCGGCACTTGGTGTGATTAGCTTCGGTGTAGTATATTGTAAGCGAAATCATGATACACGAACGTCATCCCTTACCAGAACCGACCTAGCTAAAGCGTTCATCAAAGTGAAATTACCATCAACGTGCGAAATGACATCATAAAATCATTCTATAGTATCATGGCACTCGGTCATATATCGAAAAACTGGTTCACGAAAATCACGTGGCGCTAAACTTGGACATGCTGTTTCGTTTTTCCCTCCTTAAGACGTAGTTGATTGTGTTTCTACTACTTAGTACTTAATTTAGTTAACGACTTATTGTCAGACTATAACGCTCTCCGATTCCGGGGTACATAGACCCAAATGAGAGCTTCATAGGCCCTATTAAGTGTGTGTATTGTTGATCAGCATGAAATTCTGAATTGATTAAGTTATATACGTCTGTGTGTCTGTGTTGTGTGTATTGTTGACAAATCTTCTGAAGATATCGACATCAAATTTGGAAGTTTTTGCACGCAGCGTTATACTGAAAATGGGCCAAATTGGTCACAGCACAAGCCCGCAGTGAAGCGGGCTTTCTCAACAAAGATGTATGGGCTTTTGCTCATAACACACAAAGTATAAAAGATAGAAGGCTCAAGTTTGCCACATATACTTTACGAAGAGCTCCAATATTTATGTGCATGTATATTATCTGCCTAAGAATGCGTTAATTCTAAAATAAATGTGATGGACACCGCGACCTGGTGGATTAATCGTTTCTTAATAATGCCAACGATATGCGTATCAAATAAAATGATTTGGAGATTAGACGGCGAGAAGGTAAGCTTTTTAATTCTAAACTAATTATGGTGGACCTCAGGACGCGGTAGATTAGTTTTTCTTGATAGTGACGTAAAAGATAAAAGATAACCAGATATCTCATTCACTTCTTTGTGACAGTAAATGCAAACATGGGACGCTAAAGATTATAATGGTGTTGGGTGTACGATTTCTTGTTTGATAAAAAATCTTTGGAAATTAAATTAATTTCACTTTAATATATAATTTTTCTTTGTGTGATTTTGAAAAGTAGGCTCCGTCGCTTGAGTAGCTTTCTCTCAATTCATGTGATGTCGATATCGCTTTGTGAACTTTTAAATTAACTGGCGAGGCTCCGCTCAACGCTCGATTAGAGCTCCGAAAACTCAAACAACATCTTCGATGTTTTGCAAAATTTTTTCAATAACTCGATACTGATCTGAAAACTGTTTAACTAGCCATCGCTGCCCAAAATTGTTCATTAGCGTAGCATCGCTCGACCTTTTTTTTTGTTCTGGGAGCGATTATTCTTTTGGGCGAATATTAATGAGCCCCACTCGTGAAACCGTCAATTAGTCTACTTTCAATCTGGGAACTTTTCAAGTACTTTGGTACATCTACGTCTTTCCGTTAGAGTGAGACGACAATTTGTAGCTAGTCGGGGCTTTTCTCAACGTTGATAATGATTCGGATGCAAGGGTTCCGCAGAAGTGCATTTGGTGAACAGCCAACTATTAAGTACAACTGTATTGAAAAAGTGCGTCTAGTTTCGAGGAAGTGGTTGGACATTATTTTGGAATTCATTTTTAATCAAAAAACCTTTTCTAGTAAATATTTCTGATTAATATTCCGATTTTTTTCAGAGCATAGAACGCATTTTAAATGTTATAATATAATTATGGAGGAGAGTTTTGACAGCTCTGTAGAAATTGTTAACACATGTTGAACTTTTTCATCCACACATTTCCCCAAAATTTCGTAATATATTTTTATGATTTTAGAAATTCAACTTACAAAACCACGAAGTAGATTAAATTTGTTATAGTTTTTGTTTACATAACTTGGAAAAAGAGTTTATATATAAGCGAGTAAAAGATAGTATTTTATCCTGAAATTAAATTAACATCTGTATTCGTCGTTAATGAAAAATGAACAAATTCAACATTTACTGTTATGTGTCGTGTCGTTCCCAGATTTGCCGAACAAAACTCTTTAAGGCCAAATTAAATCAGTTTATCATATCATCACATGAAACATTAGATTGCTTTTCCTTTCAAATGCAAATTTGAATATCAAAATACAAGCAAACGGTTTAATAGGTTTAATTTTAAGTTTAAAAATTCTGCAAAAAAAAAAAAATTGATGCAATTTCCCGGACATAAATAACTAATTAACGAATAATTAATCGAATAATGGAGTTTTTAATGTATATTGCACACGCACACGCACACACACACACACACACACGCACACGCGCGCGCGCGCGCGCAAACGCACACGTACGCACACAGCCACACGTATAAAAACTATTTAAAAAATTACCATCAGCTGAATGACTGGAAGCCTTTCGCATGCTCGTTAAACGATAAAATGGCGGCGTTTCCGTGCGTTCAATTAAGCAATTAAGTGTTTCAACCGTTTGCAATTCAGCCATTAATTCATCCAATAAACGATCAGGACAAGTGCGAGCCAAATACAAAGCGACGCGTTTAGCCTGTAAATATATAGAAATTTCAAGAAAACAGAAAAATCAACAATAATTGAAAAAAACGAAAAACAAAGAAGGGAAATGTATTCAACTTGGACCGAACAGTTTAATAACTATACCATGCCAGTTGCTTACGACAAGGGATGATGATAAAAACCAACCAAACCTAAAAGAGCAAATTTAATTTTCGCAGACGATGTCAATAAATACTGATCGTGCTTAACGGTCCGATCTACAATCGTCTTGCGAAACTAATGTGGCCTCCGTGTAGGCAACGTGTACGATAAAGAAGACTATGATATTTAATCTTAATTATTTGTTCCAGCTACTCTTCGAAAATACTCACTTTTACATCAGATAAAATATCGGCCTATGAAAAAACAAAGCGAATTATCGCTCATACGCGTATCAAACATATTTCACGTAAAATAAAATTTGATCCGCGTTGATTTTTGGTAATCGTGACATAGGTAAAGTTAAATTAGATTCATTTTCGTTGCATTTCACGCTCTTTTCCCATAAAATGAAAGCATGCACCGAGCTTATGAAAAATGATACGTCGTATCCGGGGAAGACATTGCAAAGCGTGAAAACGGGCGTCTGATATGCCTGCCTTTAGACCGTAGAACGTACCTCTTCAGTTGTGATTGCAACGCTGGCCACGGAACTAATTTACTCATATATATAATAATTTACAGACGATCAATAGCACTTACGACTTTTATAAATTCAAAAACTAATTATTTTTCTTAATACTGATTAAGACTGACATTATTTAATACCAGGATACCGCTCAGTCAGCATATTCAGGGCATGGTGGACATGGCTGGCAATTGTAATGAGTGCTCCATCAGTAAATATATATTACCGATTAGGCACATTCCACACAATTTGCGACCCTTCTTGGCAATTCCCGCCCCGAGTAATGGGTCGTATTTAAAAAAAAAAAGAACAAAACAAAATCATTTAATAGATAGGCTTTGTTACTTTGTTCAACAAATCCATAATTTCGCTTGTCCATCGCTGAACTTAACCTAAACAATTCGTCGCTGAAGAAAAACGTCGTACTTAACTAACTTGCTGAACGTTTGGAGACAAATTTTCGTAAAATATTTTATGATCGTAACTATCAAGTCTAAGCAAAGCTTATGCCCATCGAGCTTGCTTGGAATAGATCAGATCGGCTCCTTAAATCTGACGTTTATTTTATTTGAAAATGTTTAGACGGTATTAACTGTCCATAGAGAGAACGTTTAAACAGTAGGTGCTATTATATGATAAATAATCGAATTCTTTAAAAAATCACTAGAATAACTAACTAATCGTTTAATAGTAAAGTAATATATATCTTATATAATAGGCATCCTATTTCGATCTTTCATTTTCTGTTATACGATCTAAAATATATGGAACTTTAATAATCAGTGCAAAACAATTTGTTAAATGTGATCGACCAAAGTCATTTTTCCGTTGGTCCCTTATTCGATTAACATTTGTATTAGATTGTAATCGCCTATAGGTTATACATTTTGTGGATAATATATTGAAATCTATTCCCTTCATTCATTTCATAAAGGCAAATACAAGAAGAGAATACAAAAGAGGGACAAGGAATTTAACGCGGTAAAGCGCACAGTAATTTGAAGTAAGTTTTTTTGATTTTTTAATATTTGTAGAACAACTTACATAGGGTAAGAGCTCATTCGGCGCCATACCGCTCATTATTACCAAATAACGTAGAATAACTTTTAAATTATTCGGCCAAAATTGGCATAAAGTTCCCCATAATTCTTCAATATCCCGCGGATGGGTATCCGAAAACTGTAAATAGAAAAAGAAGAAGCAGTTCGTGATGTCATTGAAATTTAAGTAAAAGAGAGAAAAAAATAAATTTAAATAAATCTACCTTCGCCGTTATGTAAAATAAATTGTTGAGTATCATTTCGGTAGCTTCGGTAGAACCAGCGCCTTCGCGACGACCCCTTGTCCCCGAATCTGGAAAATACTAAAATAACAACTGTTATTGCGCAGACAAGATTCAACTGCCCGACAAAGTAATACGCTTACCATAATATAGGAGAGCGGGGTAGCTGGCGGCACCGTGGTGGCTACTAATTCCATATTATGCAACCAGGGTAATAAACATTGCAACAACAGAGTGCGTACATCTTCACGTGCTGTTTGAAAACGATGAGTGATTTCTGTAAGGAGAGCAATGACAAAGAGATTAACGCTGAAACTGAACGATACCTTTCGTATGGATTGGTTGATTAATGATGCAAAGCTTACCCGAGAACATGGACATTGTCAATTCGGGACGTAATTGCGCTAATTGCTTCGAAAGAAAACGTTGCGAACGACAGTAGGCGCTGCTTAGCAAAACATCTAATGTTCCAACTTTATCATCTTCTATTGAAAGATATATGAAAGAAAACAATAACAACAATAAGAATAATAACAACAACAACAACAATGTCAATTCAATACATAAAAGAAAAGAAAAAATAAGTTGCTTTCATAGACATGGATATAACATGGATTGATGTTACCGCCACAGCAAGTCATTATGTGGACAATCAGATGAAAACGGCCAGAGAGTTTAAAACTAAACCAAACACAATTTCTATAAAAACTGAAATCATTTACAATAGGCTCATGTTACACTGTCGAAGCAGGGATTAATACTAAACATTCAACCAGCGGCCATTGGTGAGAGCAACAACCAAAAAAGATATGTACCTGTATGCACGTATTCTTACTTAGAAGAGAAAATTCTCTTTAAATTGCAAAAATTAAGTCTCTTACATAAAATTTCGTAAAATAATTTTAACAACAAATTTTTCATGAATATGTTTCGAAATCAAGATTTATTAATTACACCCACCACTGACTGTAAGATGGGGGTATACTCATTTTGTTTTCTTCCAAAATATATGTGATACCCAAAAGGAAGCTTCAGAGACCCTATAAAGTATACACGTTCTTGATCAGCGTGAAATTCTGAGTTGGTTTAGTCATGTCTGTCCATCTGTATGATGTGTGTTGTTGGTGCTCTCCTGGTCGCAAAAATAAAGATATCGACTTCGAATTCAGTAGAAACATTGGAAATTTCTGCATGTAGGTCGGTATTGAAAATGGGTCAAATTGGTCGGACCGGAAGCGCGCAGTGGAGCGTAAACTGAACGCAACTCAGTTTTTTTAAACAAAAATTTTTGGATTTTTGCTTGTTACTCGGAAATTATTTAAATTAGAAGGCGAAAATTTATCAAATTTACTTTACGAAATACTTTACTCTTTAGGTAAAAAAATGGAATCAATCGGCCACGCCCACACAAACTTACGAGCATTTAAACTTTATTTTTTCATTTTTTCGAGTTTTTATGCTTATTTATCATAAGGCGAACAAGACAGAATGTCTGCAACCATTTTGTACATTCCTTAAATGAAGATGTATTATCTGCCTAAAGATGGGTTACTTTTAACGTGAATATGGCAGACACCGCGATTACTTTTTTCTTAATAACACCAGCAATATGGGTATCAAATAAAAGAACTTGGAGAGCAGAATGCGAAAAACATAGTGGTGGATTTGTGAGATTCGGCCCCCGACGAATATAACTTTCTTACTTCTTTTTCATCGAATATAAGTTCATAAGAGAAATAAAACATGATAAACATAAAGTTGTAGGAAAGACCGACAATTAAATATCCTCCATCATTGCGCAATGACCATTTTAAGATACGACGTTTAACGGATACGAGTCATAAAATTGATCCGATTGATTCAACTTTGAATAGGGTCTGTCGTTCGACTAAATTTTATCAAAATATGCCGGATTTTGTTGTGCGTATATTGAATTGATGAAAAAACACTTGCGTACACATTAAGCAGATGAATGAAAAGGAAGAAAGCCTTCAATCGGCTTAGAAGATGATCGGTTTACATATAACGTTGAGTATATATCGATTGCATATATCGGCAGAAATTTAATATATTTTGTACCGCAATTGAGGGTGTAGGGTATACTAAGAAATAAATTATATTCTGCTTGAGAGATGGATATTCTGACTAAAGAAAGAGAAGGACATAAAGAAGCCATAAAAGATTTTATATAATTAATTGAAAGATCTGGTGGTGTAACTGGTGGTGGTGCGGTTAATACTTCAACGTTACTTTGCCATATTCCTCTGCAAAACGATTATTAGCCCTGTTAAGATGCTCTTCTTCTTCTGATTCTTCTTCTCTTGCTTCGAGTCCTTGGCCAAGCCGTAAATGCTCGGCTAATAATGCACTCTCTTTGGTGACGTCATTAGCCTTTTCAGTCTTCCTGTCTTTTATCAACGGTTGTATAGTTGGGAAAGGAGATGATGTCTGCAGATATATAATAACTACGCTGAGCTTGTGCTGCATTTCTGTCCTCAAACGAATGTGTTAAGGATTTACGCATTAGGAATAGAACTAATGCATCCATAACAAGGAACAAACATATAAAGGAGCTTATCTGGCTATCGAAGCCACAAGAAGAGTACTATGAACGAACCGGATCCATTCTTACAATTAAATGTTACTGTGTTAGTGAGAGGCAGATTAATTAATTATTATTAATCTGGATAAGAAATGCGATATGGAACGTAAATGAAGAATTCTTTTACGAGCGAATTTTTTTTGTAAAAAGTTGCAATTCAGTCTCACGAGTTTGCACATCACGAGCTCATTTCGAAGTTTTCATTGTCTAAAATAGCTGATATAGATATGGATGTGAAATAAGTTTCCAGAAAAATTGTCTCACATACTGGTTCTAGCTGACATGTCTGTTTAAGTTTTCGCGTCTTCAAGTAAAAGATGGTAATTTTGAAGAAATTCTGATTAAATTGATTACTTTGCCATGTTTTGGAGCACGAACGAGGACGCTACTATTCTTAAGATCACTGACGACTTTATTTGCAAAAAATTGTTCTGATCGTAAATAGATGAGCAAAATTGAGATAGATCGTTACATTAACCCCCTTCCCCCCTTCACCGACTAATCAAAAAAAAGAACGAAGCACATGATTAATATAGCGACTTGGAATTCGATGGTTAGTCAAAATATCTTGTACTTTACTTCTGTATCAATAGATACATGTCTGCTTTGTTCATGTTTTTTTTTAGGGAGCCATCTTAGTTATCTTACTCGCGAAAGGAAAATGAATGATTTTTGCAAGAAAACCAAATGAATTTTATAAAGAAACCAATTATTAATAATAACTCCTAAGGGCATGCTACTTATTTAAACTTTTGGCTATTGCGTAAAGGAGGCAGTCATTTATTCATCCAGCAAGCGAGCATTTCTCAATCTGAGTTTGAGAAATTTGAAATCGACATCTTGGTTATTACGACACGAAAATGTTTACTAAGGATATTATTCAGATGAACAGAAGGACCGAGGGACAAGGGCTTTATACTGACCAAGAATATGTACGCTTTGCAGAGTCGCCGAAGTTTCCTTCTGACTGTTACGAAACCTGCATGTTTTGCATACAATGCATGTACTCCTTCGGTCGTGAATACAAAAAAAGGCATATTCGCCATAAGGCGAATCGTCATTAATTGTGAAATTTTTAAAATTCTAAAAAGCTCTTGGATGCTTTGGTGGATCGATGTCATTTGTACGCTGACTTTTTAACTGAACCTCTATTTTTTCGATATTTAATATAAATATCTCTTAAGATACTAATTGTCGTATACTGTTTATTGGGTTTGAAGGCGAATTGTGCGTACTTTTTTGAGGAAGTTTTTTTGTGTTTTTGTTGTATGTGTGAATAAGTTTTTAGGATTATTGTTGGTTGTCAGATTGCAATTTGCGATTACTTGTCAATTGTGGAAGACTTTGTCCGTAACCGTCAACCTAGACGGTATATGTTTGTAACATTCGAACCCAATTTTTACAATTGGAAGCATTCCAACACGGACGCACGACTTACAAGCTTACTAGAAGCTTGTTGGAAAAGTTCTTGACCTGCAACATTAGGATAGCAGCAATTGTCCACAAATATTGGGAGTATTTTGGATGCGTAATTGTTGCTGGACAATCGTTTGAGCGAGTCGATTGAACTATCTTCGTGCGAGTCGATTTAACTATCTTCGTGAAGATGGAAAAAGTTGAGTATTTGTTCTTAATAAGCAACAGGCCTGCATACGTTAAAGTTGCGGGTACGACGACGTGTGCGGGAGTTTTGCACCATCGTTTAAACTAACGAAATTTTGGGTAGCTGAATTAAAAGGTGCCCGTATCGCCTTGGGTGACAACGAAAATTTGGCTTGACCGAAAGTATCACTCAAGTTAACCAAATAGCAAAATAGCCTTTTAAGTAAGCTTCGAAGAGCTAAGAACATATCCAAAGGATGTCTTTTGTCACACATTGTATGAAGATTTAGGCATGAGACTACTCGGTGGATATCCCGTTTACTTGCAGTGGAACAATAACATCGAGTCACAGGTCGACGACAACATAGGCACATAAGATATCGATGGATAGAAATTCAATTAACGGCCACACCCACCAGACCATATTCTTACAAATTTTCAAAACGATGCTTCAGGGAAACGGCTTTTGATAAAATGTGCAGGTCATTGCGAAAACTTAAGTGTATCTTGAGGGTCTTGACAATTCATTAACTAGAAAAAGCATGGAAACATTAAAGAGGACTTGAACCGATCATGTCATTCTTCAAGCCGAGACTATATTGATAAACAAAGTGCAAAGTATTTTTTTTTTTATTTAGGTGAGAAAATTTTCAGAAAACCTTTGTACACCTCCTGTAAGATGCTGAATATTTCCGATTTTTATGGCTTAATATATGTTTTAGAGGCTTTCGAGGGCAACAATTTTTAGCAATTACACAAGACACCCTCATTGCAAACCGAATGCTATCACACTTCTGTCAGATGTTAATGACAATTGCAGTAACTTAATGAAAGCAAGTTAAGATGGACACTCGAAACGCGCCTATCTTTAAAATAAATTTCATGTTAATATTTGACAAAATATTGTAAAAGAGTTCGGTTCCTTTTAATTGGGCACACAACTGCAATCTCGTGTTGATGACGAGATAAATTTTTTTCTTGTCGCGGACAGACAATATTAACATAACTTTGAATCTAAGTTTGTCCTCATCCTCCGCATCAGTTACACTTGCAATAAAAATGCATAAACATTTTAATAATAAAATATTCTATTGTTTAATATAACAACTTATTGCTGGTAGCAACAGCATCGAACTACTAGTCATTTTATTGAATAACAAAAAAAAAGACCATCAACAAAATGTACACATCGCCGCTGTTTGCGTAAGTTTAGCATAATTATGTTGTTTTTTTTTTTTTTCATTTTTTCCAAAGTTTTATGAATGAATATTTTTAAAAGATTACAACGCATACTCGCAGAGAGACGTGGCAATGATTTAAGAGAATCTACTGATAATACGCTTGTAAGACTATTTTTTATGAAAGGAGACTCAACAGTTTGCTTGGCTTTAAAAGTAAAGGAAAGCGATTCATAACTTTCAGTTCTTGGCGCGCATTACGAATGAAACGTTGCTTAAGAGGAGCAACAAATCAAATGAGACAGAACGAAACGACACAAAACTGAAAGAATAATAAACAAATTTATTAAACTGCATTTCTTTCGTGACGTTATAATTAAAATATAACAAAAAAAAAAATGTATTATATATAAATCATATTATATATAAGGAAAAGATTTTAAAAAATTCAAGTGATATTTAATTTTCAATCATTTGTAGAGTAATACATATATATATGTATATATGTATATATAAAATCTAAAATTTAAAAATTTTTATTGAATTGATTTTTTTTTATTAAAAACTATTTAAGAAATTGCAACAAAATTCGTTCAACTAATAATCACTTAAACAGTGCCACGCACGGCTTGCATTGAAACAATCAAGCATTAAAAGAACACAACAAAATGCATGCATGTATTTGCTAAAATTTGCCTAAAATTTGCCTAAAACGAATACACTTTTTAAAGCAAATTAAGTTTTTGATGTCAATTTTTATGCGGTTGGTCATCCTAGGAGTGGCGTTGCTTAACGTTGATATTGTTTCAATTAAAACAAAAAAAAAAAAAAAAAAACAGACACGCACACACACACAATATTTAACTGCCCATTATGCTTTATTTTCTCGAAGGAATGCACAATGAAAGTAATTCTGTTATTCTCTTAAAACTAGTCAATGTAAACATTTTCCAATTCATCTTATTTTTCATTTTTATTCTTCTCCTTTAGTGCGTAAAGCATTTAATTTCACAAATTATATGAAAACTATTATTTTTATTGTGCTCCTAAAAGTAAGCAATATTGACTTTTATTCTAAATCTATGTTCCTTTTCAAATTGAAAATAAAAAAAAAACTCCTCTCGAGATTGGCTCCCTTTATTTTATCCTCCATCCCTTTATTTTATAAATCATGCCACTTGTAATACCTTTTTTCATAAGACTATTTTAAACGATTTAAGTGCGACCGCCTATCGACCTCATATCGAAATCTTTTGCATTTGTTAACAAAGGACTCATGGATCATTTGTTTATCTTGTTGCCTATTATCGTTCAGCTCGTTTTTCTATTGCCCAAGTCCGCAAAACCAATTAAGATGAAATGGTGAAAATTGAAATTGACAAACAATGATTTGATGTTCGAAAAAGGAACGAGTCCCAGTCCCAAAACATAACCGTTATATTAGCAAGTAAAGCAAATCAAAAATTTCCATACATTTTCATAAGCAATTTCTAAACCTTCGCGATGCGAAATACTTCTTAATTGTTTAACTTTTGAGGTAGAAAGTCTTGTCTCATTTCTATTTCTCTCTCTCTTTCTCGTTCTCTCGAATCCCTAGCATCCACTGAATGAATAAAAAAATAAGATTTGATCCACAATTTTGCATAAACTTATTGTCTTAGGCCCCCGTTTTTTTTTTTGGTTTTGGAGAAAGTGGGCGAACTGAGGGACTGAGGGGTTTGTTTTACACATTTTGAAAAGTGGAGTAAAATTATTTAATTGATCTTGCGGCTCAAGTTGAATCCCATTTGTTTTAGCGTGAGTTCTCCTGCTTCAAATTTTCTTCCGATTCGATAAATAGAGCGGCGTGATGGTGCGTCATTTTTATTGAAAATTCCCCTAAAGTTTTGATGAGTGCTTATCGGGTGTCCGAGTATGCTTCTACCGATTTTGCAGTAAAACTAAATGTTTTTAGTTAGAAAAAAAAAATAGCCTAAGATTCATATTTATATCTGCATCCATATCTGCATATACCTGCATAGATGGACATATATACATAGATTTATATATGCGACCCTGCGCGTTTTAACGACAAAGAACAGGAGTACATATATTTATAGTAAACACAATATAAAATATGTGTATGTATAAGTCATATATTTCCACAATAGACAAGAGCCAGCTCGAATTATGCTTCTGCAAATAAATTGATTTGACAACTGACTGTGGGCGTGGCACATTTGCAATCATTTTTTCAATAAGCACAACTTATTAATTATAGGTTATAGCGTATGGTTATGCAATCATATCCAAACATTTTCGTGGTCTATCTAAAATTCAAGGAAAATAGATAGGCGCGACCCGCTTGGAAATGTATCCGTAGCACGGGAGAACCTATAGCGAAATTTAAAAGATATATTCCTCTTTCTTTTTTTAGTGCCTTTTAAGAACTCAAGATAGAATGTTCTCAATCGAGCAGCGGCCACGCCCATTTTTTGCAAAACATTTTGAAATAGCTTCCGAAAGATTTTCTCTGAAGAGTAACTATGGGCACCATCTTGCCAATTCTCGCTAGTTATGGACGAGTCAATGATACGATTTGCTTTTAATCCAGACCGGGGATAATAGAGAGAGAAAAGCTTCACTCGATTTGACGTTCAAAACACGCCATTGCAGTAAACAAACAGGCTTGCAAAAAAATATTGAAAATGTTTTGAAGCATAACAAACTATCTAAAGTGAATATCAATTTGAAACAGATCGTGTATATCTGCCAAAACAATATATCTCGTGAATATCTTATACAATAAATTATACAAAAAAAAAATTTCCCAAGTGAGGAAAAAAGTGGCAAAAAAAAACTGGTTCCAGTAGCTTTGCTTGTGATGAAAAATATACATACATATATATATATATATATATATATGCATATGAAAACTTGAGGCTCGTATTATTTTAATGTGTACCAAACTCCATTTTTTATGTGTAGTTGGGAGAAAATTTATTTTTCATTTTTTAGTTCACTTAAATGAAAATTTATGAATTTAAAATTTTTTGCACGACAGTGTAAAAACGTCGCTTTTTCATTATTCGCTATTTAGTGTATTTGAGTTATTTTCCTTTATATTATTTTGTAAAGATCTCATTCTGTGAGTGCAGTGTTTCCTTCAGCTAAAATTATAAAGTCGATTCCATTCTGTAAGACCCATATTAAGAGAATTGTTAGGAAGAAGATAATCCGCCCCTCCCAGCAGCCGTAGCTATGTGCCACGAGAGATAAGCATTCCTTATTCTTTTCCTGTTTGAAAGTATAATTAAATAGCGTGTAAAGCAAACGTTTTTGTGGAGATTCCTAAGTTGTCGGTAAAAATTTCGATTGTCCCTTAATGCGTAGTAAAGATATTGATTATTCAGGATCATGTAAATAAATTTACATGAATTTAAATTTTATAACTTTTTTTTTACCTTTTTAGCACTACGATGCATATGTTTTACGAAAATATAATAAATAAATTAACACAAAATGAAGATTTGTTTAATTATTTGCGTTTTCTAAGAAACAATAAACATCATCATCTGTCTATGAAAATAAATCACAATTAAGCGAGACAGTGAATAATAAGGAGAGAAACATATCTGAAGAGAATTTAAAAAAGATTAAATTAAATTTCATCATAAAATTCAAACTTTCTATCTATCATGTGACGCTTATTCAATGTAAAATTTAAGGTATCCGCAAGGTACTATGTTGCTATACTTTAAAGTGCATTTCAATTTAAACTCATTGAAATCTCTTTTTGTACGAAACACACACATTAAGAATCTTGCAAAGAAAAATTGGAGGCAGAAAATAATTTTTTACTCGTAAGTTTTAAATAACTATGTGAACGATGAGATAAATCTAATGAAAACTTGCTTGTGATGAAATGTTAATTAAGTTCATTTCACTTTCAGTGAAAATCATCGTAATTAACGTCAATTTCAATCAACTACACACATACATTTAAACAATGAACTTTTAGTTTTCACTTTCGAAACCTGTCAAGCGTTAAATTTCCATAAATTTTAAAATCTCATTTAAATTATTTATGAATGGTTGTGCATTTATTGCCATGCGACACACTTTATAATAAATCATTGCATACTTTTAAGTGCAATCCGCAAAAGTGTTATGTTATTCAGTTCATTTTTTACTTACTTAAATTATTTAATGTTTGCGGCTTTCAGGATTAAGCAAAAAGTGCAATTATTTTCAATTTTTTCATTCAAGTTTCAAGTGCGTTTTCTTTCAAATTAAATTTTAGGCGTACTATGAGAAAACTTTTTATTGCCTAACTCGTAATGAGATAAAGGAAAAGATTCTATTTTGAACGAATCCCACTAGCGCATCCGCATCAGAATTTCATGCTGAATACATGGAGTTGATTAATAATCTGCTGAGCTTTTATTAATCAAAACAGGAAATTTATTTATCTCTTACGAAAAACGTCTTTATCCACATAGTCACATATGTGCCGCATGTTGCTTAATACTTTTCTATCACTTTTCCGGTAGCACACAAATCCAATTGCTATAAAGTTGCATGCGCTGTCCTTAGGTGCAGATAACACGCGTATATACGTGTATTAAGAAAATCCCACTAAATCGGAAACAAATGATAATTTACCATCGTTCGTGTGTCATCCGGCGCATAGTTGAAGCCCGCCTTAAATTCCTAGAGGCATCTACATCTATTTACTTTTTTTCAAGAATTTTGTTAGAAACTACATTTCGTCAGTATGGCGACAACAATTGATTTCCATTTTTTTGTGATGGAAACAATGTAGAGTGTAGAGTGTCTAACGGTCAAGTTTGCTTTGACATGGTTTCATTTAGATTTCCTCTGACAAATTCAAACAAATTCAAAAATATGTTATTTTTGACCGAGCACTTTTGTGAAATCCCTTCCCGAGAATCTATGAAAATTAAGTTTCAAAAAAATTTCGTTTAGAGGTTCACCTCTTCCAAAAAGTGATAGCAATTTAACCGTTCCCCAATTTCTTATAAATAATTTCAACGAAAACTTTTATTAGATTTTATTCATATCCGTCCGCCTACCCGCCACTTTGTTCCGTTTGCCTCTTCGTCGTCGCCTATTGTTGGGAAAAATGGCGATCGGAAAAATGAAGATAGACAACCTAAACCTGGTATACAATATATCAAAAATATTATCTGCTCACCGCAACACCTAGAATAGAAGAAAAACTATCTGTTACGATCAACGGAAGATCGACATTGATTTACGTCTTGACATTAAGTTCTTATAGGATATGAATATTTACCAGGTTCATAGATAGCTTCATTAGCTTGTTTTTACGACTTGATTGGAATAGATCTTAATCATTCTGAGTAGAGGATATAGGACAAAAAAGTCTAACGTCATATTAACATAACACAAATAACTAAAATTGTGGACTAGATGTTGCAAAACTTATCACCTATAGCAACCCGAGTGGCTGACGAAAAGCAACTTAATACGAAAATAAAGCTTAGAAGTTCACCTTAAAAAAAAAAACAATACTTCTATCGACTGCATTTATTCAGTTCCAACGCGCGACTAGAAAACGCAAACACCGTGCCGTTGACCTCCAGTCTCCTTTTTCGTTCGCAGACGTTATCGCAGATAAGCTCCTTTGCAGTGTAAGGTATCTCAACACCTTATTTGCAAGAGAAGACCTAGAAGGAAGGGAATAAAAGCAAGCGATACGCATTGAGAGAAAAGGCGATTCGTTACCGCTCGCTTTGGAATAATTCCATTTTCATAAGATTAAAAATTGATAGCAAATAAGACAATGTCATTGTAAAAAGTGTATATTAACTTTGGTAATCCAAATGGGACTCCCGTCTTCGCTCTTTTACAGCTCACAAAAGAGATCGACAATCTCTCCACAACCTCTCAACTTGCACTTTCGTTCGTAACTTCCAGAAATATAACCTAAAGATCCCGAAAAATCTATAAATATACTCTTGATCATAGTTTAATCTAATGATTTGCTGGTCTTCCCTTATATTGCCACAATCACAGACATTGAGATAGAAAACTTTAAGATTAAGAGATTTGAAAATGGACACTAATCGCAATAAGCGACAAAATGCAAAATTTGCTTTAATATTCTAAGCAAACATTTACAAAAATCGTATATACGGTTTAAACAAAGATGGCTGTGAGCCGATAGCAAAAACGATCAAAATAACCGCCACATGCTGCCTATATGAGATAGTGATCGGTAATCTAATACAAACACGTTCCATACGCCAGCTAAAAGTCTACACTATATAGTACTATAGCGTATATTTGTTTAATAAATATATGTGGTGTTATATTTTAAAATGAATTATTTTCAATGACGCATCAAATCGTCTTTTGGACTTCCCTCTTCGGCAATCACAACTCAACTAATCTTGTCTTAGGAAAATTCTGCACTTACAAACAATTTGAAACGACTTCACCTATGCCAGAGTTTTGTCTGTCATCTTTATTAATCCTTCTACCAGCTTCTCTTCGCGTTAATTTCTGTTAATCTCTTTGCTAATTGCTATTCGCATCAGGCGGCTTTGTTTTGTGACAAGAAAAGCCAAAGCCTGCAAATCCTTCTTATTTTCAAAAATTCCCTTTCCAATAGAAGTGTCAGCAGTTTTCATGCAGATATATTTAATCTGACAACGATGCTAAGAACAAATTCGAGATGAAATTTTCTTGCTGTTCGAGAAAGACTTTGAGATCGCACACTCAACTTCAACGTATTGATAGATGATGATGAGTCGATGTCATTATGCATTTCACACATTTCGGGGTTTTCGCGTTTTACATCCGATACAATCATCTGTGCGTGCCTAAACTAATTTTACTTGTAATTTCAGAAATGTCAGAGATTTTAGAAAATAATATTCAAGTGTCACGAACAGCGTAGAACAAGTAGTATGCACTCGCTTTTTAGTAAGCAGATATGATACCGTAAGAAAATTATCGAATGTTTATTTAATACATTCATGAAACAAAACTGTAGCATGCTTTTGAGGGCAATTAAAAAAAATTACTAGGCTGCTCTTGCTCGATTAACATAATACTAGTTTTTAACTTTATGTAGATTAACAAGATATTATTTTCAAATGAAATGTTATGAAATTGCAGAATTGCATGGCAACTGCCTTAAACTAACAAGAGATGGGTAGAGTAGTACAACGAATTGTTCATGGGAACATTCCAATTAATTTATTTTCAGCAGAAGTGTAATGTAAGAAATGTTAGAGATCAGACTCAGTTGTTTATAATTTGCAATAGCTGCTTATCGTACTGTTTATGATTATTTGATTTGATTTTAGCTCTGCATTAAAATACCAAATAAAAAAATGACATGAATTTCTGAATGCTTTTCAGTAAAATTTCTTAAGTAAGTAAATTTAATGGATTTATTGAAAAAAAAAAACTGCTGCTAGCCCGTTTCCACATGAGTGGAATAGCAAATGACTGAAGATTAGTAAAATTTAAGCATAATAAGCAATAATGCTGTTTGCTTTCAATGAAATAGCCCGCAATACTTCACATTGTACAAACTAAATGTAGAAATTTAACCACAATTACGAATTTTACTCGCATAAAATGCAATGAACTTTTGAAAGAGCCGTGTATATAGAAAAAGGTCCAAAAGATAGACAAATGCGGTCAAAATTTATATATATATTCGGACCAAATTTCACTATATTATATCCGTATTAGCAATTAGATACTTTCAACTTATTTTTTGCAAGAACATGTTTATGGGGGGATGGATGGACTTCTTCCATCCAATCCAAATTTTCAATATTCATCCATCACATCGTCTTAAAAATTGGCAATTCTTTATTCATATTCATGAACTTATTTAGAGTACGGAGTTAAGTTGACTCATCCCCGAAGCCGAGATATGTCGGTGTGCGAAATTTCACTTAAGACATACACACACGTGCGCAGACCTCGTCTTACCAACACGGTTGACAGTGCACGATGACCGCTTCGAATTGCTTTATTGACCAGGAGTCCGACTACTACATACGATGTGTCGCCCACTAGTTACAGAGGTTATCCAAATGTACACACGAAACTTTTAGAAATACACACTAGCAAGTAACGGGAAAATTCTTATAAATTACATAATTATTTCGTATCTTTATTATCATTGTTATGCTCGTTTCTTATTTTATTGGTTGCTGAGAGAGGACTATCGGTTGCATTCGACTCTTTTGTATTAATTATATTAAATCGCCGCCAACGAAAACTACAAATATAATTGAATGTGTGTTGGACAGTTCTTCAAGAATATTTCGTAGAATACGAAAAAAACAAAAACAAAAACAAAATCCTCAAACAAAGTCCTCAATATGAATATTTAATCTGTGCATAAAGTAAATGAATTTAAAATAATCATCACGTGTATCGTTGTTTGTGCACGAGACCTTGCAAATTGAAAATTATGAGTTTATTCATATTAATAATGAACAAAATATCGCTTCGTATCATTAACAACGTTTGCGATGATTATCTTGAGCAGCGATCAAACGCAAAATGCTGAACACAATGATCGACAATAATTCGAGTGATGTTAATAGCAATAACAATAATAACAATGGCACAAACGCAACGATCACAATCGCCGGCGGCGGTTCGGAAGAAACAAGCGACGTTTGGCGTATATTTGAATTCGTTAGTCAGATACTTAATTGCGTTTATGTACCGATTATCGTTTGCATGGGCTCGTTAGGCAACATTTTGTCTGTGTTCGTGTTTTCCAAGACAAAGTTATGTAAACTCTCATCCAGCTATTATTTAGCTGCTTTAGCCATAAGTGACACTTGCTTCCTGTTCGGTCTATTTATTCAATGGCTCAACTTTTTCGATATCAATATTTATAATCGGGATTATTTTTGTCAATTTTTCACATTCTTCAGCTATTTAGCCAGTTTTTGTTCGTCGTGGTTTGTTGTTGCGTTCACCGTGGAACGCTTCATAGCTGTTATGTATCCATTAAAACGTCAGACAATGTGCACGGTGAGGAGAGCAAAAATAGTATTGAGCGGCATTAGCGTATTAGGTGTTTTGCATTGCATACCATTTTGGATATCGTCGCAACCGGTTTTCTTGGACGAACGTCAGACAACAATATGTGATATAAAGAATGAATATAAGGTAAGCGACAAATAAAATAATCAAAAACTGCAATAGCGTAATAGTTTTATTTTTACCCGATTCATTTTCCACGATTAAAATTTCAATTCTAAAAATATTTATCTCCTTTAACAGCGATTTTTTCATTATAGCATGCATGCAGTAGTTGCTTACATACATATTGTTGAGCTCAATTGTAAGCTCAATTATTTTGTTCTTATTTTTTGTAACATTTCCTATAATTTCGGAACGAATCATTCTTCTTCTACGTACCGTAGTATATGGACAGGCATAAGTTGGTTGGATGTTTCGTTTTTTGCTAGAGCGTTTCCGTTGTGTAAGAAATGAATGTAAATGCGTTACTAGCGAAACAATTCGATTAGCGAGCTGGCGTTACTGATATACTTTGGAAGATAATCGTCGAACCAAAATTATTAATTAATAAGAAGAATGTTAGCAAATAAACTATCGAAGGCTAACTATCTTATTGCCAATATTATCCGTCATCACCAGCCACCACTTTTCGTACCTTCGAAATACGGCACGAATTTCTTACTGAAAAGATAATAAATCTTTTAGGGGCTATACCCTAAAGAAATCAAAAGAATCAAACCGCCGCTCAGAGAGACACTAAGAGGCCGCTTGGGCTAACCGTTAATTAGAAGGAGTAATAACTGCTGAATTGGTGGCACATTCAAATTCCGTTTCGTGGCCAGAGTTTTCAATATGTGTACTTGGGTATGACCACATCATTAACCTACAATGTGTTATTATATTGGGGATGTTTTTCTTTTAATAAAAAACTCAATCTCATAGGCTATTGTGGAGGATCTTTTAACGATGATTCCGTTGTATTAGAATTACCCTCTATAACACCCCTTATATTTAGCTAATAGGGGTTTCAAAAATACTTTGAACACTTTCTCTTACTGTTTTTATACCCATCACCCAAGAATGGGGGGATATATTAATTTTGTCAAAACGTTTGCAACGCCCAGAAGGAAGCATCAGAGACATTTGATCAGCACCAAATTCTACATCGATTTAAGCATGTCCATCTGTCCGCCTGTGTAATGTCTGTTGTAAACCTTCGCCTGGCCACAAAATTGAAGTTATCGCCTTCAAATTTGACTGAAATATTGCACGCAGGTTAGTATTGAAAATGGACCAAATCGATCGAAGGACGCGCCCACAACACCACGTAAACTGAGAAAACTTTTGTTTTTCAAAGGGAATGAAAAATCGCTTTGTTGCTCATTACTCATAAACTACAGCAAATAAATATACAAAAATTTGAAAGTATATTCTATGGGCGCCGCTGCCTTTGAGTACAAAACTGCCAAAAAATTTACCTTGCCTGTCCAATATTATAGTGTATCAAAGTATATAAATTCTTGGCCAGTTTCAAATTTGGAATGGCCGCCTCTTCGTCTGTCCATCTACCTATTTGCGTAACTTTGTAGTATTTGTGGTAAACATTCTCCCGTTGACGAAAATGGAGATATCGCGTACAAATTTGCAAAAAAAATTTGAAAGTGACCTAAACTTTTCAAAGGACACGGCCACAACGCCCATATGCCTCTACGACAAAAACTTTTATTTTGAAAATAGAAGAAATCAACTGCGCTCACTCTATATCATTGAGCATAAGAGTTTTGTTCTTCTACTTCTTTTGTCTTTTTTTGTGGCAAACGGTGATGAGTATAACAAATTCGGTCCCGACCGAATTTAATTTTTTTTAATTTTGATTATGCGTAGTTATTGATTTATCAATTCGGCAGATGATAAATGGTAGAAATGTGCTCATTTAAATAGATTATGTGTTTCCATCTATGAGCATCAATGGGTTGTATGGGCATTTACTCCACTAAGTTATGTGTGTGCGTATGTATTTTATATACCTTAATATCCATTCTATAATTAAAAATTGGAAGGTCTGCACAATGAATAGAAATACGCGTCTCCCTATGTTTTTATAAAGCGTGCATACCATAATCTCTAATGACAAGCTGCTTATATGTCCATTAACATCATTGCTTCTGATCACAAAATGTTTCGAATGAAACACCACTAACGGCATCATCACATTGATAAAAATCGAAATAATTAAAATTTATAAATGAATTACACATTTTTGCTAAGCTGTTAAAAAAAAGTTTGTTTAGTTAATTAACTTATTATTATTTCGGTAACAATAAACGATATTTTAAAAGATGAAAAACTAGTGTCAACTTTGCAAAAAAATTTTTTTTATGCTTCATTGACCTCAAATAGGTGCTTTCAGCCGTCTAGAATATGTGGAAAAAATTCATTATCTATCAGAAATTTTTTTCTCGAAGAACGCACCCAAAAAAATGCTTGAATAAAAAAAGTCTTATTGGTCAGTTAGATCCTAATCTATTGCCTTTTGATGCCTTTTAAAGTCCTTGGGTTTACTGTAAAAGTTGGGTGTGAAGCGAACGCTTTCAACGCTAAGAAATCGAAAGTATGGAACGAAGTTTTACTACACAGTTGTGCAGACAGACAGATGACAGACACACAGACGGACGTGTGCAGGTATATTCCAAATTTGAAACCGGCCAAGAGTGTGTATACTTTGCGAGAGTTTTGAAACTTCTTTCTGCACGTTATAAACACATTGAAAAAATAATGAAATTTTGACATACTTCAATATTAGGTGGACACAAATGCTACAGTATCGCCCATAGAATATGCGTTAAAATTTTTGTACATTTATTTGCTCCAGTTTATGAGTAACGAGCAAAAAACCAATTTTTCATTCCCCTTGAAAAACAGAGGTGTTCTCAGTTTACGTAGTAGTGTGGGCGTGTCCTTGGACCCATTTTCAATACCAACCTGCGTGAAAGAACTTCAAATGCTTCTGCTAAATTTAAAGTCGACAGCTTCAAGGCAAAGGCAGACAGACGGATAGACGGACATTTTTAAATCGTTGTACAATTTGATGCTGATCAAGAATATATAGACTTTGTCAGGTCTGTGATGCTTGCTTCTGGGCGTTGCAAACATTTTGACCCCTCATCATTTTGTCCACAGATCTTTATTTGAAAAAATGTTAAGTTATTGTACGATAAGCAATCGGCCAAAAAGAAAAAGTTGATGAAGTAAACCAAAGATTACCTGATCACGGAGAGAAACACTATATAATTTAAATTCTAATATATTTTTACCGTGAAAAAACTATAGCCCTTTCAGAATGAAGATTCTATATTCATTATCTGAAACAGTTTTTAATGTTTATAAGCATAACGCTTAGAAGCGTATATATATATATATAATATATATATATAAGATATATAATATATATATATATATATATATATATATATATATATAGTTAATGGAGTTTATGCCAAACTCCATCATTTTAGCAAGAGTGAGTTACAAGTTTTTCGCAATAATATAATCAAAACTCAAATCAATACTTTTTGAGATTACTTTGCTATTTTTAGTTTCTATTGTGGGTTTGGTACCCATGCCACGTGCCGGACGAAAATAAAGATTTTTCACTTTACAGACAAATTCACCCTATTTTTTGATCACAATAGCAAGTATGATATGTGAATATATTAATCGAGAGCTCTGCTTTAGCTAATACGATATGTGAATAAAAGCAAGAGAACGAACGGGTTACATATATACAGCCATGTACATGTAAATGGCGCAGTAAGAACAAATTCCAAGGATTGCATAAATTTATTAAAAAATTGCAAAAATTGTTGTTTTAATTTTGCATATTTGGTTAGACACAAGTGCGTTAAGAAATTTTTAAATTTTCGGGTAAATAAAGCAACAAGTTTTGTACAATGAAAAACAAGTAAGGACATTATAGTCGGGCGACGCCAACTTTAGGTAATAATACACACCATGCATTGGAAAGTTGGGCTTTCCATCCGCATAAGAGTTTGGGCTTCGTGATAACACCTATATAAGTGGGGGTTCAAAAAAAAAAAAAAAAATAGACCTACGTAGTCCAAATTCGATAAGGTAGATATCTCTGGCAATTTACAATTTCTAACCAATTTTCACCATGAAATATTGGAAAATCGGCCTTTTTATCATTTAAAGCTCAAACGGTTATTTGAGAGGGAATTCAAAAAATTACTCCAGCCCGTGGAACCGTTTTCACACCAATTTAGAATGCCGAAATACTAGTGCTTGGTCACTTTTACTGAGAAATTTTGAAAATTGCAATTTTTTTCCATATAACGACTTTTCAAAATAGGACGTTATATGGGAAGTAATCGAAAAAGTGGATCGGTGCGAACTGAATTTTGAATAGCGTTCATCTCTAGACCAAAGTACGTCAGTGCACCGAATTTCATCAAAGTATCTCAAACATTTGCTACCGCACAGCGTGAACACAAGTTTACATGGACTGATGTCAGATGGACAGACAGACAGACAGACAGACAGACAGAGGGGCAGGCAGGCTTAGATCTGTTCGGGAAATGATTCTGAATCGATCGGTATAACAAAAGCTGGGTCTGCCTTAAGCCCCTAACTTAATATACCTTGAACCGCAACTGGTAATCCACAAATAATTAACAAAAATATTAGATAGAGTAACTTAAAAAATTATACAGTGCAGAAGAGAAATTAGACATAATTGCATAATGAATAATTACCCTAAGAATTACAAAATTCCCTGATAGCTGCTCCACACACTAACAATAGCCTTGATAGCCTTGAAGTAGTAACGCGATCAATAACTTTATAGCGTTAATAAAATATAATCTTGGTGATCTTTAATACTTATTGCCTGAAAAAATTAAATTCATCGTCCCATCGTCTGATCTGACCAAGCGGATTTTCTCAATAGAATATTTGTCTGATAAATTTATTGAAAATTCGGAACAATTTTTAATTTGTTCATGTTGCCCCTGGCTGTAGATGTCATAGATAGTACATTTTGTGTAAATGTTTAACTGAAGACAAAATCAAACGAAATCGTTTATTCATATGATACGATGATGACCTAAGGCTACAAGACATATCGTTATGTGAAATATGAACTCACAAGTTTATTTATTAGGAAATCTTCTAATGGTAACTTGACGTACATTAATATATATGCCAATATCATACAGATACACAGCCATTGACTAAAGTTGCAAGACCTACGTAATAAACATTTACTTATTGTCGTTCTTCAGTAATGTTTTCACTTGACTAATACTATATAGGAACTATTTATACTGGCAATGCACGCATATGTGCCGAAGAGTACAAATCACGTTTGTGCAAACAATTTCATGGGATTTAATGATTGTTGACATCAATAAAAAGATCTATTGACTATGAGTTGATTTTTTGTATATAGTTACGCAATAATGGCATTAGTTAACTAAATAACTGACATATTTTCAAAGTTTTAAATATACCTAATTCCTTTTTTATACGAACTTTATTTGCGCGAAATTTCATTTAACACGGGTTAAAAAGAAAAACAAGTTTGCTTTTTACGCGAATTATAATTTATTTTTTATAATACATTTAATGAATTAAAAGATGCAAGCACGCAATAAATTCTTAAGTGAACTCTGATACGAATTTTTTATTATTGTTTATTGCACTTTTCCGTTGCTACTATTATTTTTCCATCAAGCCAATATCTTTTTTTACGCGAACCTTTAAGAAAGTGTGTATCGTGTCAAAAGAGAATTACGTGTATGTGTTAAAGAATTTCAGTCGACTTTCTAACTTTAATAATTTCCGAGTAACAAGCCAAAATCCAAAACATTTTGTTTAAAAAAACGAGGTTGCGTTCAGTTTACGATCCGCTACACGCTTCTGCTCTAACCAATTTGACTCATTTTCAATACCAACCTGCGTCCAGAAACTTCCAATATTTCTACCAAATTCGAAGTCGATATCTTCATTTGTGCGACCACGAGAGTGTCAGCAACACACATCACACAGGCGGACGGACATGGCTAAATCAACTCCGAATTTCACACTGATCAAGAATGTATATACTTTGTAGAGTCTCTGAAGCTTCCATTTGGGTGTTACATACATTATGGAAAAAAACAAAATAACTATACCCCCATCTTACAGTGCTGGGTATAAAAATAATCGCAAAGCCAACAAGTTTTTTACAATACATTTACTGAGCTCATCAGCTCTCCATGTTCAACGTGATCAAGATAGTAAATTAAATGAATAACGCATAAGGTAAACACGTGATAAAAGATTGCTATAGTAGCCGGAGTGTAATAGAAAACGGAGTAGAAAACAGCATGGTGGACCACGGTCCACCTACATTATCCTATAGTTACTCATATAAGGAACACCAAATGATTCGTTCCGAAATACCTTCATTCGTCCGAGGACCAAAACACGCCCGTGTACCACATTGCATCAAAAAAGAAGGAAAAGATAAGACGGACAGAGAGAGTCGCAAAAAGACAAGCTTAAATCGATTCAAAAGCTGACTCTGATCCGGAAAGTGATTCTGAATTGATTGGTATAACAAAAGATGGACCTGTCTCAACTCTTTCTGGCCGTGTTGTATGCATCCGTACAAACTTAATATAACTTTATACCACAAGTGATGCAACGCATAATAAGTGCACTTATATGCACTTATGTTACGGATACCGTTAAGTAAATTAATATTTGAAAAGAAATTTTCCCGCTGTCCTTCTATGCAGATCTCACTGGAAAAAAGATAGATTATGTAAATGAATGTTTGGCATTTACATTGCGGGTGATTTCAATGTTCAGTTTCAGTGATTTTAATTGCAAACAGAGGGTATTCGAAAGCATTAAGTAATTACTTTTGAATATATGATTTTTTTTTTATATACAAAAGGCGAAGCAAAAAATGAAAAACAAAACAAATATTGAAAGACTTTTTGTTAGTGAATGGTTATCTAATATCATATATCGGGCGATACTAACCAGATTACGTAACAGTGGGGCGTATTTAAAAGATAAATAGTTCAGTCTACTATCTATCTATTAAATACTTCTCCTCTTAAACGGAGTGAAACAAATTAAAATGTTATAGTCGGACAAGGGCGATTATTAAGTAAAAACAAATTCCTTACTATTTCTTTTTCTACTACCATTACTTTTACCCTACTTTTTTAAAATATGACTTTGCATGAAGAGTGAACGTAAAATGGCTCCCATCCAATCCATTTTATTAGGATTCGTCTTTAATCTTATCAAAATATCTATAAAATCGATATAACGATGTCTGGATCTATTGGAAGTCGCGCTGGTTGTTATATACATTTCGTATTTTAAGCCATTTAGATTATGACAACGATGAAAGCATGCAATACCAGGCCAGGTGAGAGTCTAACAGTGAAACAAGAAGAATTTGCGAGCAGATAGGTTTGTTCTTCGAGATATTATCGTTTACGCTCAATGTAGTTGTTTTTTTTTTTTTTTTTTGAGGACTTCATTCACTTCATTTATCCCAACCCGTCTGGGAGGATATCGAACCTTGAATTACTTTTGCTGTTACCATAGACATCTACACGATGAGCGTATCGAATACACTATAATTCGCCTTTAGTTATGGCAATTGAAAAAATAGAGCGCAGTCAGTCGTCATATTAAACGTCATTGAGTTAAGAAAAGTAATTTCTCCCTATTCAGCAGTTACTCGTAGCCAAATAAAACTTTCATGTCTAAGGGAGAGTTAGGAAAGAAAAACTCGATTCGTTTAAAAATTATTTCTGAAAGACAGAAAGTTGTTCTCTAACGAAAATCAACTCTCATTAGTAAATTATAAAATTTCTTTTTATTAAATTCTATCAAAATCCAATTAAATTTTGCAAATGTTAAACAAAAAAAAAAATTATGATGTACAGGCATTTGCACAGATAAATTTAAAATAATTCAATTCAATTACTTTTTTTTTTTGTTTACATTATTTTCATTTCAAAGATATCCTTATTGAAGAAACTTACCCTGCCGAACGAAAGCCATACACTATTCACAACTCGTATGCAATAAATTCTATCTAAGGTTTAAAAATTCCCATAAATAACAAAAGCCTCACAGGCAATATTTTATTCGAACACGCTTCCGATTTATAATATCTTGCAAGCTCAAGTAAATAAGAAAATTACATTTAGTTGGAGACGAGATTTTTTATAGTCGTCGCGGTGATCCCAAAAAAGGACGCATCTCATAACATAACGGTTCGGCCCATTTTCAGGTCTCTTTTGCCGATTTTGGATCATTTTTGGGGCTGGAAGAATGTTTACCACAGACACTGTATACACGCATAGACGGTTATGCTTAAATCGAATCGGTCTCTGAAGCTTCCCTCTGAGTGTATTGCAAACGTTTTGACACAATGAATATAAGCCTGGCATGAAACTGCATCATGCCTCTATTATTGCATAACTCTTTCCTACTCTTCATGAATATTCATTATTATTAAAATAATTTATTCATAGTAGAAAAGAAAATATGTTAAATTTTGTTAACTTTGTTAAGTATACGATACATAAATTTGTTTACAACATAATTAAGCATTCGTTTGTCTTCGTTCGCCAATGAAGCATCTCTTTGCACACATGATATGCGATAAGTACCAACATTAGGTCATTGATTACAGAACACGTTAGCGTATGGCAAGCTGGTGATGCGTGTTAAATGATTCGGCCAAAGCTGTATATAATCATTTTCTCTGTTTTTGTTAGCCTCATTGTTATAATAAAATATTCATTCATTGTTGTACTGCAATGTTCCGAAACTGATACGAGGAAAATGATTCCATACCAATATATTTACTTTGCACGGATTTTACATACAACAACAATGTGTATTGCTTGTTCTTTTTTACAAATTTCATTATTAATTATTTCCAAGTTTATGTTTGCGTTCGTAAAATGCATTGTTTTCAGCCGCTATTTTCCAGCAATGGCAAAATTTTCTTCTAACTAAGTTAGCGACATTGCGGTGGCTTAGCAGGATCTTAATCGATATTGTCCACGGCGTAACTTAAGTAAAAAATGTTGAAACAAATGTTCTCCCACATGTATAATGAAAATGGAGTAGACGGCAAAAAAAAATTGGCTACTAAACCCATTTTTTTAAATTAAAATATGATAATAGAAACAAGTAAGAAAATTAAATTCGATCGGGACAGAATCTTTTATGCCCATCACCGTTTACCCCAAGAAAAGAGAAAAGAAGTAAAAGAAGAAAATTCTTATGCTCTATAATATGGAGTGGGCGCAGTTGGTTTCTTCTATTTTCAAAATAAAAGTTTTTGTCGTATAGGCATGTGGGCGTTATAGGCGTGTCCTTTGAAAAGTTTAGGTCAATTCCAAATTCTTTTGCAAATTTGTAAAGGATGCCTTCATTTGAGCTAACGGGAGAATGTTTATCGCACACACTACAAAGTTGCGCAAAGAGACAGATGGACAGATGAACAGGCGTATATGGTTAGGTGCATTCAAGGGTTGTAACTGGCGAAGAGTTTGCACACTTTATGCGATTTGTGCAAAGTATTAAAAAAATAATTAAATTTTGATGCACTATAATATTGGATAGGCATGGTCAATTTTTTGCAATTTTGTACACAAAGGCTGCAGCCTCGCGCAAGAATGTGCGTTCAAATTTTTATCCAATTATTTGCTGTACTTTATGATAATGAGCAACAGGCCGATTTTTCATTCCCTTTGAAAAACAGAAGTGTCCCCAATTACGTGGTGGGCGCGTCCTTCGATCGACTTGGTCCATTTTCAATACCAACCGGCGTGCAAGAACTTCCAATATTTCTGCCCACTATGAAGTCGATAGCTTCATTTTTGCGGCCAGGCGAATGTTTGCAAGAAACATAACACAGGCGGACAGCCGGACATGCTTAAATCGATTCAGAATTTGATGCTGATCATCAATAAATATACTTTGTGTGGTCTCTGCTGCTTCCTTCTGAGCGTTGCAAACGGTTTGACAAAATGAACATACCCCTCATCCCTCGGTGATGGGTATAAAAACAATTGTTTTTATCACTTCTTATGTAATGAAAGGTAATAGTTACTGAGAATATTATATGATCCTAATTATTGTGACTTATTGATATTAAATTTCAAATCCAGAGGTATTGCGGAGGTGGTACGTTTTTAACAAAAACTTTACTTGGTTTTTCCACATAAAAAGCTTAAAAATTCATACCAACTCGGTGACGTGTACATTTATCGGCAAACTACATTACACTTTCTAATTTGATCCATAGAATTGAACTAAGAGTGTACAAACAACGATTTAACTCCCTACGTTTATTGTAGTGAAAACCCTAAGACCAGCAGGTTAGGCCATGTTACTGTGGTTACAGTTACCGAAGTAGAAACTATGCAGATCTATTATCAGCAGAGTTGCTAATGATGTGGATTTAGGAAAATAGTTTGTGCAAGAAATTTCGGGAACTAAGGTACTTTCAAGATTTACGTAAGCGTTAAAGAAAGGAATACATTTATGATGACTCAATTTACGCAGGTAAGCAACGAAAGCAATAACTTTTAGTCACATTGAAGGATTAAAGATTTCTACATCGATTTAAAATGACCGTCTGTCCGTCTGTCTGACTTTGCCTTGAAGCTGTCGACTTTACATTTAGCAGAAGCATTTGAAGTCCTTTCACGCAGGTTGGGTACGAGAACACACCGAAACTACCACGCAAACTGAAAACATCTCTGTTTTTCAAATGGAACGAAAAATTGAAATTTTGCTCATTACTCGCAAACAATAGCAGATAAATGTACAACAATTTGAAAGCACATTCTATGGGCGATGCTGTAGCATTTGTATACAAAAATGGAAAAACTTGACCACGCCTACCCAATATTATGGTTTATCAAAATTGAATTATTTTTTCAATATCTTTATAACGCGCAGAAACAAGCTTCAAGAACCCCTAAAAGTATACAAATTCTTGGCCGCCTTTCCGCTTGTTTACCTGTCCGTCTGTCTGTTTGCGTAACTTTATGGTATGTGTAGCAAACATTCTCCCGTTAGCGAAAATGAAGATAACGCCTACAAATTTGCAAAAGAATTTGCAATTCACCTCAACTTTTCAAAGGATACGCCTGCAACGCCTACATGCCTCTACGACAAAAACTTTTATTTTCAAAAATAGAAGAAATCAAATGAGAATTTTGTCCTTTTACTATTTTGTCTTTGCTTGGAGTAAACGGTGGGGGTATAAAAGATTCGGTCGCGATCGAATTCAATTTTCTTACTTGTCTTTGTTTTTATTTCTTCTTTCTTCTTTGTTTTAATGAATACAACAAAAGTGTATAGAATCACAACACAAATTTTAAATAAATGTTTTGGATTTTCTTTTCAGGGTTATATACTGTTGCTTAATTATTGGGATACTATCGTTGTGTATGCAGTACCATTCGTCGTGATTGCGATTTTGAACGTATTTACCGGTTGGACCGTATGCAAATTCGCACATGTCAGAAGAACTCTAACTATGTCACGAAAGTAAATTGTGTTTTGTTTTTCTTTTTCTTTAATTTCACGACAATAACCAACAAAAGGAGATTTTTTTAATCGCATCTCGTTCAAGCTTTAAAATATAAGTCAATGATATAAGAGTATAGCGTTTATTAGTGTAAATCCGATATTACTTGGGTTGTGTGCAGGATTCAGCGTTCAGGACGACTTGAATTAGGGAATCATTTTCTGAATCATTGTCCGAAATTTTCGAAATGTTTCGCTTCGAAATTTAATATTCTGATATCTACACGAAACCCTTTAAAAAGACGTTACTTCGTGTCACCCTTATAACCGCTCTTGATGTAGCGCTAAGCTTTGTTTATCAAGTCGTTGCAAAGTTATGTGTGGAATATATAATGATTGGCTTGATCTGACTATGACCTTTGGTTAGAATTGTTAATATTTTGGAAAATGCTTTTGCTCTCATGCGTCAAACTGGAAATGTTTTATATATCGCGTGAAACCTTCGTATCGTTTTTTCGAGCAAAAATTTCAACATATTTTTCTTACATTTCAAATCAAGTTTAATAAACCCAACGCAACCTCTTCTGATATATAGAAAGTTTTGTGATATTTTTTCAAATAATTAATATTTTTTATCGACAATTTATGCGGGTCGTTATGTATTACCTTAGTAGTCTCAATGCGCCGATTTTCTTCGGTTTTCCGATTTTGATGATTGATCGACCAGAGCAGAGGTACATCTGTGGCATTGAAACAAAAGCGAGCAAACCATCGCTAAGTAAAGCATTGTGACGCAGCGTTGTTACCCGTTTCGTAGAAAAGTCACAAAATAAACTCAAATTTTTATTTAAAAATTTTATTCATTTTCACACAAACATAACTTTTTGCATGAAAACGTGGCGGCACTTTTCCAATGCGCGTCAGTATATTATTGCCCGATATAGGACACCAAAGACCCCTTTTTAAAAATAATAATCTCTTCATATTTTTTTAATATTAATGTAATGTCATGGATGTGGTTTCTTTATTCAAACATATCCGTCGCACACTTTGCAGCTTCCTTATCTATCAGCTAAATTCATACGTACGAGTAATTTATGCAAAATGCTTGAATATCTTTATAAATGCAGATTAACTGGCATGATGTGAAAAGAGTTGATACGCATTTCAGCAATAATTTTGTACTGTGTTACATTACAATTCAATCCCATAGTATAAGTTTGAAAATTGTCCTTTGCATTAGTTCTGCCACTCACTTAGTGTATGAAAGTATATCAAATATCATAAGCTAAGTGGAAGCTTAGTTATCTATTAGAGTCACTTTATTGTGATGGGATGCGTCTGTTTTGGATTTTCTCTTCGTCCTAAGGGTCTTTAAATAGCAAAAGATTTCCCGCTAGCTTAACGATCACTCATTTTGGTAAATTCATATCGTCACATAATCCCATCATTGACCTACGAATTAATTGTTTCGGTTTATTTGTGGAAGTCTAAGATGATAAACAAAGTTCGATAAATAGTTAGTTAGCGGTTTCTTAGACGTCATAAGGTAATGTCAGTGTATTCATTAAACAAAGACATCTAATGAAAAAACACTTAACTCTACGTTGTATTGCCTCCTGTTGTCCTGAGAAATGTCAGAAAATGTTTGAATATCTTTGCTCACACATAACGCATAAAGACAAAAAAAAAGAAGACAACACAAACTTGGACTATTGAACCACGTATTCCAATCCCGGTTGTCAATTGTATTGAGGAGAAACAAGAAAAAAAAATAAAAACAAAGTTTATAACGCTCAAGTTTTAATATACGTTAGCTGTAGTAGTACATGACAATCGCTTTTCACTCTCAATGAGTTTAGCAAATAATTGGAACTTCAATGTAAAACTTTTCAAGCATATAAGCTCGTTTATGCACAAATATGCATACAAAACTCAATAAAATATTTCAACATTCTCTTATCTAATAGGAAATCTCAACAGCTAACAACAGCAACCAAAACAACAGAAGCAACAACAACAACTACAGCTCTGAGTGAAGTGACTTTAACAAATCCATCGTGTATTTTAAATGCTTCGCAGACCATCGCAACATACCGTATACCGACGTCATTAAAACGACAGAAATCGTTATGTTTACACTTCAATACACACAATAGAGTAACAAAGTTAAACCATGAAGAGAATCAACGATATCAGCAACGAAAACAACAACAGCATCGTCTTCATGACGAGCCAGAACAACGACGAGTTACTAAGAACCTAATAATAGAAAGTCGGGAAGGAAGTAGTAGCAGCAATTTTAGCAAACGTCAAGGTAGGTAGTGTTACCTCCTGGACAACGTGGTAAGCACACAATCAAATTAATTGGAAAGCTTGTACTTGTATTAACTAAGTCTCTAATGACACGTACACACTCTGTCATGATTAATTTTCATAATTTTTCATTACTTGCCTCATTATTAGTAGGAGAAGAACAGTAACTGTAACTGTGATCAAAAATCATTTAAATCGAGTCGAGACACGAGTGATGCAAAGAAAATAAAATTTAAATAGTATTGATATTCTCGATTGTTTCACGGAATTATTTCACAGATATGTCTTCTTCTTATTGGATGTTTAGTTGCAATGGCCACTGAAGTGCGTTTATAGTTAAATAATTTTTCTTTTATTTGTTAAACATTCCTGAGACGAGACAATGTAAGCGTAATCTACACCTACTAAGCTTACGCGTTGGAAACAACAAAACCTCGTCGTTAAGTAACCAACTTCGTTTAGAACAAAGATCGACCCTTCCAATCCGATCTGTTTGGAGTCTTGTATTATTTCTCGAAAACGAAATTCTAAAATCTATCCTTTAACAGAGATATAACTTTGCCAATTGGCCAGTCCAATTGGATTTCCAAATCGGATTCCATGTAATAGCAATATTGTAGCATTCTTCCCTTCCCTTCGAAACAAATAGAAAAGTTGGCAGGGGATACGAATCTTAAACACCGATTTCGCAATGATTGTATATTTGTATAAAAATAATTGTTTTCATTGCGTACAAGAAATATTTGCGTTCTATGGAGGGACGTATTATAAATAATGTAAGAGCTTCCAATTTAAAAATATTTTAAAGGCCGCCCGTTGATTTTTAATGAAAGTAATTCATATTTCTTTGGACCCATTACCATTTTTAGCACAGAGTACGTTAAAGTTGTGCGGATGAATGTGAAACTTAGAGGGACAAAAGATGGATTCACCCCCTGTTACAACAATTTTCGGACATGACTTAGGCATCCCTGTATGTCAATCGCTCTGTAGTGTTTCTATGCCTTTTTTTTCAATCCCCTGGTCGCAATTTTCGGAATCTTTTAGTGAACGTACGATCTAGAAAAGCAAACTTTTCTCCTATTGGGTGGGGGTAGTTGATTTTTGTGTTTTCTTTACACTACTACTATAGGATTATCCATAGAATGTGATGTTTAAGTTGTTGCAAACGTTTTAAGAAAATGAACTGAAATCCGCAAAACTTCGGCAGTGGGCGTAGTAGTAGTGGTAGTAAAAAAGTCTATATGTTTGTTGTTAGTGTCTTTTAATTTTGTTGGTCTACTCTTGCGTACACCTTTTTCACAAAAGTTTTCATGAAAATGAAGCCTTCACGTGGCAACAACATTTCATTTGATAAGAGTTGAAGAAAGTGTAACATGCTTGGTAAGTAGGCTTTGCCTTATTTTGTTTCTACCTATTTTTTTGTAGCATGCAAAAACAAAACGGGATACCCGTATAAGTTATTAACTTAATTAAAATAAATTGGTGTGTGTGAGTTTGATTTTCTTTTAAATTATTAAAGATTTCTCTTTTCCTTTGCATATTCTTGGTTTTCATAGAACGAAATAAGTTTACAAATTCGTCCCAACAGAAAGTAACAAAAATGCTCTTAATTGTGTCAACGGTATTTGTTTGCCTCAATTTGCCCAGTTGTGTGATGCGTATGAGAACTTTTATTGAGGTAAGCTAACCATGAACATATATGTGTATGTGCACCCGTATGTTTCTTTCTATTCCTTCTCATCTAAACAAATGTAAAGTAAATCATGAGCAAATAAAATGAAATTGCAATTTAATTTGTAAATTAAATCAACGCCATTGCTGTCGTTTATTAAAGCAAAAACCGAAAAGCGAAAAAGTCTATTTTCACTTTGTTGTGACGCAAGAATTACGAGAAAGCGTAGAAAAGTGGCATTGAAGGGAAAATGGAAAAATAATATGAATGAGAGGAAAAAAAAATCAGGAAAAGACAGCGGCTACGGTCAAGCACTATTATATTTCCCAACTTTAGCAACTGAAGGCTTTCACAACTATAATAATAAACAAAGAAGAAGAAAAAACAAGAAATAATAATCATCTTAAGAATTAAGAAGAATAAGACGAAAAGGCTTTATGTTAGCGCTATTGGAAAATGTTTGTATACAGAGAGCATTAAGTCAGTCACAGAGTAAATTTAAAATCGCAAGCATTCAGTGAGTTTCGGCAAACAACTTCAAATAATTGATTGTTCAATACTGAGGCCGATAAACGACGAGGAATGTTTTGAAAGGCACAAGCGGCAGATTACATTTGAATTAAACGAAATGAATTATCTAGTATTGGCAAGATTTCCCAGACATTTTGTACATGTATGCGCCCAGGGATGTGTAGTATGACTTGGTGTTAAAAGTAAAATATAAAAAAACGAGTAGTGAAGCATGGCACCTGCAACACTCTAAGCTGAAATGCTTTTCTCTAATGGTGATCGTGAAACATTTATTAAATGTAAAGTTCCCTTCAAATCGAGCCTTACACCTGACACGATGCCACTTCTGCACATTTTTTTCTTCCAACCGTGATGAATGGAACCCAACAGTGATGAATGGAAGGAAGGAGTAGGTGTTTATGTGCATGTGATTTAAAAGTGAAAACGTTAGGCATCGCGAAAAAGGTCACTGCTGGTAGATTGTTCCACAGGCAGGCAGGCATATACATATATATAGTTTTGCCTGCCATGCAATAAATTTACAATAACAGGGTCACTTCTCTATTTTGTAGTCGCGATGATTATTGAACTTGTGAATTTCAAATTGCTCAGATAAGGGGCTTAGATTTTCTACATACACTCCACATAAACATATTGTATGCTCGTCATGGTAACAAAAAATTTTCTCATTAACGAAGAGGTAGATAAAAAGAAACCAATTATAAGACCACAAAAACAAAATGTTCTTTTTACCTAAGCATTAAATGGAACGTAGCAAAGAACGTAAAGGAAGCGGTAGAAGGAAGATAGCATGTATTAGCTTCGTTAGCGTTTATTTACAAACTTTTGCTCACATTTAATTTTTTAAATGAATATTAAAGTAAATACACTTGTCTCTTGATTTACATAACAAGTCGTTTTGAATGTTTTCCACTTTAAACGCACACACTTTCACAACTTAAGTTCAAGGTATCACGAGTCCGATTTTTGCCGCAATATTTCCGATTGAGCATGGAATGGAATCAATATCGCACTGACCGAGCGACATGTACACGTATGCTGTACGCATTTTTATTCAAGTATTTATGAGTGAATTGGGAAAATGTACTTCGACTTCGGGATACAGTGACTATACAAGACCGACATACAATTCCATCTAATTTGGATACAATTTTCCAATCTTAACATCTTTCATTGCAAGAGTTGCATCCGTATCGATTATAGGGTTTATCGTCTTTATCTTAAAAGCAGTTTTTATAGGCGTGGGCAACGATGACTTGGTGAGAAACAGCTAAACTTGCAACCAAATGCTTTCGGTACCTTCCCCAGTGTTTGTATGAGTTCTTAATAATTATGGGCGAAATCAAATTGAAGATCCAAGACGAGGGCTCTAAGCTAACCGCGTAAATTTCCGACGCAGTGCTTTACGAGAAAACTAAAAATTATCCGAATCTTTTTTATTTATTTGGCATCGAAGATATTGCTTAAATGAACTCGAATTATAACTTGGCAAGAGCTATAAACGCAAATTTTGCTTTGCTAGACCTAGCAGTTAGTTGGCAATGGCGGACGAACGATAGGGAGGCACACACAGTTAGGCAGACATGCTTAAACCGAATCCCTTCGCCCCCCATGCTTGTCAAAATTATGTATATACTTTTATTTATGGGGAGGAGTGGGGGGGTGGGTCTCCATTTGAATACGTATTTCTATGGATTGCAAAGACATCTCGACGGGTGTAAAAACCGATAATAAATATTTTAGATCCCACAAGCGTACTATGCGTACTATTTGCGGTTGCCATAGCAACGTATCCATCGTCCATATTATGGGAAGGGTAACAAAGTGCGTGCAACGAATTTGTTCAATTTTCGATTAATTGTCTTACAGGTAACATGATGAAAACATAAATGTACACACACAATAGCGGGATTACATGAACAAAGTGGATTCGTAAATACTTTCAATAGCTTAGTAATTGCCACCACGCTTGCACACAGACATAATCTTTCATAAATTCAATCTTCCCTTACTTTCAGAATCATTGCTGCTCTCAGTTGAAATCGGGTTGTTCTTGTGCTAAAACATAAATGTTAACAAGAGAGCGTTATATATATATATTCGTGTTTATTATGAATTTTTAAACGAATTAGTTCATTATACTAAAAGCTAGAGGACGAAAATCAAGCTTTATTGATGATCGCAATTATTTGTATTTTACGCTCGTTATTTAGATATTTGTCGTTTTCGTTCCTCGTTGCTCGTTATTTTAGTGTTTTGCATTTAATGAACGATGAATATAATGAGCACGAATCAATTTACGGGACTTTTACACAAATACATATATACATTGATAGGCTACAACGTCGAATTACATCCCCTTAGTTAATTGAGGTTAAACATTACAAGAAAACCATAATGGACGGGACGCTAATTATTATTATTATTATAGTTAGGCAAGAAAAAAATTAAATAAATAAATATTTTACTGTGTCCTACACGAAGACTAAATTTGTAAAATTTCATGAAAAGCATTTGGGAGAGACCGACTTTTTTCAGAATCAATTTTCGAACCTATCAACTGTTCGTTTAGTGCCCCGCCAATGATTCAGTGTTCAGTGTACTGAGGCCCGAAAACGAATCCTGTTGAACATGGATTGCATGTGACCATCACCTGAAAAATTTCGCCATTTTCAACATTTCCCTGGATCGTCCGTCATGTTGTAATCTGCATAATTTAAGTGACTCGTACAACACGGGCTCTCTACCATGTTATGGGAAGATTTATCCTGTATTTATAGAGTCGCTGACATATATTTTTGAATGATGGAAACGAACACACAAATATAGTGAATACCATCCACAGAGTGGATGATGAGTACAACAAACTTTGCCATAAATATATTTAAGCATATGCACGACCTTAAGCAAGCATAAGCGTTTCGCTGCATAATTTTAATAAAATGCATACGCAGAAGCAAGACCGCATATGACTTCATATGAATATTTATATGTTGATATAAAATCACACGCATACGTATATAGTTCAAAAGGAACATATACGTCACTAACATATTTGCAAAGCATAGTCAGCGACAATGGATCCACAGTTGACGGCTTTACCTTTGTTAGCAATCAGGGGAAGCTGAGGAATAAAAATCGTGATATAAATGTAAACTCCGGGACGTACATGCACTATAAATGATGTGCATAATAATAACAATAACATAAGGAAATGATGCAGGACATATAATAAAATTATAATTATAATTAAATATGATAAGATTTTAATGATAAGTCATTCGAGTTTCTATCAATGCCGGCTAATTAAACGGTGATAAGAAAGATTTTGATTGATACGAAGCGAGAAAATCTTAGATCAGTGATGACGAATGAAGAAAAGTGCTCCATCATGGCTGGCTTCCCAGGAATTCATGGTCACGATCAACGATCAAAGGTAGATGAAGCTGCACATATGGTGCCCAGAGCCCGAATTGATTCCATGCAAAGTAATACTTTGCATTTGTTGGAATTTAAAAGAACTTGTACATTATGAACATTTCCAACCTTGCCAGACATTAGACTCCCTTATCTACTATCGACAACTTCGCTATTTAAGTAAAGTGCCCTGAATTGAAAGACACGTACTTTCGTAACAACAATGTCACACCATGCGAATCTCGAATAGAAAGTTGTGGTGTATCCACCGCACAGAGTTCGATTACAATTTATTCGAGTCTCTACAAAACCCTCTTAATGGGGTAAAAGGCCACTTTTAAGGACGCCTGTGAATATCACTTGAATCAGTTCTTTTTATGCACAAATTGCACTAGTTTTCCCTTGACGGCATATATTTCCTAAGTTCATTTAACATGCAAAGAGAATTCGATTGAATTTTGACGCAAAACGCCACGAACTTTCTATTCCAATAAATAGAGACGTGGACAAATGTTAGAATTTTCATTGGTTGGCGACGACACACAACCTAATCTCTTTTTGTCTTTTTATAATAACTCATCTTCTGTATGTGCAAGCGCGATGATGGTTGAAAACGATGTTGTATGGAAGAGCGGGAAAAGAACAAGAAGAAGTGTTTGCAAAAAGTTTGTTTGTATCAGGAGTGAAGGAATAGTTCACGCAGATAAATGACTGGCGGACAGGACGTTTCCTCAGAGTGTGGTGGCTGGCAACTTCCGAATAAATAAGTAAAAATGTTGACAAAATCGAGCGAACTCGATCGATTAATTGATGGACATTTCTCCTTTGCCTCGTTAGCATAATATATATATGGAGGTGAGAAAGCTGTTGCGAAAATGGATGATTATACCGTAAAATGAATTACAATAAAATTCAGATTTCGCTCGGCATAACTTAAGTCAAATTTGATTGATATGCAATTTTGAGACTGCAACGATTGCAACGATAAAATGATACATAGCCGCACTGTTTTTTCTTTCCTTTATTTAGTAGCATTTTATCGTATACTTCTTATTTCTTAGTTTCATTCTCGATTTTTAATTTCAGACTCAATCCGCCAAAAATGAAAAAGCCACCGTTGTATTGCAGTACATATTTCATTTGTTGTTTATAACAAATTTTGGGATTAACTTCGTCCTATACTGCGTTAGTGGGCAAAATTTTCGGTAAGTTAGATTAATCAACCAATTAGCAGCCAAGCAATTGCGTTAACCCTTTTCCTCATTTCTCTCTCCTCAAATTATCCTGACCGCCACGACCGTGTTACGCGAATACGGCAAATCCCCCAAATGATTGGTCCAAAAAAAAAAAAAAAAAAACAAATGAATTTTTGCACAGACCAGAATTTTAACACGTTTCAATAGCAAACATTAATATCTTATTGTTATGTTATAGCTCTGTCCATGCACATATATATATAGAGCTCTTCATTAATCATAAAGAGAAAAAAATTTTAATTGCAATACTTTGCTCTTATTGAAGGGACAATTTTGTGGATATGCAATTATTAAAAGCATACACAAAGGAAAGTATCTGTATAGTAAGTCTGTATGTCCGTCCCTTTGGTTATGAAATAATACGCTCCCAATTGTTCATATACACCGCTTAGTTCCAGAGAAAGTATTAAATATATCGAAACCATTATGCACTCTACGATGAACAGTTGGACTATTCATTGATTTAAGCATATTTACTCCTATCACCACCAAAGGATAGTGGTGAAGTCAAAAAGGCGACCTTTAGAGACCTTATAAAATATAAATTACTATCTGTTTATCTACCTGCGCAATGTCTGTGACACACATTCTATTGGTCGAAAAAAATGAAAATATCGGTCTCAAATTGGACCTTCTTGCAAGGATCCTAATTGTGCCATCCAATCACAATAGAAAATGAGAACTGTTCCCAAGCTTTTTTTGTTCATTCCTTATAAAGAAGAAAAATAAAAATTTTGCATATTTTATGGGCCATCTTAGGTCTCTACGAAAATGCACAAATACCTCTATACCTGAAAATACCCAACGACCACCACACACCCAAATGGTTATCAAGTCGGCACACCCGAGTTCAATCCTCAATACAGGAGATAATACTTTATTTGCGAGTGGCTTGTGGTTATAGCAGACAACACTCATCGGTCGAACATGCATCTTTTGGACTCCTCCTCCGTCCACGCCCTATCTTTCTCTCTCTCTCTCTCTCCCTGTCCGCCCTTCTTTCCGACCTTCACGTATAGGGGACATGCCGTCAGTGATTGGTCATATTAAAATTCAAGGCAGCGGGCACAGAAGATGCGCCTATAGTCGAATATAAGTTTTTCTTGCTTTTTTCTTGTTTTTGTTAATTTGAAGATTTGAAGGCCTTTATTATTTACTTTTTAATTAATTACCACAAAAACTTTGATCTAACTTTGATAATTTTCTTAACTTTGTTTCTAGCAAAGCCGTGCTCGTTATGTTTAGACGGGTATCAGGATCGCAGCGCGAAGGTACTACCCAATTATCAGGTAAACGATACCGTACATTAACATTATTCCAAACTAGTAGCATTATATTGCCATCTTTAAAATAGAGAATAATAGTAAAGTTATTATGTGTGCGGCTTTGAAAATTTAACCTTCACATAAAACCATTTTATCATATTACAAATCATATTTGAACAACAAAGAGTTTAGTTGAAGTCTTCAAATCCACTTATCACGTAGAGAATCGGTAAATGGGTTAAATAAATGCCTGGATGAATTCCCTTAGAAACGAATAATCACAACAAGAACTTCACATATTTATTATCTAGCACGCGTACTAGTGCGATATTGCGACCTTTAACGGAGCAAAGTGCCGCCATATAAACCGTATGACACTTTTACTTGCCTTCGAATATTGCCTTTTGCAGCTGCCATACAAGCCCTGTCTCTTATACACATCTAGATGTGTATAAGAGACAGATATAAACCGTATGACACTTTTACTTGCCTTCGAATATTGCCTTTTGCAGCTGCCATACAAGCCTCAGCTGCCATATAAGCCTAGTCTTGTTACTCTAACCGTTCCTGCATTGATCGCGTATCGCTGGAGCTATAATTTGATGCAAAGATTACGATAAAACCAACCACTCACCCACCAACTCGAGCTAATCATTGTATCATTAAGCATTAACGGCACCAATTGATGGGTCTCGACAATTTTTACACTGCCGTTTTAGTAGATCCTAGAAAGTATTTGTACAAAATTTTGGATCGATACTGTATTGGTATATTGGTTCCTCGGCCAGTGTTATTCAGTTACCGACAGCTGCGGCCAGACGTCAATCATATTCAAAGTATTGTGTTCCGCAATGGAAAATGAACGATGGTATGTCGACTTAACACTCGCGCTTCTTATTAACTAGACACTTCAATAGTCCAAGATCAAGTTTGAAAATAGCGGCGATTTTTTGCCAAAAATTCTTATAATTGCTGAAAATTCTACTGCAACTTATGTCTTATAGCATTTGTTAAACTGCAAGTTGGCAAAACTAAGACGACCATAAAATAATAATCTCCAGCATGCCCACGTGTATGAGGAACTTTCTCGAGTTCTCTCCGAATGAGTGGTCAGATATAAAAAGAAAAAATAAAAGGGACAATTAATTCCTCTAACAGGCTTTTTCAAGTCAGCTCTGTACCTCACAACATTCTATTACGATTTCTCGGTCTTTAACTGCCTTGTCCGCCTTTGTAGCTAGCAATCGACAAGCGGTGGTGATCTCCCTTATCATACCCAATGTTTCTACTTTTAAGTCTATGGTGCACAAATGCCATTCCCTTCTTTCTTTCGTCTCTATCAGCAACCCTTCCTGACGACCGTAGTCATCAAGTCCTCATGTATAGGAAACATGCCATCCCAAATACAGAGAAATAATATCAAACTTACGTCACGTCATACTACATTTTTCTTTAACATTGTTACATTTCAGCATTATATGTATTGCGAAATGATTATACGAAATGTCACATACGAAAGAATATTAAATATTTTCTCCATATTTGTATAGAATAAACGAGCTGGCTGCTTGGTATTTGCAGAATACACACAGAACATTAAAAGAGCATTAAAAAAAAAAAAAATTGATTTATGATATGTGAACAAGTGATGCATGTAACATCGTACGGAATCCTGCATTAGGCAGATGAAAGAAGACGTTACGAATGTCTTTAATATCAAATATTTATTCGGAATAGTTTTCCTATTCATTACTCGAGCCAAATGTTACCATATATTAGATTTGTCGTTGCGTTTGCGACATTGGCAAATGTCAGACCGGCGCGAGAGTAACTGGTCTACTCGATAGTGCATGTTTGTTGTCGTTTTATTCAAATTACGATAACCTGGGATGCCTGGGATACATGTTTGATAGCCACTTTTTCGGATAAATAAATAAGAAATTTTTAGAAATATTTTGTGTAGTAACGACGATGATGTCTATTACGATTATTTTTATACTCCACGCCGCTTGCATTACAAGAGTACATTTAGTTTGCGCGGTTGTATGCAATACCGCGAAGGCCTTGAGATAGATCCATCCGCCAAAATCACTTTCTGAAGATTGTATTTCTGTTGTCTGCACTCTCATGCTCAGTCCACAGCTCGCAATTTTTGCGATATTTTCACAAAATTTGGTATACCCGTGTTTTTGAGCCCAAACACAAGGACTATTGAAAATAGTTCGCATCGGATCACTTTTTTGCCCTTTTCTTGAAAACTCGTAACTCTGATCAATACTTGCGCTAAATTTTAAAGCGACATTTATTGTAGATCACAAGCTACAGCTTTGTGGCGACTGATTAATTAAAATGAGCTTCGATAAAGCAGCTCAAAGGTGTTAAGCCGGAGTTCTTAACGGGCCTTTCGGTATCGCAATTTTTTTAGAAATATTGCATCGCCAAACCTATCATTCAATAAAATCACCGTTTGACGCACTCTGTGCTACGTAGCCTCAACAAGGTATTGCTTAGATCACCATCTACGTATTCAGGCCACAAAAAAACGGTAACATTGATTTATAGGGCCGCGTATTCATTTTCAAAGAAATAAAAACCGATAATACTACTAGCGTCAATCTTCACATTTACACAGTATGTAGAAATATCGCGGAAATAATTTATAGCTTCCCAATAAAGTCGACATTTTTCGCTTATTCACTGAACCATTGACGATATAAAAAGGCGGCTGAGAAGGTGACTTTTTTTAAGAAGTTCACCAAAAGTCGCAGCATGAGAGGATTATTTCGATACAAAAAATTTTGATAATTACATAACTGTATTAAGATATATATCTGTCGAGAATAATACGACGTGCCTTGCTGAACACGAACGGAATCAGAAACGACAAAACGATATTTATGTATGCAAACAAGAGTAAGCATTACAGTCATGTCTTGCAAGCCCAGTCAATCCAAACTATTTCGTGTAATAAAAAATTCATTACTTGTTTTCGGGATAAAATGCTAAAAATCCTACCACGCGTTCAAGTAAAGGCATACTTCTTGGTGATAAATGAGATTGGTCTCAAAAGGGTAGACTCGCGGTTTCCTAAGTTGATTCAATTGATTTTCATCATAAAACTAAAAATATTTTAAGCTTTTTAGCCGCTTAGAAGGCTCGCTTCTCGTAAGAGCAATTATATGAGAATAGGTTCCTATCCACACTTTTCACATCAATCTGTGGAGCATACGCTGATGACGCTGAGTATTCACCACAATTTCACTCATTTTCGATGCGCAGTTGCTATTTGATAATAGTTTGTGTGAGTCGCTATAAGTGTTTTTCTGAAAATGAAAAAAACCGAGTAAATCGTAATTAATCGCTTCTCGACTATCGTACCCCTCTACAAGTTCGGGACGGTTAAGAACTGCAACTAGTGAGGAAAACATCGCAAAAGTGCTGGACCGCAGTCGAATTAAGGTTCGAAAAATAGCAAAGGTTACGAACACTTCCAAGAGATACGCTTGCCACATAAATATAATCAAGACTTGAAAAATGAGAAAACTGATCGCAGTTGGTTGCCACGCTTGTCCGTTGTAGGAGAAAATCACTGAGTCACAAGACAATGACTACAAGTCGAAATCGCATAAATGGAAGTCGCCCTGGCGACTATTTTTTGCTAACAAGTCTCAAAAGCATGCGCCAGGATAAAAAGGCTTGAATTAAATTGTGATGCCATTCTGGAAAGTGAAGCGTGTATTGGAGGTCATGACAAATCTTTTTTTGTTTTTACATGAAGGAAATCGATCGAAATAATAAAGTGTTGCGTTGATCGTATCATTGTTGCAGGAAACTATGTTACTGAATAAAACTTAATTTGGGAACAAAAATTTTTTATTCCCTGTTATGTAGGAGACATTGCGGCCAACTTTATGTATATATATAATTTAATTGTCCCATTAATTTAAGGATTAGGCACAGCCTAATCATATTCTTTTATCCACGTTATGCAGCACATTTAGGCCACGTCTCCATTCTCTGTTTTACTTATGTATGGTTTTTCCCTAACTATAAGCGAAAGTTTGATACAATTTCGAACCTGAGAGACCGAGAGATTTTGTTAGTGAAAAATATAAGAATTAAATCAAAACTGCATACTTTTGATAGCATTATTGCGGACAAAACGCAAAACTTCCATTCTCCGACAAGAGAGAAAATTTTTGACATTTAATCTTTTCTTTCAGCCTCAGACTTAAAATCGTAATCGTGATTTCACTAGATAGACGAACGGCACATGGACATGACCTAATCGATTTCATAATCCTCGTTGGACGAGCCTACTATTTATAGGCGTTACAAACATTTCAAACAAATTTAACATACCTGCTGTGGTAAGTACAATATGTATATTTTTTCCTTTATCCGTTTATCTGAAATTCCCGTGCATTATGTAATATGCAATTTACAGAGAATTTCATTAGCAGAAAGACATATTTATGTAGTGCACTCGAGCACAACGCACTTCTGGAATAATTAAAGAAATAAAATAAAAGGGGAATAAATATTGCAAGAGCCATACATGGAATGCAACGCATGCTGTCTTCATACTCTACCTACCACTAGTAGTAGGCTGGTAGGTAGGATTTATTAATCGATTCGAATCGATCGATCGATTCACAGAGGGATTCTAAATCTAAGCTTCTCTGTCCATCTGATGTCTGTCGATAAATTGTTCTACTTTGTGACATTTTGATGAAGTTTGATGCACTGGAGTAGTTCGATTACCTCCCCATACAACGAATTATTTTGCAAAAAAAAATTGCAATTTTTAAAAATATTGCACAAAATTCGCTGAGTAACGATATTTCGACATTCTGAATTGATAAGAAAAATTTGTTTCGGCTGCGGCAATTATGTGAACCCCCCTCTCATATAGCCATTCCTACGGAAATTGAATCTTCATATGATGAAAAGATGTAATTTTTAATAATTTATGGGGAAAATTAATTCACAGAAGTAAATCCAACCTTACTCAATTTGGACCACATAGATCTATTTTATGGACACCGCTGCATGTAAGGATTTTCAAGAAATTTGAATCCTTGTATGCCAAAAAGGCCTAACTGTTAATGTTTTATGAGGAATTTTTTATTATTTATAATTATTTGGCAAAAAAAATTAAATGAACCAAATATGAACCATCTCGGTCTATTCCTTGGACCACGACCCGTATAAGACTTCTCATGTAGTATATAGAATAGTAAACGGCTCAAAAAAAAAGGTTTAATTTTGAATATTTTATGATGAAAATTGGTCCACAGTGTCAATTAGGCAAAAAAAATTAACGGTAGAATATTTGCATCGTTCTATTGTGTAGACTCTACCATATACAGGGGATTTGATGATGAAAAGCAACTCCCTTATAAGGGGAGAAAGTCTAATTTCTAGTTTTTTATGACGGACACTGGAACATAATGAGATTTTTTGGAAGTAAATTAGCTTTGCTAAATTTGATTAACGTCATTCGATGTTTTGGGTGATCTTCCAATAAGCGGGCCTGCATGAAAGGTATGAAAACAATGCATAATTTTTGGCGCATTATTACCACAACGAGTGAATAAACTCTACAAGGCGCAATGGTTTAGGAGATCTTACAATCGACCTCGACCTAGTGTTTTTACTTGTTTTAAGTTAAATCAATTAAGCGTAAGAGCATCGTATTTTTACTGCATTACATTATCTTGAGTGCGGCGGTCACATGAACGGCACGTCCCTCATTACATTCACACTTAACAAAACTTTGCAATCCAGTGTGTGCTGTTAAACTGTATTTAAGCGGAGTGAAATGAAACACAGTACAACTTCAATAGGATTTTTATACTGAATATCGGCGAACTACTTAATTTTATGATTGCATTTGCATTCTTTATTTAACTGTTTCGTTTTGACAAACGGCTTGAAGAGCTTTATAAAATACACTTTTTTTATATAAGTCGAACGGCATTAGTTTCCTGTACCTTGGCCTCTCAGATCATAAAGCCCGTGTTAGTTTGTGGCGTGTTGTGTGTGATATGATAATTACTGCCTGCTTTCATACGCACGGTGGATATTGCGCGGTATCGCTCAAAGCATTCTAAAGCATATCACTCGTTGCGGGCAATAAAAAATTGAAGCCATAGTAAATCTCGCCATATAGAAGTGAATATATTTGAAGAGATCTTTGACATACGAAACTATTCAGTGATTTACAAATCTTGACTTTTCAAAAGTTATTCGGAAGGCGCTTATGGCCGAATCAAATCTCTTCCCGAATCCGACCAATATACACGTGCATGTAATCAAACGAGCGCACAGATCGTAGCAGTGAAGATGCAATTTTCAAGGCTTTCAGAATTTAAACAATTAAGAAAATCAAAATCGATTGGGACCGAATCCCCATCACCGTTTACCCCAAAAAAAGACGAATGAAGTAAAAGAACAAAATTCTCATGCTCTAGAATATCGAGTGGACGCAGTTGATTTCTTCTGTTTTCAAAATAAAAGTTTTTGTCGTAGAGGCATGTGGGCGTTGTAGTCGATGTCGAATATAACCTGGACAATGCTGATTAATTGTTTAACTGCTTTAATCCGTTTGCGAAATGCACCTATGTTGTATTTAAAGTTACTTGCTTTTCGCCAACAATTTATCTGCAGAGACAATACAGTATAGAGTGAGTTAGTTCTTCGATAACATCTCTCTTTTTTTTAGATTATTGTTACGGAGTTTTCAACCTATCGAAAGACGGACGCGCTAAACAAGATAGAATTTCCGTTTCAATAATGCTTGCAAATACTCGAAACTATCTCTTACTAATAACAACTTTTCGAAAGCAGGCGATAATCTATTAAGTGTTGTTTTCCTTCTGAAAGGCAAACATATGAATGTGTTATCAAAAGCTTCGAAAGTTTCGAGGGAATATTGCAGCCGTTGTACGCCAGTACCTTAGCAATACATTTTTCTGAACAAATTGCATGGAAAATTGCATGTCTTTCCCGATGTGGGTGCCAGAAGACATCCGATAATATATAGTCAAGTGTAAGCAGACGATTCATTGGACATGATTCTTGAACACGAAGTTCGTTAAAAAGAGTTTCCAGCGAAACTCACTTACGCTCCTTATCATTAATCTTCAACGACAACCTTAACGAAGATAATGTATTTTAGTTATGCATTAATATTACATTTTTTTTTTTTTTTTTTGGAAATGCTTTCCTCTTGAGTAGCTGAGTAGGTAAGAATTGCGACTACCAAGTCAGTGTTCGCGGGTTCAAATCGCAGTGCAGTAAAGTTTATTTTGGCCGTAGCGGCAGTGAGTGCTCAGCACACATCCGCTGGGCTGCGGCCACCTTATCTCCTTCTTTCTTTCCGTTTCCACCCTTCTTTCTGACAGCCGAACACCGGAATACGCGAGAAGGAGACATACCCTTTAGGGAACAAAGCTTACAAACAATCCTCTTCAATGCTTCAATGCGAACATTCAGCCATCAAATTAAATAACATTTAAATGTCATAAGAAAATTTATTTCAGAGTTTGCCTTTTTTTCTTTGCGAACATTCAGCCATCAAATTAAATAACATTTAAATGTCATAAGAAAATTTATTTCAGAGTTTGCCTTTTTTTTTCATTTTCCCTCAAAGAGTCAACTAAAGCTTAGCTAATCATTTGTTTACCTTTCGTATTTACTCCAGTGACAAATATCTACATTGATGCTCCATAAGGCATATCCAAAGCATATCTAAAGCATTTCAAGGCACATTTTTATTTATTATTTCTTTCGGGTTTTCATTATATATGCATTTGCATCCTGCGGGTGTTAAACACTACGAACGACTATAACAACTTGCAGAGTAAATATTGAAAATGACACTTAAAAAAAAAAAAGAAAGCAAAAAGAAACGCTGCTCTTAATTAAGTGTATATGCTGTTTACTTGATTTTTCTTGACTTCAATGCAAAAACTATTAGTAAAATATTTGAATAAGCAACATAAGAAAATGGAAAAGAGGAAAAGGTTCAAGTAACAAAAATATTTCTGAAAATTCCCACCCTCAGCTACATACTGCAAGCGACATACGAAGGGACACTCTACTCACATAGAAAATAAGTCATTTTTATAACCGCCACTGTAAGATGGGGTATATAGGGGATGAATGGGGGAAGAATATATTCTTAATCAGTCTGAAATTCTGAATTGATTTAGCCGTGTCCGTCCGTCTGCGCGGTGTCTGTTGTTGGCACTCTCCTGCTCGCATAAATCAAGATATTGACTTCAAGTTCGATAGAAACATTGGAAATTTCTGCACGCAGGTTGGCATTGAAAATGGGTCAAATTGGTCGAAGCAGAAGCGTGCAGAGGAGCGTAATCTGAACGCAGGCCAGTTTTTTTTAAAAAGCATTTTTGTGTTTTTGCTCGTTACGCGGAAATTATTTAAGTTAGAAGGCGGAAATTTACCAAATTAACTCAACAAAATACTGTACTCTTTAGGTCCAAAAATGGAACCAATCGGCCATGTCCACACAAAGTTACGAGTAATTAGAATTTCTTTTTTATTTTACTCTTCTGAGGTTTTATGCGAATTTATCGTAAGGCAAACAAGACAGAATGTTGAAAACTATTTTGTGCACTCCTCAAAGGAAGATATATCGTCTGCTTAAAAATGGGTTAACTTTAAAACGAATATGGTAGAGACCGCGTTTACTTTTTTCTTAATAATACTAGCGATATGGGTATCAAATAAAAGAACTTGGAGAGTAGAATGCGAAGAACCTAGTGATGGGTAGGCGAGATTCGGCCCTCGCCGAATATAACTTTCTTACTTATTTGAAACAGGTTTTGATCCGATTTAGAAATGTGTGATGAACATAATGAAGCCAGTAGATCGTTTAAATTTAGTGCTGCTAATATTTTCTCGGTACTCGGTCTCGAATTGTTATCATGTTGAGATATCAATATAAAGTGCCTTTTCGCATATTGCGATGATTTCGTTAGGATAGAGTAGTTCACGCTGCACACTGCACCCAGTAAATGTCGCTAAATGCAGCTGCCAAAGATATTCGGCTTCACGACGGACGTTCACGCGTGCCCTTGCCTTGAACCGTAATATCAATATTATCTTGTGCCGATTATTATTCACCCGCAAACAATTGTATTGAAGGCCAAAGCTCTCAAAATCTATGTTATTTATACACTTACGAAGCCGGCGAATTAACGCTAAGTCGAAACTTTGGCCTTCACAATGTAACGTACAGGTTTGGTTTAATTGTCGATGAGAGAGAGAGAGAGTATTTTAGAAGTTTCGATTTTGCGAAATTGATTTCGCGGTACGTAAACTTCATCTCCGAAATTATGTGACACATTTATCAAGCTTTAGTTTTTTCATCTGCCAGTGATGTAATTTGAACGCCAACAACCAACGTCGAGCGGAAACGCTTGTTTGACTTATGTGCACGTGTACATAAATTTGCATTCCATTTGTAACGTCTGAATGCGCTCACCAGTAGAAAGTGCTTGCATAGACAGACAAAGGAAACGACAATATTTGTCCACCATCCAAACTGTGAACAATAGTTAGAAGATGAAAAAAACCGGACTAAAGAGAATGTAAACTATTAATTAAAATTAAGATGCATAATCTACGTACACACAAGCAGCTATTACGAAAGTGTGATTAACAGCCAGTAGGAGATGCTATTATGTAACTAGAGAGCTGTTTGTTTATATCTTTAACTCTAACTTTTATTGCATTTTGCAATTTGCATTCCATTTGTAACGTCCGAACGCGTACACCATTCGTAAGTACTTGCATAGGTAGACAAACGGAATGACTGAGTGAATATTTATCCACCATCCAAACTTTGAACGATAGTTAGAAGAAGAAAAAAACAAGACTAAACTATTAATTAAAATTAAGATGCATAATCTACTTACATACAATCAATTATCATAAAAGTGTGATTAACAACCAGTAGGAGATGTTACTATGTAATTAGAGAAGTATTTGTTTATATCTTTAATTCGTAATTTGTATTTTTATTTTTTTATTTTTTTGTTTTTTTTTTTTGTAATTTTAGTGATTTAGTCATATTTATAAATTAAATTATTCTAATAATAATTATTAATTAAAATATCTATGCACGTAAGACTTGGTACAATTTAGTTAGCATAACTGTAGCTAAGGATAACATATGTTGTGGTACAGGGTATATTAAGCAAGGGGTTTAGATGGGCCCGTCTTTTGTTATACTGATCTAGGCCTGTCTGTTCGTCTGATGTCTGTCCGTGTAAATTTGTATCCAAACTTTTGAGATTTCGATGAAATTTGAAAATTGTTCGGATCGGTCCACTTTGTCGATCGCTCCCCATATAACGCCCTATTATGAAAATTACAATTTTGAAAATTTCTCAGCAAACATGGCTAAGTAGTAGTAGCATTTGAGCATTCTAAATTGGTATGAAAACTTTCGACCAGCTGGGGCAAATTTGTGAATCTTCTCTCAAATAATGGAGACTGAAGTTCATACGACAAAAAGATACAATTCTCGGTGCTTCATGATAAAAATTATATCATAATAGTAATTTAACATAAGAAAATTAACTATACCAAATTTGGACTTACTCGGCCTATTTTTTGGATCCTACCCTAATAAGGATTTTTGCGAAAATAGATCCTTTGCAGAGCAGAAAGGTCTAAGTTTTAATATGTGACGATGAAAATTGACCCATAAAAGTAATTTCATACAAACTTAAGAATTGTGTTAGACAATGCGGTGTAGGGTATTGAATGGTCGGCCTTGCCCGACTATAATGTTCTTACTTGTTTTTAGATTTGTATTTGTTGGTTGATCAATCTAAAGCTCAATTCTAATCAACTAAATTTAATAATAATTTAATAACAACGAGTACCACTTTTTGAAAAATATGTTTAACCATGATACCTTTCCTTCTTCTTTTAATCATGACCAATCACTCAGAGGATGTCTCCTAAACGTGTAACGCGGTGACGGTCAGAAAAAAGTGTGGAAAGAGAAAAAGGGATACGGAGTGGTCGCAGACTGATGGATGTGCGACGAAAGGCAGACGTTATGCCTTTACCGACCTTAGGAAGTATTCGTTTAATTTGCCTGCATTAACCCCATACACTGGTTGACTCGATTTTATACCTATTCTCGGTAAATTTTTCCAATACCAGCTTGTCGTTTCTGTCAACGTGGCGCAGAATATTGCTCCAGGGAATACAAGAAGATGGCTGAGCAACCTGCGGCATATTGATATGTTTTATATGTCTGTAGAATTGTAGCGAAACATGCGGGCTAATTATTTATTAAAATTATATCCGCAGAATATATTGACTCAAGCTAATAGACCATTCAGTTTGTATTATCAACGTTGCAGTCACATTAGTTGGTTATGCTACAGATGTCAACGACGAAGTATTTTACATTACGTTCATTAGCAGACCTTAAGGCAGCCTTGTAATCTTTTTTGACGTAAAGAGCGGTTCCACTGCGTTGCGAGCCGTGTCACGTCATATTGAATGTATTGATATGTATTGATTTCGTAGGACTTCTCATCAATATCCGGCTTATGCCAGGTTTCTGTTATAGAGGTGACATCAGCCAAGGACGAAGACCAACTGTTTATATGTCAGACTTTCTCGCATTCGAATGGAATAATTTAGAGCCACCATGAATTTCACTAAAAATCTTCGAAGCTATTTCGAAACTATTTCCTCATAAGCACTGCTTACACTACAGTTATGGTTAATATTCGATAGTTTTCTTATGCAATGTAAATTTATTCACATACGGCGGACAAGATTTGATCACCGTAGAGTAACTTACTGATGTGTCCAAAAAGAAAGATCAATTTAATTTCAATCAAGTTCGTTGTCTTCAAAACAAGCCTCAAATTCAAACGATATTTCTTGTTGTGAATCCGTAGTGAACAACATCGCGATAATCGAAGAAAATTGCGAACATCGCCTTCATTCTGGAGCACCTTTGGCGTAATTGTTTCAGTCCTGTGTCAACTTTTGCGCGATATTCGCTTAATTGATCGGTTGTTTTTGAGTCGTATGCGTAGATCCAAACCTCATTTTATTCCTTTTCGCAAACAAAAGTTCTTGCAACTTCTTCCCTCAACCAAATCAAACATTGCAGAAGTCAGAACAAAATAGTTTTTGTGTCATACAAACGAAGCGCGTGACAGATCGCTATCAGTACTTCTGATATTCGATATACCCGCACACAATTTAACTTGAATATTGGTTTTGCTTTTTGGGCACAGTATTATATCTAAATCAAGCCTGAACTTAGCATTAGTGTTCATATAATTTATATATTCGACTGCGGTTTCATGTTGACTTTTGCTAATGTGTGGCGAGCGAAACGCTTACACTTCATAACTTCAGCTCCGCCATGTATCTTATATCTTTCCCAGCCTACGTACAGTTTTTCTTCTACATGTGTTTTCAAAAAAGATACGCTATCGGTTCCTACGACCACACCCTAATAATATCTATTATCCTTTCTGACCTCATCAAATGACTATCAGTAAAAATGAGTTATTGATAGCGCAAATTTTTCATGAACCATCCTCGTATTTGAAACTCATGTTTGCTATCTTAACTCTCGAATACAACTTTCATAATGCGTCGTTGCTTTGACTTTTGTGCACGTTGTGCGCCTCGCCGTTACAATCGATCCCAGTGTTGTTTACACATCGAACATGCGATACCATCGATGCTTTCGAATCAACCTTCCTATTAAGAGTCTGCGTAGACGAAGCGCTTTTTTGACTGCCGCTGAGCTTTACTATCGATCGAAGGCAAATGTGGTTGCACTAGTGCAACTAGTTCAGCTATATCTGAACAATTGGGTTTCTTTTTACTTTCCTTTCATTAATTTTGTTTATTTTGCCACCAAGAGACTTAGTTCTCTCCATTTCCGCTTTTCACGTTCTTCTTCATCATATCATTAATACGAGCGGCCTTTTAATTTGATTTAATCTACAGCTCCCGGAATTGATGAACAGGAAAGGTAGTTTACCTTTCCCATCACAACAATGCCGGAATACACCCACTTTTAACGACTTGACAAAAATTAAGATAACTTTGCTCTGTTCGTCTTCCGCTCTCTACGAATGTCGCTTAGTTCTCTTTTCGTCCAATGGCGTGGTGATACAATTGATGACATCATTTGCAAATTACTCGAAAAACGGCGCATATTTGGTTTACTAAATATTATTTAATATACAAAAATAGATATATGGGTTTTAGTGTAAAAACGCCACGGAGTTTGTCTTTACTAGAGTCTTTACGAGAATAATATAGAAATTTCTTATCTCTATGTTATAGAGGAGTGAAAAACTGGATAAGTACCAGAACACATAAAATTCTCTTTTGCCGGTACAAGCATTTTTGAGCGAACTGCATCCACCTAAGCGATCAACCATGTTTGCCATAGCTTGCTATTCAACCACAATTTAAATAAGTTTTAATAGTACTTATGAGAAGTCTTTACATTACCGTTACCATGCAGGTAACTATTGTAAGTAAGTGTTATGAGCCCATCAAAGAGAAACCACTATTAACAAAACGCTGCACAATATCTTCGTTACATCAGATTCAGTTCTACAAGGAACATGTTTACTAGGAAAACCGGCAATGAACGGCAGTCAGATGCAGTACATAACAGTTTCATAATCAGCAGATAAGAAAATTATATTCCACTATGGTCGAGTCTCTTACATCTGTCATCTTTATTTAAAAAAGAAACCGAAAAACAAATGAAAAAAGCAAATTTCCTTACTCTGCGAATTGCGGTGGATGTGACGAATTTTTTTCATTTTTACAGAATTTGAGGATTATTTTGATCGTATGCTTACTGGAGTGCTTACTATGAGTGATGGGTAAAAAAAACAGAAAGCGGATATTTTCTCACTTTATATTCCACTGTAGGCATGTCTTTCGATCGGCTTGGCCCATTTTCAATGTTAGCCTATGTTACTAGCAAGTGATTGGGATGTTGTTTCCAAACTTACAGTCAGTATGATTTTTGCAAGCAGGAGAATGTTGAGACGCACAGGGCACACGGACATATGGGCAGGGGAGCAGACGAAATGTGTGGATAGATTCTGACTTTATGCTGATCAAAAATGTACACCACTTTATAGAGACCCTGACATTTCCTTCCGGGTGTTGCCTGTTGTTTTCAAAAATAAGTTTACCTCCACGCTTTGGTACTGGATATAAAAATAACTTATATATATCCCTATAAACTATAAAATGCATACATGTTCCACATTAATTAAGCAATTAGTTAGGTTAAGGAGAAATACTTATAAATTCAGATACAGTGATATGAAAAGAAGTAAAAAGTCGCGGTAATTCCATCCAGTTGCTGTAGTGCTTCTGTGTGTCTTTATTTCTTTGTTTATTTTAAAAGCCCTTTAAGCGAACTTCTCCTGTGTAAACAAAATGAAGAGTAAGTACCGTTCGGTCGATAATTCGCGCGATTATATTTATAATAATATTGTTTGTACACGGTCGGAATCTTTAAAAGACGCCCTTCAAAATTTCATGTCACTTGAATCCCCTTGCGTCAGACTTGAAGTGATTTTAATGCCGCTGATTTTCTTATTATCAAAACACTGTAAACACATCAGCATTTCATTTCATCATCGATTAAATAATGCATTTTGATGAGAAAAAATACCGTTCAAGGTCAGCGCATTAGCGTGAAAAGTCTTGCGTCGGAAAACATCAAAGTCCTGAAACTTATCGCCGGAAAGTGGAAGTACAATAGATAGTTCACGTCGATAGTTCACGCATTGTACTCACTCACCATACGGCTGTTTTCCGAATGAGTGCGACGTTCACTCACGGTGAGATGTGTCCATCGTGTCAGAAGTATATCACAAATTACATGAATTGAAATTGCAATTGCTGTCCCACTTCCACCGACCATATTGTCCAGACCTGAGACTCAGCGACTACTATCTGCTTTCCAACCTCAACAGCATGCTCCAGCGCATTGAGAGCCTTACAGAGCCTGATAATTGACAATTAAGCCGGACTTTGCAAAAAAATAAAAAAATTTCTTAATTAGTCTCCAGAATTACCGGCCAATGGATTATATAATATGTGAATACAAGACAAACTTGAAAAATATCTATATCAGGATAAAATTGAAGTCCTTTCAATCCCAGCCAAAGCAGTACCGCTACGGTTTAGTAAGCATTCAACAAAGCAAAGCAATTAACGAAAGTGTGACTGAACTTTAACGAAATCGAGACTTTTCATTACATACTCCATTACCTAAGAGACAATTTAGCATACGCCACAACACATACCAACGGACAATGAATACCTTCAGGCGGGACGTAGGGATCCGTATCAAATAGACATAAATTAGTACTACGCCAACACAGTAGAAGCTTAATATTTGCAGCGAAAATGTCATTAAGTTACAAAAAACTGAGCTGATAAACGACCAAAAAACGCGCTATGTAGGGTATACATTATACTATCGAAGATCATCGCTAAAATGCCACGAAACAATAGTCAGGATAGAATGACCTTTCGATATCAACTTGTCGCTAGGTTTTACGCGATGTGAAAAATTTTGAATTAGAGACATGTACTGTGCTTCAGGCAGAGAGAGAGGAAAGACGACAGCGAGAGAGAGCGAGAGAGAGGTGCTATTGGAAGGCATAGAGAGGAATCCCGACTTTCTGGTATCAATAACCGGGTAGGTGCGGAACAGACATAAAAAGTAAATTCAAAATCTCAGCTGGTCTCAGTTGACGAATATATACCATGTCGTTAATGCGTACCTCCGACTATTATAAACGAAGTAGCAATTATTCCAAATTTTACTCTACGAACTTTCGGTAATGGATAGAAATAAATTGAATGGCGAGAATTCGATATTAACTTTAAATATCGCATCACGCCTCCCATTTACGGCTTGGACTACGTGAATTTGTACCCAACCGGCCATTTAGTTCGGATATGAGTTTCGGGCTTTTACTCTTCATTTCAATATAAATTAATTAATAATACGACAAGAAAATGTTACATCTTCCGAATTTTTTTCTTTTTTTTGCCTCACAACAGTTTCTGAAGATGGTCGTGCAAGCGGTGGTGGTCTTGGCATCGGGATTTCAACCCGTCGACGTCTCACACAAAATTGCTGGAATGAATCACATGCGTTGCGCGAACTAAGATAAACATCACAGCCATCGATTTTCATCTATTAGAGAGTCAACGAAACATTCACTGAGTCATTCCTTCAATTCAATTGTTACTTTTAGTATGATATTGAGAAGGCATGTTAAGTTAAAAGGAAGTAGAAAAAACAATTAAATAATGTAACGGTAAAAAAATTGTATTCTGTAAAGAATAATCAATCAGTGCTGGTTATTGCAACGACTGCAAGGCGTGTGAAATTTTTTTTCTTTTTACTCTACTGAAAATAAGTAAAATTGAAAATAATCTTTAATTGTAATGTAAGTAAATGAATAACGAATTTAAGAATGGGGACGTGTTTCACAGCAAGAAAAATATTTTTATTTTTTTTTTTTGTGTTTTGAAATTTCTCCTTATGTCCAATCACCCCCCACATTGTCTCTCCATCCCTCTCTTTGCTACCACTTATCTTGTAAACGTGTTTTATAGATGAATGTGTAATTAAAACGCATGAAAATTGCTTAAAATACCTGTCAGCTTGAAAATGCATTAAAGTTTAATGTTTACCTTAAATGTTATTATTATGATTAGCAGCAATGCAATCATCATTTATTTGCATAAGTATGCACGTTGATGTGTATAATTACTTGAAATAATAGCTTAAATAAAGGAATTTGTTGTAATAATAAACTGAGAATGTAATAAATAAATTTTGAAAATTTGTGATTGATTTTATTATTAATCCTCTGAAAACTAATATGTAAGTACAAGGGCAGCTTAACTTGGAATTCTTACATTCACCACCCACCGTACGTTATATTAATTGTATTGCACCCCAAGCACCGCATTTAGTTAGTTATTTCGTTTCCAATATGTGAAAGAAAAACGACAACAATAACAACAACAACAACAACAACAACGATTTTCATGTAAGTTGTCATCAAGTTCATTTATCATACCACGCTTTGAGCATTTATCTAGAGAAACAGGTGAATGTCGATTGTTGTTATCTCCCTCCCATCTCTCTAGTGGCGGAATTCGTATAAGACACACGAAAATAAGCTTAAATCGATTCAGAGAATTTTATTGAACAGATCAGTATAATACGAAGCACCTCTGTCTTAAGTCTTTCTTGGAGTTACGTACCGCAGACGTTGTAAAGTAGTTTCACTACTTATTGGATGGATCCGTATACAACCCCTCGAGTGAAATTTATTGATTCACAACGAAACCAAAGTTTTTTTTACCGAAATCAACTTTCTGCACATTTGTTAAAACTACGGCTACTACTCGAAATTTCGAAAGCAATAAGACTAAGTATAGATACCTAACGAAACAAGAACCCACTGACGGAAAGATTGACAAGAGTTTGCGGAATTAGCATAGAAATGTCACGGTAACATTTGGTATTGATAACTTGCTTGTAAAAGGGCACATAAACAGAGTGTTTTCTGGAAGGCAAACTTAATCGAGTTTTATCGCACCAAGATCAAAAGAAGTTTAAATAGTTGTAAGTGTAAGTTCCTGCGAATAATTCACTTGTTAATTCTTCTTGCAATCTTTGCCGTCGCCTACATGATAAAGTTAATAAACAGTGTCATTGACTCGCCTGCTTTGTTTGTTAAATAGGATTACGTTTAATGTTGCTATCCGCCCAACAATGCACTTTTTTTTTTAATATAAAACGTAGCCGGCATGCAAGTTCAACTACGAACCTTTTTTCGTCCACTTAGTGTCCTATGTAAAAATTGAAGTAAGGTTTGTAACACAATCTCATTATCGAATCCGGTTGCTTTCATTAAACTGTAATTTTTTTATTAAGCCAACAACATGCTAAATAATGTTCACACGGTCGACTCTAATTATTGAAATTCAGTTATCGATTGCTGTGATTGAGCGAAGCGTGTGTATGATTTTCTTTATACTCAGTCTTATATGTACCTACAAACTTTGTAGTTTGAGAATATATTTTGCTTTAATTATAACTAGGTTTACTCGCACAAGCATTTCAATGGATATGTAAATTCACGAGAGGGCATTTTATGTAACAACACTTCGGGTTTTGGTCCATCAATGTAAGTGGATCTTTACGATGCGGTTTACGTAGAATTAATTGCGAATTGAACGACAGATTATGGGTTTTGTAATTAAATTACATTTCCAACTCTAAACACATATTGTGTGAAAACTTTTCACCAATCATCTCAAATGAAAGCAAGAAGCGTGTATTCCATCACTTGTACGTAACTATGTGCAAATATTACAATGATTTGATGGCAGAATAAATTAAAAAAAATACCGTAAAAAGCGTTTAAATAAATGAAAGAAAGGGAAATTTTTCCGCTCTCTATAATTGAATGGGCGTGGCTGATTTTTTTTTATATTTTTCTAGAATGAAAAGAAATTTGTCTCGTGCGTATCTATTGCAGTTTATGAGTAGCGAGCAAAAATACGGAAAGCAAGTGTTCGCAATACATGTTGCATTGTGGGCGTGTCCTTTGAACGGTCTGAGCCATTTTCAAATCCTCTTGCAATTTCGAAGGTGATGCCTCCATTGTTGCGAACGGGATACTGGTTACTACAGATGTTATACAATTGGGCAAACGAGTAGATGGACACACGACCAGACGAACATGTTTAGATGCATTTAGGTGAATTTGACGCTAGTCAAGAATATACATAGTTTATGAGATTCTTAAAAGTTGGTTCTGATCGTTAAAAAGGTTTTTGGCAAAAAAAAAACCTTTTATATGCGATCACATTGCATGGGCGTGGTTGATTTTATCAATTTTTGTGCAAGTACTCTGGCGTCGCTTATAGAATATACTTAATGCTTTTTTTCCTTTTGGAAAACATAAGTATTCTCCGTTTATGTCCCAACATTTGAAGCCGATAGTTTAATTTTTGTGGCCAGTAGAAGGTTTACAACAGACATTTCGCAGACAGACATGCTTAACTCGATTCAGAATTTGATGCTAAACAAAAGCATACATATTTTATGCTAAACTTCCTTCTCGATATTGCAAACGTTTCGACAAAATGAATATATCCCGCATTCTTCGGTCATGACTATAAAAATCTCAATGTAAATATATGCATGCAATACTTAATTGCTCTAAATACGCCATAAATCACTACAATTACTATTAGGCTTCACTAATAAATAAGCGATATTTAAGGCCGATATTTACCAAATAAAAAAAAAAACCTTTCATTCGAAGTCTTAGCGATTTAACGATTGACTTGAGATTCTAATAAGGAAAATGTAAAGCTGGCATCAACATCGACCGAAGAAAGCCGATTTCACTTATTTGCAAATTTAACTTAAATGTACACTGAGGTCAACAAATTTGTTGCTGTAGGGAAAGTTTAGCGATTGTAATCATGATTTCAACAAGCGACTGGCCGGGTAAAGGTGGCTATATCGATTCGGGTATTTACGCTTCGGAACGCTGTGCGGCACTTTTCTCACGCATATCTTTACTCGAGAAAGCAAAGCAATTTAAAGGAAACAACTTAATAAAGCTAGAACTAGCGACGTTTTGCGTATACTTATCTCCACCGTTATGGATCAAACGATAGGTATATGCCGTCGCTATACCCAAAAACTACAACAGGTGCAGACAAACTGATTATGTGGATATTTAAATAAAAATCGTCAAAAATGGTTGCATCTTGACACGTTTTATAACCATTTTTTCTTAGGTCTAATATTTTGAAAGGTCATATTGACTCACGCGGTAGTTCAAGTGTTCAAGTGCAAAAACATCAATTACGCAAATACGTGTTTGACTATAATATCTTTTGTATGCACAAATGCAATTATTTTCTATCTCCCGCTGCGTTGTACTTTGAAAGTATTTCCACAAGTTTATATGTACGCTCTCCCTATTGTACTATTTTCCCATTAATTTCTTTGTAACCAGATTTTCTAGTGCATTTGAATATACGTCGCATTTCACAATGCATTCCATATCCAAAAGTGTGCTGCGAAAAAACATCTATAGACGTCCACTGCGTGTGCTGGTAAATGCACATAGCAGTCCTATATACTCTTAGTATTTTATTATAAAACAAGCAAAAAAAAAGATGTGTGTTTTTGGAAGCACTCGCTGATTTTAAAATGAACATCAATGTGTTAATGCTAATCGGAAGTGCAGTCTCCCCGACTTTGCTTTTTGAGATCCAATTAAAAACAAGTCAAAACCATATAAACGGACTACGCTGCTATTAAACATCCGACTACTTTGACTTTGCCTACTCCTTTCCGAAGTAAACAATTTATTAAAAATAAATAGCTTTGAAGACATAAAACACTATTTTTAGAAAACTTCTTGTACGAGGCGCCGAAAGGTGAGCCAACGTTGTCCAGACTTACATTTGCCAAAAAACTTATTATTTTTGCTCTCTTTTCCAAATAAAATATCAAAAATGAAACACTGCTGCCATATAGAGGATAAGTAGTAAGTTTTTAGTAAATTCCTTACATAGAAGTTATGTCCATGTAACTCAACTTTCGAAGAGTAAGTCTATGTATTGTGTAAATTCATATTATTCTGGATCAATTTGTATCGTAAAACAGTGATATAAGAACCATATGAAGCTGCTTATTGTTACCTAAAATAGTTTATATCGAGAGGATTCTAAATCGGTGGCATCGCACTCTTCTTCTTCGTCGTTTCCCCTCCTTCTTCTTGTTTCAATTTATGTCTCATTGTTATCGTTATATTATTATTATCTTTTAAAGTAGTGGGCAATGTAAGTATCGATATAAACCGTATTTAATTTTTCTGTGATTTTTTTGTACATTTTTATTTTTTTTTATTTTTTTGGTTATTACTTTTCTGTTCTCTTTTTTAATTCGATAATAACATACCTTTTTCATTGTCTGTATGCAGAGGGCCCACGCTGCCAAAGAAACGTTTATCCAGTATCTGTAACAATAGCAATGCTGCCGAATGTATTTCAACACGTGGACAGCCGGTCATCAGTAGCGTGACCGTAATAACTGATGTATAATGATCACAAGGATATTCTCTGAAAGCATATATTTTTATCTGTATATATACACATGTACTAAAAATGTACAAAAAGGAACAACAATAAAACTGAATTAATTCAAATTGAAAATAACGGAACTTTCACACAAAGAAGATCATAAAATTTTTAAATTTTATGCATACCCCTGTTGATTCAATACCATCGCCGCAATAATCAATGCGGAATGATATTACTTGTTATGTCCTGTTTATCCACACAAACGTGAGTTACTTTGCCTAGGCAACGAAGCACAGCATTATATAAACATTTGTTAAATGAGGTCCTTTTGAAATTCATTTATAACGCACGTGCACACAATGTGACGCAAAACAATTGCAACATCTTCAATTCATGAAAAATTTGCAATAAACTATTATTGAATCTTTCAAATTTAAAAGCAAACGCGCTAAACACAAACCAATCAATTTATTAATAAACGTTTCGCTCCTAAATATGCATACATAAGTATTCTGCTTTCTCATCTCCCTCCCCCAAATTAAGTTATCCGCATATTTAATTATAAGTTAACTATTTGTTCTTTAATGCCTGCGAGGAAGGATGGGACATAAAAATTACTATTATTTATATAATCATTTCCTCAGTGGAAATATCTTAAATTGTTAACTAAATTTTGGCTATTTAGCTAAAAAGGACTATTTCGTAGTTAAGCTCTAAATTCAGACTCTTTGTAAAACATTTGTTGAAAAGACAATGTTGTCGAGGCATTTGCAATTTTGCTCAAAGTTTCTCTTTCTTTTCTTCTTTTATGCCCATCACCGTTTACCACAAAAAAAAAAGACAAAAGAAGTAAAAGAAGGAAATTCTAATGCTCTATAATATGGAGTGGGCTGGGCGCAGTTGATTTCTTCTGTTTTCAAAATAAAAGTTTTTGTTGTAGAGGTATATGGGCGTTCTAGGCGCATCCTTCAAAAAGGTCAGATCAATTCCAAATACTTTTGCAAATTTGTAGGCGATATGTTCGTTTTCGCCAACGGGAGAATGTTCACCGTGAGCACTGCAAAGTTGACCAAACAGACAGATGGACATAGAAAGAAGCGGACATATTTAGGTCCAGTCAAGATTTGAAACTGGCTACGAACTTGCATACATTATGGGGTTTATGAAATTTGTATCTGCGCGTTATAAAGATGTGGACAAAATAAATAAATTTTGATATACTATAGTATTGGGTAGGCGTGGTCAATTTTTTCCATTTTTGTATACGAATACTACAGTATCGCCCGTAGAATATGCGTTCAAATTTTTGTACATTTATTTGCTATACTTTATGAGACAATTAGCGAAACACCAGTTTTTCATTTCTCTTGAAAAACAGAGGCGTTCTCAGTTTATGTGGTGCTGTGAGCGTGTCCTTCGGCCGATTCGGCATATTTTCAATGCCAACCTGCGTGCAATCTGCCAAATTTGAAGTCGATGGCTTCATTTCTGCTGCCAGGAGAATTTTTACAACACACATTACACAGACGAGCAGACGGTCAGACGGATAGATGGACATGCTTAAATCGATCTAGGATTTGTTGCTGGTCAAGAATATATACACTTTGTGTTGTCTCCGGGCGTTGCAAACGTTTTGTCAAAATAAATATACCTCTCATCCTTCGGTGATCCTTCGGGTATGAAAATTACACTTTAGTTTAAACTTGTGTAGTTTAACTTGCGTTCATTTGAAATTTTCTTAGAAATTTGAAAGAATATATTAAATTTTAAGCTTAGAAAATCGGAACTTTTAATATCGGCAAATAAGAATTGCTTTGGCTAAGAAAGTACGAAGTGTACAAATAGATCATGGCCAGTTTTTCTATGAAATGGCGTTACACATGGCGTTACGTATTTACGCCATTTAGTTAGCTTACGTGGTATAGGACATATTAAGTTTGTGTGAATGTTTGTTAAATCCAGAACAACTTTAGGCAGATCTGATAACGACCAAATCAAAATCGTTTCCCGAATCGACTTAAGCTTGTCTGTCCGTCCATCTCACTATGCAACCATTTTTGTTTTCAACTTTCTGCCCATAGTTTTAGCGATATTTACACGAAATGTGGTGCACTGGTGCTTTTTTGCTGAAAGACGCACTCTATTGAAAATGGATTGAATCGACCACTCGCCATATAGCAAGCTATTTCCAATTTTCAAAATTTCTCGATTAAAATCGCTGAGTATATGTATTTTGGCAAACACAATTGATGTGCACGGACCAATTTTGAAAATACATGCGTATAAACTTTTTCAACTATTACGTTCTTCTCGTTATATTACTCTCTGATATATGATGATTCTTGGTTTCTGCATAGAAATATTCTCTGAGTGGCGAAACTTTTAATAACTAATTCGATTACCGCGTAATGTCGTTCAAAAAATAATAAAAAAAAAAATGTAAGCCTAAATCAAGAATTTCTAATTTTTAAAACCTTATAACGAAAATAGGCGAAAACAAACTTTTCGAAACTGTGTCAGTTCCCGTATTAACTCCCCTTTCATCTAAAGCCTCCATGTCTTTACATAGAAACAAGGTGTCGTTTTTAGTATTTTATCTCGAAAACAAAACAAGTATTGCGTTAGACGAAGTGACGTCGACTGTGCAACGCTCGGTCTTAACATAACATAATGTTTTCACTTCGTCTTTTACTGAAGAAGAGCAAATGCATGCCTAACAACAAGCATTTACGGCATGCATCGCTTTTCTTATTTAATCAATAAAAAAAACATCAGATAATTAAAGTTAGGGGTTCTATCCCACTATAGACTACGTTTAAATGTGCATATTGAATTCTCCATAAATAACGTTGTGTCACCGTCAGGCTTCATGAAACAATGGTCCAGACAAGCTGTACGTTACCAAAAAGGCTATACATGAGCTTGGTGGTATCAATATTTGATTGTGCGATACCCCTTCTACAGGTGTTATGTAGTTTCAATAGAGTGCATTTAAAAGACAATTCCTGCCCTTTGTTCTTGGAAGTTTGAGTTGGAATCCGTTTGTCTCTTCGCCATCTTAAAAAAGTAGATTATTTTTGTTAGACCTACCGCCACTTGAGAAAGGTCGATTTTTTCTCAACGTTTTCTTCCTACACGTTGCGATGAACTTCAATAGTTCTTATGGTTTTTCTAGAAGCTTTTGGTTTTTCTACGATCTTTTCCAACACAGACGACAATAATAAGCGCATCCCTTATATGCGTTGGCCCACTCGCCGTATGCATCATCAGACTATTAGTTGCTTGCATCAGTTTCTAAGCGACACTTCGACAGTTATGAAAAAGGCGAAAAAGACTGACGATTGTTTTTCTTCAAATGATGGACGTTTCTTCTGAAAGAGAATCGCCAACCCCTATCTCGTCATAATTTCTACATTCTACAAATTACATGTACCCAAGATCAATGTAAGATTGGAAGTGGGTCAAGCCACGTCCTTCTGAATGCCTTCTTATACTGTTAAAGAATAAAGGTGTGAAGTCGAATTTAAATACCACTAGCGATACAAAAATCGAAAAAGTCCATGTGATGCGGAAACTTACTAGTTGAATATGTGCAAACAAACACTCAACAGTTCAGAGCTCACGTTTTCCTATAGGCACCGTTGGAAACCAAACGAGGATGAAGTTTCGTTCACATAAACATCGTGGCCCACCTTAGGAAAATGCTTGTTTTAAGCAAAATCAACTATGTTCTTTTAGGACAGAAACGACAAATCATAGAATAGTATTCTGAAAACGATTTATCATCAACAGCACATATGGCCTTTTAAAAAAACACTCATCAACAACATCATTGCGAGACCGATCTCTCTATATTCAATCAATACGGAGAAAAACAAGATCAAAACATTCGCAAGAATCCATCTTGGTCATATACATGGATTAGAAAATCTACCCTTCCAATTTGCAACTGCGGATAAGATCTTACGATCAAGCATATACTTCGTGGAAGCCGAAGCCTATGCAAAATGCCAAGATTCATATTCGGAACACCTAACGCTAGTTAACTTTATTGAAATGACTGGACTAACCCTTTAGACTATTTTCTTTTATTAAATAGACGCGATCGTCTTAATGGGTAATGCTCATCCTACTTTCAGAATTTATTTATTTCTCTCTCTAAATAAATTATAATAATACAGGATAATATAGAAACAATGTTCGGAAGAGCACTATGGCCAAACAAAATACAGTAAAAAATAATAATAATAATAATAACAATATTAGTACGGCATGAGCCCTTGATCGGTACACGGACTAACAATTGGTGATTTGTATCAAGTTGTCTTTCGAAAATATTCTTTAAAAATTGTTGCTTTTGTTGGAAAGGTGGAAAGCTTAGTTCTATATGGATTGTAAGACCACACAAAATAAAGAGGAATTCGCACTAATGGGAAGCGCATGAAAGAAATTTACGTCAATCAGTTGAGAGCAGCATAATAGATCAAAGAATTAGTTGACTTTTTTCTACATTTCTCTCTCAACATGGCAACCGAGAGAGCCGTATTCTGAGCTATAGCACAGAGATATCAAAAGTTACGAGGCATTTTTTTTCTTTAAGGATTTGCTGACCTCAATAGCGCTGTGTTATAATAAAACTGATATCGGGACGTGCTCTTATCATTGTTCCTTCGGAATACCAAAGCTGATATATGATCAAAAACGACAAAACAAGAATACAGATTGTTTGCTTTTATGATTGGAGACCGATCACATCACCGTAATAAACCCCCCAGAGGAGTTTTTAAATGTCGTGGGGGAGTATGTAATATCCTAGTACTGAAATGTGCGACATAGAAAGTAAAGAAAAGAAAACTGAAAACTATACCATCATAAAACACCCAACTCTTGTTGATGCTCGTTGTCGCCCTAGTTTCGCGTTTATACTCATTTAAAATCGGAACTTTATTCGATTAATGTTAAAACAAAAAGCAATTGTTTTCAGTACTTACCTGGCGCTAAATATTGAAGCCAAAGCTAAGAAGCAAGCATCAGCTTCACGGGATGTTGATGTATAACAACGATCAATAACCCATTCTAATAATTGACCCATATCAGGATTAGATTCCAATAACAAAACCACCGTATCACGTGCCAATTGATAAATCTAACGAAAATTAGTAAACAAACAAAAAATACTGTTTGTTATTTGATTATAATAACATTGGAATTGTTTTTGCAAAACTCTGCATACCTTTTCATCTTTAGACGTGAGTAGCATATCCAGCCATTTATAAATAATGCCATCATCGGAAAGATAGGGTGTATAAAAGACATGACCGCAACATAAAAGAGCTGACATTGCCTGGAAGAGAACACAAAAAAAAAAAAAGGAAAAAATACTTTTTATTAAGAACTTAAAACATATGAGACGAAGTGAGGGAAAAGGAAAAATTCCGAAAATACCTGTAAAGCACTAAATTGCAATTTCTCCTCTTCGGGTGTTTGACCAATTTGTGAGGTAATCCCCAAAGGTTTTGAAAATAGACCACACCACGTGGCAAACAAATTAAACAAATTACGTTTTAAATCGCGTGTTAATAAAGTAGCGCATGACTCCACTAAAACGTAATCGAAATGATTAAAAAACAAAAGGATAGAGAATTGAAAAAAAAAAAGTTTCATTAATTTTCCTCTTTTATTTAGTTCAAGGCAAAAAAGTGTACTTACATGAAAAATTCTTTATCATTTTGCGTATAAAATTACAAAAATGTGCTTTAACTTCACGTATACTAATATTATCCTTATCAGTCTCAGATATTAAATATTGCATAGCACCTTCAATATATTCAACAAATGTTGGATGCAACGACATTGTATCGCGCTCTAAAACACAAGTGCTGCAAAGTAAATAATAAGATAACAACTGCATAAGGAAAACTGCATTCATCTAAAAACGTATTTTAGAAATCCCGTAACGATATTAAATTAAATTCAATAGCATATCTTCAAGGGGCAGTAGAAACAAATCTACGAGTATGCCGCAGCTGTAAAGACGGCAGTTTGTCATCTTTAAAAGGTATACATAAACCAAATCTGCGTAGGATTTTGATCCGATTCTTGTGACACAGAATGTTACTTTTTATACCCACCACTGTATCACCCGGGTTTACTCATTTTGTTTTTTTCCATAACGTATGTAAGACCCAAAAGGAAGCTTCAGAGACCGCATTAAGTATATATGTATTCTTGATCAGAGCGAAATTCAGAGTTGATTTAGCCATGTCTGTCCGTCTATGTGTCTGTGTGGTGGGTGTTGTTGGCACTCTCCTGGTCGCAAAAATGAAGATATCGACTTCAAATTCGGTAGACACATTGAAAGTGTTTGCACGCAGTCTGGTATTGGAAATGGGTCAAATTGGTAAGAACAGAAGCGCGCAGTGAAGCGTAAACTGAACGCAACCCATTTTTTTTTTTTGTCCACCCAAAGTTATAAGTGATTAAACTTAGTTCTTCTCACTTTTTTGACACTCAAATGAAGATACATTATCTGCCTAAAAATGGGTTAGATCTAAAATGAATATGTTAGACACCTGGTGGATTAATTTTCTCTTAACAATACCGGCGATATGGGTATCAAATAAAAGAACTGAAATGAACATGAAATTACTATTATGGGTCAATTTTCATCGCCACATATTAAACCTTAGACAAACGCTAGCGCTTAACACACGGTATTAACACTGAGACCTCTCCAAAGATATTTGAAGAGGCTTTCTCTTAACTGAACTGGACTCTTAACAACGCCCATTTAATTTTGCGAAGAATCAAAAAATAATCTACTAACCATAGTATAACCATAGTGCGATCGAGAATCCGCATCTATCGATGGTCTTTGTCAAGTGAGTTTTATTTATTTATTTTTTTTCTTCTTTTTCGTCTATCGAAAATGAATGTTTGGTTTAATTAAAACAATTATTGTTAAATTGTCGATTTTTTATCTTAAAATAATTTTAATCTTAATCTAATTTTCTTATTATTAATATCTTGTCTTTTCTTATTATTAATATCCGAAAATCTTGTAGGTTTTCAAATAGTCAAAGATATTAATCGGAATTTTTCTTTTTTCTTTCCCTCTTCTCCCTGAAAGGATTTGGCCGCCAAAGAGCATGTAACTCGAGGAATCAACAAAAGCTTATTGCAAACTAGCTAAAACTAAAAGCAAAGCGATTGAAAATCTGCGTCGGTTCCTGCCGTAGAATAAGATTGAAAAAGTTGAGAAGAAGTCTAACTTTAATAAAATTAACGAAGTCACAGCTTAAAAAACGTAGAGCATAACGTGAGATATAGTCGTACGCCTTCAAGGAGAACACATATATAATTATACGATTGACTAATAATTTTAATTTCCTCAGGTTTGAAGTATTCGTGGAACTACAAACTTCCAGAGCATGAATTGTAGAGAACAGCGAAGGGCCAACGATCGGGCCATGAGTCACACTACAGCGTAGGTTTACGACTCAGACTTGATAGCACCCACAGATACATATCGTATACAATCCGGGAGGTAAAACTTTGACTTGAAAAGTCGAAGTACCGCACTAGTTTATGAATCAATAATACGTGCGACGCCCTATCAAAGGCCTTGGTTAGCTCCAGCGACAATAATACCGTTATATACCGTTACATAAAGAACAAGCTACAACCTTTTCTAAAATCATGCCGAGATTCGGAGAGTAAGGAATTATTGTCGAGATGGTTCATAATTTTCTCGTTAATTATATGCTCAAATACCTTCGAGAGGCAAGATTGCAATCAGCCTGAGATTCGACGGATCAAGTGACTTGCCGCTTTTCCTGATAGGAACAAGCAGGCATCAAACAAGCGTTAAATTAATTTCAAGAACCTAAAGGAGAACTCTTTCATTCCTGACCTATTAGACTTGATTCTCTCAAATGCCGCTAAAAGTTCAAATCTGTTTATCCTACGAAAGAAGAACAGCCCGTAACAGTTATTTAAGTCTGGCCAATTCTTAGCAGTGTTTAACTGATTGTTGAAAAACTGATGATTGGTGGCATTCACCTCTACAGGACCCAAACTTAAATCTGCAAATTGGCGTAATTTACGCCACAGCTGTTTATTGCCTGAACCTCTGAAAGTTAACAAGTGCGCATTTCTCTTGCATATTCTAATAACACTTTCGGCTCTTTTCCTTTCCACACAGCGAATCATTCTTGTCACATAAATAGGCCTTGTAAGCTAAACTACGCAAAGAAAGATGAGATTTGATTTCACCACAATTGAACCCAGACTCCCAGCTGGCAGCAGCCCCCTGTATAACCATATGAGATACTTTTCTCATCATTCCCATCCGAAGTATTGTACCATTAAAGATTTTAATAACGTAAATGTAATAATTGGTTAAAATTATATATATATATATATATATATATATATACATATATATATTCATTTTATAAACGAATATAAGAGAAAGAATGTTCAGCGAAAAGAAAACTCTTTCATTTTCGATCCTGACTAACTGGTGAGGTCAGTTAACACCCATATGCATTTTTTCATTTATATATACATAGACATATACACATAATCACTTATATCTATCTTTATAAGCACTCTACGGGTTCATTTTATTAACCCACCCCATTGTCCAATAAGCGAGCGAAAAATTACTCTAAAAGAACCATTGATATGCTACAAGTAAGCGAAAATGTAAGAGCACTTTTTTTATGGTTCTTTGGTTGCATACTAATGGTACAAATTAAAAAAAAAGATTTTTCAATAATTATTATAAAAGAAAACGTATGTGTAACTTTTTAACCGCGTTTTTCCAATAAGCGATGGTTCGAAATGGCAAGCAGCATAACCCCAACAATTTTCAAGTCTTTAAAAATAACATTCTCTAGAGTAATGTGTAAAAGATATCGGATGAATTCATTTATTCATTTAAACATTATTTATCGACGAAAGATTGCCTTCTTGCTCTCTTTGGCGCTGCCATTATTTTTAATATTTTTTAGAAACAATTTTTTTCAATGCTTAAATAAATTCCCTCGAATATAGTTATTGTAATGGCCTTTCTACCATTCAATAAAAAATAGTTAAAGAAAAAAAAACGTTTTATTTACAAGGCAGGCGATGGTGTAGAATCTATACAAAAATAGAAAAAATTGACCGCGCCTACTCAATATTATAGTGTATCAAAACTTTATATTTTTTTTTTTTTTTTCAATACTTTTATAAGGCGCAAATTCAAATTTTGAACATATCCGCCTGATGGTCTGTCCATCTGCCCGTCTGCCCAACTGCGCAATATCTGTGGTAAATGTTCTCTCGTTAGCGAAAGTAAAAATACCGCCTAAAATTTTTCAAAAAAAATTTAAAAATGGCTTAAACTTTTCCAAGAACGCGCCTACAAGGCCCACACGACTATGCGGCAAAAATTTTTATTTCGAAAATAGAAAAAATCAGCCGCGTCCACTCCATATTGTAGAGCGTTAAATTTGAGTTCTTTTACATTTTTTGCCTTTCTTCGGATAACGGTGAGGCGTATAAAAGATTCGTCCACAACCGAATGTAATTTTCATACTTGTTGTTTTTAGAAATTCCATATCGTTTGAATAACTTTTTTTAAAATCGTATACCCTTTGTATGCAAAATTCACTGTGGAAATGATTATTGATCATCATTTCACTATTGTACTTGCTACTTGGGGAAAATAAAATAAGAATGCGTCTACTTGATGGACATAAAGACAGACAATTCTTATACCTCAAATTATTATTTTCGACGCTTTCATGGCGCCAGAAGAGAAAAAAGCCCAAATACAAATGTACATCATTGGTAAATTCATTAGCTAAAAAGAGGAAGAATAGCTCATCAAGGAGCGCTAAATGTTGTGTAAAGGTAACTCATCTATTTAATCGTTAATTGTGGACATATTAGTGAATCACGCGGGATCATTTTTGTATCGAACATGCAAGTCTTTCGCTGGTCTTTCGAAATGCAATCAAGGGATCAAAAGTTATAGACAAAAATGTGAAAAAAAATAGTCGGTGGATCGTTTAATTTTTTTCTACATAGTGGACGTGTACGTAAATAGATCACGGTCAGTTTTTTAACCACATACTCCGAATCCATTAGATAATGTTTGTGCCGAAAATTCAGGTTCCGATTCACAAAATTTACCTGCCAAACTGACAGGTTTGAATACAAATATATATATAGAGTAATCCCCGCTATAACACGGTGGATTAGGTCCGTGTTATAGGAAAATGCGTTGTACGAGAATGCTCGTATATGACCCCGTATAACGCGTCATATACAAATGATTCACGTTTCATTTCTCTCGTTAAAGGGGGTTTAAATCGAATATTAACGAAAAACTATGTTATGAACGAAATATGTGCGTTTTATTAATATTAACGTCAGAACATTTTAAATAAAAAACTTATACATATGCAAGTAAAAAACAGTTAATTACATAATTCCAAAAACAGTTTTATTACATGTTTATTCACTGTCGGATCTACCTGAAGTAAGTCACAGTACAGAAATATAAGGTGGGAAGTTCCACGAAATTATATGGAGGACGGACATGAAATTACGTAAAATGAAAACGCGTTATAAGAGCACCGTATTATAGGGGGGATTACTGTATATAGAAAAGGTCCGTAAATGTAGTGTTGAAGTTGATTTCGGAAAATCTTTTTCGATTGGTTTGCGACTCTTCAATAGCATCAAAACCAGATCTCTCCCCAAGCAGTATTTGAGTTTCGAGTTGAAAATCAGAGACATCTAAACAAGCACGATTACGGAGAGATATCTCTAAAGAACTAATGTGTTGTAAAGAATATTTTCCGGCAAACAACGCACAACACGAAAGGAATCCATAAAGAGTCATATTACGATAACCGAATTTTATTATTTTTTTCATAATATTATGTAGCAGTACATATATTCTAGGATTCCGGAGTGTGTTGCCAACACAAGGGAATTTATGCGTATGGTAAACTCTTGCCATTAAATAGGAGACTGAAAAGGTAATGCATTGCCTTAACATATATATATATCTTTGTTACTTTCAATCTGGTCAACTGGCAAATAAACAGAACTTAATCTACATAGAATAAGCACACGGACTCTTATGATAACGAGTAAGCAGTAAGTAAGGCGAAAACAACTTAAAGCCATTTCGGATTGTAAATGCAACAACACCAAAAAACATTTCCGTGAATTCTCTTTCAACAAACGCCATGTAATGCATGCAACTCGTTTACAAATGCATATGCATTTACATTAACTTTTTATGTCATGAAAGTGTCATCGGGTTTTCGCCAGGGAAAAACTTTCATATAGTCACGCACAGTATTTGCTTTGATTTATTGGCTACTGTCAATGGCAAACAAGTGTACATTCATTTTTTTGATTCATTGCAATTGCGATTACTTACCAAACGCCAAATGTGCCGTTTTCGGCAATTTTCTCTAATACTCGTACCAACTGTAAACGCAAAGCATCACGTCTACGACGCCGTCTCATATTCTCTTGCTTTCTATCAACTGCTTCACGTATATAGACAACGAGTTCCTCCATTATATCTCTGGCAAATGGAAAAGAAAACAAACCAAGTAATCAGAACATCATTTTCAAACTTAGTCATTTTGTTGCTGTTGTGTCTAACTTAAGTTCAAAAGTCTCTATATATTTCTAATAAGCACATGTGCGAATGCACGATTACGTGCTCGATTTTTTTCACTTATTCTCACTGCCACCTCATTTCCTTATTACAACAACTCTTATGAGGTAAGGGAAACGGCAGTGGCGAATTGCGTTTAATTTGTACATACTACACATCTCTCTATTTAAAAAGCGTCACTGATTTGAAAATTTGGGCGGTGAACCTTTTTCAATGGAAAAATCAAGTGTTGTTTTTTGAATTACACCGATTCCAGTCACAGTCTCTGCTTTTATATCAACCAAAAGGATATATTAGGTTTATATATATGTATACATGTAGATATATATATATATATCTACATCAATATATTTCGAGCGTGGCATAAAGATCAAGCGATTAGAAATAATTGCAAAGTAAAAAAAAAACATTTCGTGGCCTCTTTCACAGTAAATGGACTCAGAGTCGCGTATAAAAACCTTATTGTAGTGAGTTCGAAAAGCGACAGTGTGTATATAACAAAAAGAAAAAAGCATTGTAACATATATTGACTCAGTCGAGAGTAATTGCGTCTTGGAAATGGGCTGAAATGCTGAAAAAAATTCCATTGTCTTTAACAATATCGATTCCATTGGAGGAGTAAAGCTTCGCAGGCATATGAAGAAGTTTATGTAGTTTATGATGAAAATGATTTATCGCAATGTCAGCAGCGGTTCAGCAAACGGTTTACTGGTTCACGCTCTGGAAACAGTCCGTATGCAAATCCGGAATATTTCCAGCATGAAATCGTTGCATTCATTTGCAAAGTAATCAAAAACCAACAGACTGCAGAAAAGTGCGTCACATATGGCATTAATGCGTTAAAGATCGTTATCCAGAGAGAATAAAACTGGCCAACGGTGACAAAGTCGGGATTGACGCGATATACTTTTTACTCTCAGCAACTAGAATTGATCAAAAGGAAAGGTATGGTCACGTTCATCACAACAATATGAGATCTCGAATATCTCTAACGACTTGGCAAAAAATGTTCAAAATTGAATAGGAGATGTTTATGCAATCATCGTATTGAACGGACCTTGTGCTATCCTTCATCATTTGCGTAGCTCTCAGTTGAATTCTCTTATTCATTTCGAAAGAAACTTGTAAAATTACTTGATTAAGGTTTTATGACCAGAAAGCACGGAAAAGTTTCCCTTTGATGAATGTGACAAGAATATAGCAAATTTCGTCAAGTTTCGTCAAAAGTAGACGAACTTATACAACCATTTGATATAAAGACACAATTTGCATGAATAACATCCGTCTATCTATCTATCTATCTACCTATCTATCTAAAAATGTGTCCTACATTATAAAATATTTTCACGTACTTGAGAGCATCATGGTTAATCATGCCAAGCGCATTAACGGCAGCATCACGTACATCTGCTACCTCACAACGCAGCAACGGCACTACTAGCTTATATAAAGCTTGCGGTGAAGCCGAACCCAAAGCGGATTTATCGCTACGATCAGCATTTAAACTATCCGGTGAAGAGCTGTAAGAGACATATGAAAATTGTATGAAATTATGCAAAGGAAAATAATGTTTTTCTTTTTTATTTGTAACTAATTTCAGTTAGGAAGTAAACAGAGAGAAAATCTAAAGTTAATATAACAAAAAAGAAAAAGAATGCAGCTTGGATTATATATAGAAAAATATGAAACATAATTCATCAGAGTAAGAAAAAAAAATTTCAAATTCAAAACATAGTGAAAGTGAAACCAATTAAAATGTAAAATTCCTCTTTTATTAAAAAATTAAAAATTAAAAGTTGCATTCTCTTCTTTTCCAATGTGAGGCTCCTTATTAGATTACAATCTTATTGTTACTATACCCTCCACTAATTATCATCATAGCGTTAGTTTCCTGCTAGTCTTTACTTATAACATCTATTTGAGATACTTAAAATGCAGTAATCTCTCTGGGATGCGTAATTTTGTTGATTAACAGTAAGTATATGGATTACTTAAGAAGTACGTCCGTCGAACAAATTTCGATTGTGATATTACTTCTTTTTTTTTGAAGATGTTACCGGTTATATTGTTGCGTGTGAGGTGGAGGGTATCGCTCACATTCGATGTAGACCGAACATAAGAGTTTCCGTTGTATTTCAAAACTTATTTAAGCAAAATTATTTGATATTTTATTTATTTTTAAAATGAAATTCTCAAACAAAAGGGAGAGGCCCGATTCTTCGATACCTGGTATCTACCTAGTAAATACAAGATGAGAGCGGATACTTTCCCTTTTAAGCATTCAAATACAATTCATTGAAATTGAAGACTGTGACCAAAATTTCAAGCTGAACTAAATCGAAACAAAAAAATAAAACAAATCAAATTCTTTTCGAACAGTCCGTCTCTAAGAAATAGAAATTTTTTCTAGATAGAACCCAAAACAAAAGTTTACTCCCGTTTGTCGCGCCCAGAAACGTTTATTACAGATTCTGTAAAGTGCGTTACACCTCGCTCGATGATTAATCATATCGTCCCTATTGACAAATTCATATAATTATTACATAGTAACAACCTTTAAAGGAAATGTGTATAAATTTCATAACGTTCCGACTTTCAGATTATTTGTTACACTTACTTCAGTTAAAAAAAAAAAAAATTAAAAAATCGAATCAGTGTAGACCCTACAAACACTGCCTTAGTAAGCAAAAAGGTTTATGCAATAAACGAGAGCATATGTTCATCTGCGCACGCGACTTAATGTGGGCTTACCCCACAACGATCGAAAAGTTGAAGATAAGTGCTTTCGAACATTCAAAATGACGGGTCCGTAAGTGACTTTATTTTTCACATTAAATATAATGTTCAACTGCAATTCTTCCCCAAGGTGAATACAACTTGATTACTTCACCTTTTTAAGATCCGCTCGTTAATCGCAATAAGTGCAGCTTATTTTCGGAAATCTTCGCTATTCGGACGAGCGCAACTTTAGCCTAAAAAACAATAAAAATTCCGATAAAGCGTAACCAGTGCCTATTTTATTATACAGGTATAGATATTGTTTAACTCCTACATATGCATATATATAAAATGGGGCTTACTGTCGTAGATAGACATAGTTTTACACATTTCAATGGCATCGGTATGGGGTAGCAAAGGGTCGGGCCTTGTCGGCACGTTCCCGTTGATTTCAACAATTTCATTACCGAAATACGGTCGCTGTTCATGCAAAATCAATAATTATACAAAAATTCTTTTATGATACATATACATAGATATAAGGAAATAATTAAACTACTTGTCTGTTGGAGTCTTTCTAACAAAAAGCTGAAAACGTCCCGTTTTTATAAATGGAAAAACATATGCTTTTACTACAGCAACCAAAACAACAACATACATACACCAATAACAATAACTGTAACCAATTGAAAAGCAGCTTAACATTATAATACAGCAAAAAATTATGATAAACATTAAATAACAGTTCTTTTTTCTTTTGTTTTTTTTTTTTTTGTTTTTTTTTTTTTTGTTTTTTCTTTTTCATTTGATATATAATTCTTTAAAGTATCGATACATTCAAAAACTAAGTATATTTATTGCTTTACATATTTGTCAATAGCTATTTATATCTCGTTGTTCACACTTAATATTAATTAAATATGTTAAATAAAATTTAAAATATACATAAGATATTAAATTAAAATTTGAAAAAATGGGAATAAAAGAAAAAATTGAGAACAAAAAAAATTAGAATTGACAGAAAAAGGGAATAAAAAGTTTACCCCAAACGTTTTTGTCGCGCCTCTTTGCGACCATAGGATAGCGGCAGTGTGAAACGTGTTACAATTCCTTCGGGTCCAAAAACATTCGAAGGTATATTATCCAAAGAATCGGATAGTGAACGGGAATCCGATTGATCTTGTAAACTAAAAATTTTCATTTGTTTTTTTTAAAGGTTTATTTTTTGTTTTGAATTTTTTTTTTTTTTTTGTGTATAATTTTTTGTTTTCAAGAAATTATATTAAATTAGTTAAATGAAAAATATTAAACAACAATAACATAAATTATGAAATAATGATGCCAAAGGACACAAGACAAGAGAGAATTGGCCCGTGGACGTTTTATTATGTTTTATGTAAAAACGAATTAAAAATAGCAAAAATTTTCATGTCACAGTGAACGATCGATTTACGATTAAATGATTTTTCTGTGCTACGTTTAGGGAATTCATTATCAATATATATGTGAATTGATTGTTAAAAATATGTTTTTGCGGTTTTTTTTTTATTATTTATTTATTTAAATCCACTTCAGTTATTAGCTGCTTTCACTTACGTTACGTTAATGGTACATAAGATTTCATATACAAATACATTTCAAATAAATAAATTACGATATTGTGAAATAGTCCCTTTGGATAATTGACGACAAACACCTATTTACACAAATGAATGTTTCTTTTCATATTATTGCTTACTAATATTTTCTTTGTCTTTTTATCTACGTCTGGCTGGTGACATTATGGCAACATGGCGTACTTCTTTCTTTTCTAAGGAGTGCCAATCAGTGAAGAAATATGTACGACGGATATGTTTAATTATGAGAAATTAAGAGAGATAATAAAAAAGAGACAATAAACCAACAGAAAACAGTCAATCAGTCAACGACCTGCTTACTGTATAAAGAATACGAACACTAATTAATTTTTTATTAAGTTCACTGAGTCGATTATTTTATTTCCATTTTCGGTGTTGAAAGTCCGTAAACAACAATGAGATAAAAACAAAAAAAGAAAATGCCATGACGAGGTAAGTTGGATACTATAGATAAACACAATACAAACTTAAGTTTAGCGTTTCGTCTAACTTCTATGAAGAAGAGAAGAGCTTGAAGAGAAGAGAAGTAGCTTGAAATCTAAAATCAATACAATAAATTTTCGTAAATCAGCTTTAAAGTACTTTTCCCTATCCGCGCTCACAATTTATGTGGGTTTTCTGATGAGTTCTAATCTCCTCTGATAAAGGTTGATTCGAATTGGTTCACTCAATATATCGATCGTAAATGGGATATATTTATATAGTGGTTCTTTACTTTTCTGAATGAATGTTTTTGTCTGATTTAGCCGATATCCTAACTTCCTAACCATTACAGTGCAATTTAAGTCTCAGTAGTTAACGAATTAGTTTGAAAGGAATAAAGCGTCTTATTATAAAAAAGTTATATAAAAAGAATTTGCAATTTGCAAAATTTCTCGTTAAATTAATGCCAGAGCCCGAATCAGATGGGACAATCTCTTCAACCTCTGCCTAAATAATCTTTTGACGGAAAACTAAGCTTTCTTATAACAGTCATCTAAGTTTTAGCATTTTATGATGAATATTGGTCCATAACAGCAATTTGACATAAAAATAAATAGTACCAAATTGGGACCATATAGGAAAAGTAAGCCTTTATAAGGTAAAACGTCTCATTTTTAGTTCGTAGATTTTAACCAAGCCAGTTCATGTTCTGCCCTCAACCTATCTCTAAAAAACATGAAGGCAATTAAAATAAGTAAAAAAGTTATATTCGGCGGGGGCCGAGTTTCCCATACCGACCACTGTGTTTCTCGCATTCTACTCTACAAGTTCTTTTATTTGATACCCATATCGTTAGTATTATTGAGAAAAAAGTAATCGCGGTGTCTACCACATTTATTTTAAAATCAACCCATTTTTAGACAGATAATATATCTTGATTTAACGAGTCTGCAAAATAGTTTTAAACATTCGGTCTTGTTTGCCGTATGATGAATAAGCATAAAACTTCAAAAAAGTGAAAAAAAATAAAATTTAATCACTCGTAACTTGGTGTGGGCATGGCCGATTGGTTCCATTCTTGGAGTAGAGTATTTTGTAAAGTAAATTTGGAAAATTTCAGCCTTCCAACTTTAAAATTCCCGAATAACGAACAAAAATCCAAAAATTTGTTGTTAAAAAAAACGGAGTTGCGTTCAGTTTACGCTGCACTGTGCGCTTCCGCTTTGACCAATTTGGCCCATTTTCAATACCAACCTGGGCGCGGAAACTGCCAAAGTTTCTACCAAATTTAAGTCGACATCTTGATTTTTGCGAGCAGGAGATTGCCAGAAACACACACCACACAGGCGGGCGGACATGGCTGAATCAGACTCCTAATTTCACGCTGATCAAGAATATATATACTTCACAGGGTTTCTGAAGCTTTCTTTTGGGTGTTACATACAAAATGAGTATACCTCCATCTTACAGTGGTGAGTATAAAAAAAAAAAAAATTGATTCAGTTTATAAAACTATCTAAAAATACATCTGGCGGAACTTATATTAGATGAGCGTTCAGGAATAAAGCGTAGATTAATGCTAAGAAGAGTTAAAAACAACAAAGGAAATTAAACACAATTATATACATTGGGACTCCTTTATTCAAAGTAATGGCAAGCCATCGATAGCTAGACGATTTGCTTTATCTTACAGGTAAATTGTGTAGATATAATCTTCTGAAATTTCTTTTGTCCTAAAGTGAGACTAATCCAAATTTTTGCTTTTCCTCAATTTTGTTTTTCCTTCTAGAGTGTGAAGAAGCAAAATGTAATATATATTTCTCTATCAAGTTTCTACTAGTTTAACGAGTGAAAATGTGAAAAGAACCTAGATGGAATAAACAGGATGTTATAATCTTGAAGGGAGCAAACGAATATGTAGCGTTTCCATGAATAATGGAATGGAATGAATCAAAGTATTATATCATTCGTCAAAGCTGGTATATTTTCGAACTAAAAAATATGGCTTATTTGAAACTGTAAGCCATTGTAACGCGGACCGCAGAAATAGAATTTGTGCATTTAGCAAGCTAGAGATCATATCTTTGTAGTCCATCGTAATCCACAATATGTCTGTCATCAAATGGGCCATAGTATTATGAAGACGGTAACGCATTTCTGTATTCATTCATTACTTGGCCGCATATGCATGTAGTTGTATTATTGCTTTTCATAGACAGTATAATTACTTTTAATGTCAATTTCAATTTTTCCCGATTTTAAAAGTTTCTTCAAAGGATAGACATTTTTATTGGTACATAAAATATAGTCAATTTTGGACCACAATCGATCTTTAAAAGTTATTGCCTTGCCAGGAGAGTTCGATCTTTTCCTTTAAAATTATTTCAGAAATGACGCTCAAATGTTTAACGGCGTTAGAAAGAGGAAAAATATTTAATAATAATGAAATTTTTTCATCAAATTTTCTCAAACATATTCACGTAATGCCGGAATCACAAATACTCATAGCATATTTAATTTTCACGCGACAATATTCTGATAGAGATCAACATTTGATCATCTATTCGTTTGTATTTTTATTGAACATATTAGATTTTTAGCCCATTTCAGTACCTCCTTCGAAATGAAGAAAGAGGTTCTATTTAAATGTTGCGCACATAAAATACCAAAGACTTCTCTTATTGTCTAAAATTTACCGATCTTATTAAGACTATCCAACAAGAGATACAAAATATGTATAAATAACGACTACATTAATAAGTTTGCTTTGCTTTTTTTTTTTTTTTTTTTGTTTCAAGTGGTACATATGCTATACGCCTACCTGTCTTGTAAGTATATGATATATGATTAATTAAATACCAACTGAAGCCAACGAAAACACATAAAGTGCTAATTATTAGTTATACTAAAAAAACAAAGAACAAGAATGAAAATAATAAAATATTAAACGCCTAGAATATGTGAACATTTACAAAATGAATGTATGACGAATGAAAATGTGAATATGGTGAGGGATGAGCGAAGGACAACATAAACAGGCCGAGTGATGAGCAAGAAGTAAAACTACTTACCTTAAGCTCAGATCGGGAGAGGCGCAGCGTATGGCAACACTAGGTATTTGAGGTACTAAACGCATAGCCATAGCCACTTGATTGCGCCACAAACGTAAATACAAATCCTTTTGACTTTCGGTGGGCACTTTCTTTGTGGGAGCCGACGAACGCAAAAGTGATGCGCGATTATCGCTCACCGGTCTTAAGGAAAGAACACACAGAGTTTGCAATTATCCATTATTTGTTTATATAGATTCTATAATACTACTTACGTTGGATCGATTACACTATATAGCGTTGTTACTCTAACATAGCATATAGGCCACGCTTGAGTTACAACTGAGGGACATTTTTGTAGTATACGATCTCGTTCGAGGAAGCCAAATAAACAAACCGACCAGGGATCAAATTGCTGTTGAGGCATGGCACTGCTTTGCGATAAATTCAGTGTAGAAGTGGAAGACTTTGAATTATCTGAACAATAAGAAAAAAAAATAAAGAAAAAAAAACACAAAACACAAATAAATGTTATCTTTTTTTAATAGGAGTCCTTTAAAAATCTTCACCATCAGTTTGTCCACCCAACCAAACACCACTAGAACGTTCAGCTATCCACTGTAAGTCGATTTGTGTGGCATTTAGTATGGCCGTCTTTTCGGTTTGAGGCAAATGTGGCAAGCATTTTTCTAAAATCTAAAAAAAACATCTAATTATGTAAATAAATGCGTCCTGCATTAACAAACCTGTGGACAGCATTTGTCTATAACATCGAGTAATGGCGGTTCGTTTTCCGGTAAACATAAAGCTTTCATAAGATTTTTTACTTCTTTCAGTATCATCGCCGCTAGTTTACGTAGATAAGGCCGATAATTGCACAATAATACCAAAGCGTAGCCCTCCACAAAATGTAACGTTGTAGCTAAAGGAATTTCATTCTTTTTATTTGCATCCGCCATATTTATTACAGTTGTTTGCGTTATAGTTGAAATGCCACTCGAAGTAATGCTTGAAGTCGCACTCGAATTGGTATTTTTAGCATTACTGACACTCGAGAGTTGACTGGTTGCAGTATCCTTACCAATACCAACACTAATCACACCACCCGCTCCCGCGAGACCTTGATTATTCGTTGGCCCTATGGTAATGTTTGTTGAAGCGGCTACGTTACCACTGGCGGTGGGTGTCTTTAAATTATTACCACCAGTAGAACTATTGCCGTTAACATTAATGGCACAACGCCATATATTTAAAAAAACGAACAGCATACGAGTGCAATTCTCCAATAATTGCGGATAGGTGTCGGTGACATCGCGCACCAGAAACTGTGTGTAACCGTGCACGACATCCTGACGCCAATCCGGAAAATCGATCACCAACGTTTGTAATGATTGATGCGTTAACATACGCAGCTCCTCATCCATGTGCACCGTGAGACGCGACAATAAGTCCACTAACTCTTGCGGTGTCATAGTATCGGGGATTAAACGGGGCACAGCAGCCACACAAGTACGAAACAGATCAATGCGAGGTTTACGTTCGCCCGAGAGCATTTCATCGGGCTCTTTATTTTGATTTTGTGTATTCGTCATCATTAGTGGACGCCCATAATGAACATCCAGGGCTCTCAGTATATCGACAAATACACGTCTCACGTGTGGAAAGTACGTGGACATACCGATACTACGCGCTGTGTCATCTGTCAGCATTTTGTTGATGTACGTTTTCTTAACGCGCAACGTATTGCCGGAGGGCAAGACAGGTACTGTGCGAGGCATTGGAGGTTCGCCGTCCTTTTGTTGTAGAGAATCAGCGACTACTAAGAAAGCACGCAAACCAATACTCATACGTTCGGGATTAAGTATAAGCTGAAATAAAAAATATGTAGACTGTAATAGAATTCGTTTCTTGATGGCAATTTATGGAAATCGCTACCTTAATAGAGCGCCCTACACACAGCAGATCATAAACGATTTCACGCATAGCAAAATCTAAACGTTCTTGAGCTATAAATTGTATTATCTTAACGAAAATATTAAGTGGAGTGTCCCGCGGTACAACACCTTTCGAGCCCCTGCATTAAAAAGTTAAGATACAGATAAGAAGAAAATATATATAAATAAATATATTTTATAATTAGGATATTTACAGAATTAGTCTTACTTGGGAAACAATGAATTTACAATACTTTGTAGGCGCGAATGCGTAGCCGAATTCGACTCACATTTAATTCGTATCATGTAAACCCATAAAAGGCGATACAAGGACTCCAAGGCTACACGACTCATTTTTGAATCACGATTTTTTAAATTACTCAAGCACATGGCCAAAAAGTAATGCCAATTCGATAGGAAGAATGTTTTCTGAGAAACGCATAAAAGACATGTTACCAAAGGGAAGAGTGCTAAACGATGTTTCGATTTCGTAGAAGCATCCAGTGTTTGCACATACAATAATTCAACGAAATTTTTAACGCAGGGTACGTTCACTTCATTTTTAACGGCCTGGAAGATAAAATAACCTTTTACATATGTAGAGTGCTATGAGATATGTTGAAACTTACTGCGGCTACGGGTACAAGAATTTCCACAAATAGACCAGCCAAAGCATGCTTAATATCCTTATCTTTTAATTCTAAAAAATATTGACCGCATTCATGCATGAATTGAAATGATGCCTCAAATTCTTCAATAGGCACCATCTGTAAGGACGTATAGAGAATACATGTAGATACATTTTATAAATAACGGATCTATGCATAAACCACCAGCAAAAATCGGGTAAATTTTAAATGTGAAATGTTACAGAAACATTTGCAAATGTTAGGGTCGGTACCTCCAATTGTTGAATACCGGGCTAAATCGACTTAAAGCTTTTTCGCTTTCATCGACAGCGGCCTAACGTACCCGCATATGGGAGATCAAAACAACGACGACAACGGAATGTCCCAAAACATATACGATACACGCACTCGCCTCAAGCCTTTTATCTTTTCGAAAACAAAACAGATGGAGAGCCATCGAAAAGACAGATTTTATTTGTCCAGATTTTCGTTTAATGCTTTCTTCGCTTCGGTCTTCGGTAATCGGTAAGCGGTAAGCGGTAATCGGTTCGGTAATGTATGGTATTCCAAGTGCGTTAAAAATGCGCGGAAAAACACCTGCTAACACCTGTTGTCGGAATTTCTACAAGGTAGTATGCATAGATTTCAAATGGATATAGAAAATGACAATAACACCACCTACCTTTACACGAAAAAATTTCATACCCATCAACAAGCTAATTATGCTTTGCGTGGTGTGTGGAGAAGGCTCTTTGGCTCTTAAATCTTTTAATTCATTCATGAAACGCTTACGCACCGAACTGAAACGGGATTGGGCCAAAACACCAATTACCTCAGCGTATAAGTCCGCTATAATATGTATATTATGAGCGTTGGGATTGTTTTGCAAGCCGTCTTTGTATTTAAAATGTTTGAAAGCCAAATTTTCAATACTACGCACCAAGTCCTCATGACCCGGATGAAAGGGTAATTGTTTTAGAATTTCGATGAGAGCTAAACAGAAAATGAATTCAACGGCAGCTTCTCTTCGTTGCAATTGAAATTCCAGTTCAATGCCATTCATAGGTTTGCTGGCATTAGCTGATTTCTCCATACGTTTCAGATCGTTTTTAATTTCAGCATCGGACAATTGCCGTCGATGCCAAGCCAAAAGCGTATGCAGTAACGAGGGCAAACAATGCTCAGCTACACTGCCTAGAGCCGATAACAATTGATCAAATTGTTGATCTTCACCGCGTTGCAACAATTTCGATAGAGTTTTATCGGCACTTTCGAGCATTACAAGTTCAATTTTCTTTTCCGCTTGCAAGGTAAAATCCAAAAAGAGATTACGCATGACAATTTCGCCTGGCCTTAAGGTGTTGTTATCATTATTTTCATTTTGATTTGTAACACCGACACTGGTTGCTAACGTATATGGTATCATGTTGACAACGGAACTGCGAGAGTGAGTACCCCACGGTAGTAAAGATTGCCTCTGTGGTATCATTACGGAATTACTGCCTAATGCCGGTAATGCCGTATTAGTTGCTGTCGACGCAACTACAGCCGTTAATGGTTGGGTGTTAAGTCGATTGGCGTTATTCTGTGCATCAATAGAATTATTATTATTGCTATTAGCGCTATTACAACAACTATTAATATTTTGATTATTCATTTGGAATTGGTGTTGTTGCTGTCCCATATTGATTACGTTAACGTTGTCCGCATTATTGCCAATTATTAACTGTGATTCATTTAAAATATTGCCGCTAGCTTCGCTAATATTGGATAAATTTTGAGGTAATGGATTTTCGTCATTAGCTATGTTAATGGTACTGAAAACATTATTATCACCGCTATGTATTGGCGATGAAGTCGTTATATTAGCTATTCCTGGCGCGCCAACTCCACCGGTCCCGGCTGCTACTCCTGCTGCTGCTGCTGCTGCTGCTGCTACTCCTACTCCTACTCCTAATCCTCCTCCCCCTCCTCCTCCCCCTCCTCCTCCTCCTCCACCTCCTCCTCCACCTCCTCCAACACCTACTGCGACACCTAAGCTGTTCCGGGACGACTTTGCTGTTACTAATGCATAATCGCCGTATGTGACTGAATGATGTGAGGGAGGTGTTGTACTAATTTCGTTATTATCATTAACTGGTGCAGGCATTTGACCCTCATTCTCATCTATAATGCTAGTTGCAATTGGACTGGAAGTTGTTAGAGGAGTGGTAGGTCCAGTCGTCTTAGGACTACCCAAAGTATTTATAATGTTTTCATTTTGACTTGGATTTGATCCTATTCCCGACGATAAGAAAAATCAATTGATTTTATTATTAATCATTCATATTCGATTCATATTTTTGCTTAATATTTAAGACATTATTAATTCTAATTAATGAATGAGTCTAAAATGTATTTATAATTTTCAAAAATTATTTAAAATGCGAGAGAATGGTAGAATGAGAAGCCTATAAAATGCGATTTGTATAAAAATAAAAGAGTACCGTAAATTTATGCTTGACCTTTGCATAAAAATACGAGGCATATCTAAATTTGCCCGCCCTTTATATTGAAATAATGCAAAAGTCAAGTAAGGCGCATAATCTCGCTTACTTAGTAACCTAAGACAAAAAATAAATAATAAATGCTTTTTCACTTAAAACATGAAATGTAAAATTAAAAACAATTACGCTTACGCTTATGGAAGTTTAAAAAAATGCTCCCATCCCATCCGTATTTTCTGTATGCAATAATAATGTTAAACATGACAAATTTTATTCATATAGCAATCTTTTCAATATATATCGTTATATGGATGGGATTTGTTTGTGTAAAAATGTTGCTATCCCTGCACCCCTCCCCCTTTCAATAGAGTTCGTCATGCATGTCAAAATATCTCTAAAACTTTTCATCTCTGGTTAAAGAATTGGCGCACAGATGGACAGATGGTGTTGAATCGGTTCGAAAAACGATTCTGAATTGTTTTGAGTGTTGCATACATGTACCCAAACTTAATTTAATCGTACCACAACAACGGGTATGTGTGCTTGGATAATTGGTCATCAAATACGTAATGAAAACATGAATATATATTGAATGAGGATATATAGAGAGCGTGCCAAAGCGTAATTAAACAAACGAAATTTGTGAGGGGTATTCCCGCCGTCGAGGCAGAAAGATGTGCACACGCTAAAGAGCTGGAGATTTTTTTTGAAAAAAATGTTCTTTTGAAAAAATTTATGGAAACTGCAAAAAAAAAAAAAAAAAAAATTCCTACATCAGGTTCTACGAAAATTTCAAGACAATATTTAGAATGAAGAGAAAAAGAAATGATGATGAATATAATGAATGATATTGGGTTATATAAAATTCACACGACACTTCTGCAATTAATATTTCTAAATTATTGTGTGATGATTTTGTAATTATAGGCTTAAGGCCTTACGTATGAAGAAGTAGTTCGTAAGTAATGAGTTTTAATTCGTAGTATTGAGCTCTACATTTTACAATTTTACTCTACTATAAAGAATCGGAAAGAGGAAAAATGAATTGAATATTGAATACCGCCATTCGTAAAGAATTGTAAAAGTTCATAAAATGTACGACTCGGTAAAATGCCAGACATTATAACAGCTTAACCTTCCAAACATGCGTCAGCTATGTCAAAAAAAATAAACAAATAAATAAATAATCGTAATAGTAATAATAAGAAGAAGAATAAAAAGGATATAAAGATAACACTCTTAAAAGTAACTCTTAATATAAAAATATTCCTAAAAAATCGCTCTGGATGCATCCATTCGAAGGTTTTGTGAATAAATTGTAAGAAATTGTCATCTTACGGGAAAAAGTGGCTAACCATCGATTATAAAGATTTAATATATTCTAATAATGATCACTAAACGAGTGCATAACAAATTTTAAAATATGAGAAAATAAGAATTTTTCCTAAGCGCATCAAATTTTCTTATCAACTCCTTTTGAGGCCAGGTGGCAAGGACATTTATTTTAGTTTTCTTTTGTCACTTTCCAATTTCCAATGTGATATTTACGAGTTTTATAATTGCCTCCATTAAAGAGCAAGTGGACGTCTCCCGGCAATACCGAGCATTCGCACCAACAAGATGCATAGATGCGGAGATAATTGGAAAAGAGAGCATTGGTGGTCATGGAAGGGGAATGTCGATGATAACCTACTAATTAGTATATTGACTAATATAAGGGGAAGGAAAATGGTCGTGGCATTTACAGCTGTCTCAGTCTCTACCAAGGCATTAGCTGTGTGTGCAATTTGACAGTGTCCTACTAAACAATTTTGATCGCTCTCTCTAAACTGGGCGTTTTAATCGTATTGCTTGTTGGCTATAGAGAGTATAATTAATTATGTGGCCAGGTTACAACAGCTCTTGATGCACGAACCTCTTCCAGGTCCAGCAAATATAAAGCATAATACAGTGCCATTCGTCTTGCACCACGATCTTTTTTTAGCATATCCCTGTCACACGTGATTCATTTTTCACTTGACGCGGTGTCAATTGGTTTTCTTCTCAGCAGCAATTCTCCGATTAAATTCGATCCAATAAATTTTTCACTTTTAATTCGTGCGCTGCCAAACTATCGAGCTTCTCTTCGTAACCAGCCTTATGCAACTAGTCTAAAACTGTTTTCCTAATTAGCTCGCAGTCGCTTCATAAGATGCATTTTACCGCACTTCCGTAGTTTGTTAAAAATTTTCATAGGCTATATTAATATAATTGTTCAAGCATGGGCAGAATACGCGTCCTGAATGTCCCCATCTTCATAAACATCATTCTACGGAACAAGTTATATCGTAAGATTTTTGGCTCCGCTTCTAAATGCATTTACTTTCGACTGAATATCAACATATCTCGTAAGGTTTTGTTTTCCTTACTCGCTTCTCGGAACATGGGACATGCCCATAGTATGACTTAACGGAGTTAGTTGGGCCACAAGGTTACCTACTTAGAAAAACACAAAGCTTTCTTCTTCATCCAACTAAAAAAAGGGTTTTTTTCCATTCCAACCCTCGCTAATCACACAAAAACAAATATTTTCAAAAAATTGTATGAAAGTAGATTAAGCGATTTATTTTTTTTTTTTTTTGGATCAATTAGAATGCTTGCCACAGAGCTTCCTAATCTAAAGAAGCCTCGTGAGAATACCTCAAGCACTTCTTTTTCAATACTTAAAAGGTACGCTTCATAATCTTCTCCGTTATTGTTATTGCATTACCTTGCCTATCTTTCAAAAAAGGAGAGAATTCGAATCGAAAAGATGTCCTTCTATTTTTTTAAGTTTTAGATTCTTCTTTCTTCCCCTTTCTTTTTTTTTAAGTTTTCTTATGTTCGATTGATTTTAGTGCAGTCAAATATTTCGCGCAAGCAATTCAAGTCGAATTAATATCACTCAGCAAAAATCATAAAGAAAAACATTACTTATATTTATATCGTATAACATATTCGTGCACTCTGCAGTGTGTGAAGGCTACTCTAACTCAAAGGATTTAGAATTAAAGTCCCAAACGATTTGAATTGTTCACGTTTTTAGTATTCTTTTTCTTTGTGGCCCACCATAAGTAAGTTTTTAGGCTCGAAAAATTTAAATTGCGATCTGTAAAACGATAGTATTATGCGTGGGAAGAATTGGGGAACACATGCTTTATTAAGACGTAACAAAATTACAGTTATGACCATCAGAGTCCATAATTAAAATGTCTTAGTAATTTATTAAGAAGAATTAACAAAATGGTTTTTGACCGCCCTTTTCGCGCTGTAGGTATGTACTTGATTCAAATCTGGAATAGATTAGTGTATAGAATACTCTATGAGACCCTCTCACTGATTTTGCAATAATTATATGCACAACCAACAAAATCGATTTAAGTATGTCCATCTGTCCGTTAGTTGTAAACATTCTCCTGGCCTCAAAAATGAAGCTATCGACTTCAAATTTGGCAGAAACATTGGAAGTTCCTGCACGCAGGTTGGTATTTAAAATGGGACAAATTGGCCGAACTGCCGCGTAAACTGATCACCCCTCTGCTTCTTAAAGGGAATGAAAAATTGGTTTTTTGCTCATTACTCATAAAATATAGCAAATAAATGTACAAAAATTTGAACGCACATTTTATGGACCATGCTGTAGCACCTGACAAAAATTTTTATTTTGAAAATAGAAGAAATCAACTGCGCGCCCACTTCATATTATAGAGTATGAGAATTTTCTTCTTTTGCTGCTTTTGTCTTTTTTTGGAATAAACGGTGATGGGTATAAATTATTCGGTCGCGAACGAATTTAATTTTCTTACTTGTTTTTTTTTTGTTTTTTGTTTTAACTGAAATAATGATGACACATCGTTTATTGGTTTTCTTTTATATAAACGTAAGCGTAAAGAAAAGAGAAAAAAAAGTTTACTCCAATACAGATATACATGTGTGTGTTTTACTCTTTTTACTGGTATTATGGTCTTAGTGGACTTGAAGTTTTTTCATTCATTCATTCATTCATTCATTCATTCATTTGGACTTCGAATGTGTGGAAATGCAAGAGAAATTAAAAAAACAATGAACTTGAAATATGTCATTGATTCTTTTATCCTCGTTCTTCTTAACTTTTATTGATTTTCTTAAAAGGATTTATATAAATCTTGACTTCTGCTCTTTTTAATAATTTTATACCGAATAACGACCTCATAGACAGTTAGATAGTGGGTCAATGCCATTAAGTGTTCACACATATGCACATATATATACAATGGAATACCGTAGAGTATATTATATCTTAAAGCAGATAGAGTAAATAATTTACTTACCTTTTATTTTTCTTTGTGTCCATTGGAAATTCCATAACATTAATAAATTGGCATAAAGTTATTTCGAAATTTTTAAATATTTTTAAGGACTTTTTAGCCACTAATACTTATGTAACATATTATTCAAATTTTTTAAGGAAAACAAACAGCGATGGATTATACCCATAAGGGCCACAATAAGGATTTCGATAATTGTTTCAGTTTAAGTTTTTTTTTTTGTTTGCAGCACCAAATATATTTAAACTTTAAAAATTTTTTTATAATTTTCGAAAAAAGCTTTTCGAAATACTTTCCAAAATGTAATTTTTGTTGAATTTTTAAAAACGATTTGACGAAGAGACGGAGAGATGGGAAATGCGAAATGAGAAAACTCTATTTTTAACTTTATTTAAACTTGAACTAAAAAATTGTTTTTCAAATTTTTTATGCGAACGTCCATATAAAAAGTGCGGCAAATATTTCTTAAAATTTCTTCTTAGATTTAAGAAACAAAAGCTAAGTAAGGAATCCGTGGACTTTTCAAGGGAAAACGTGGACATCAATCAACAGCGTAACTTCAATTTATTTACAAAAATTTTTTTCTAACCTGAAATGTCAATGAGAATGCCACCAATGCTAGCAACTTTTGTTCCTTATGTCACTTGAATGGATATTATTTTTTTGGCAAAAGATGGAGACAACACGCAAAGTCGTCTTTGTGGTGAACTTTTACGGTATAATCGCTCTCGGTCGTCACTTAAATGTCATGAGGTACTATTTTCGTTATAAAAAGGCAAAAATTGGACCGTCGTGATGAATAAACCATCACTTTCCATGAGAACCTTTCATGACAGGTTGATCAAACACAAAACAAAAAAGTAACTGAGCCAAAATTTCCCATATTAAATTTATATATCAGATCAGGGTTTTGGATGAATTTTCAACGTAAAATACTAAAACATCGACTTTGTTATCGTATAAGGAATTCATTCAAGGAATTCAAACATTGTTCGTCATTCCAATCAAATTTTCCACATCCATTGAATATGCAAACAAACTATTTTTCCACCAAAAAAGAATGGAAATAACGGTTCCAAGAAAAGTAAAATGAAAAACGTCGCCGATTTTTTTGCATTCTTCTACAGTGATAGTGGGATCAACTATAGAGTATATAAATTTTTATGGTGTTGCAGTTTACGACAAAACATCCATTTTTTTTGCCTTTCAAAATTCAAGTGCTCTTTGTTATGTTGTTGTCGATTTTCAGTACTTTAATTATCGCTACCAAGACCATGTGTCTCACAGGCAAATAAAAAGACGGATGGGACGGATGGACGGAAAAACATGGCTAAGTCGATACAGAATTTGAGGGACGGATGGACGAATGAAGGAAAAACATGCCTAGGTCGGTACAGAATTTGATATCGATTAAGGTAAAATCATTGAAAATTCTTTCTGGACGTTTTGGTAAAATGAACATGACACCATCCTTCCGTAACGAGTATTAGAAATACAAGCTTGCAAAATTGAAATTAATGTTCAATCGCGATTTCGATTATCGCATAATCGCGTTTTAGGGTTTCGGGGTGCATTAGACAAAAGCAATAACAGCACATGTACTTTAGAAAAATAAAAAGATGACGAATTAATAAAAGTCCCGCTCAATATGACTGTTATAACATCATGCGTGATTTGTCAATATAAAAAAATTTTAGGTTTACGCAGCGATTATGCTAAAATATATTCTACGATGTATAGCGTTTTCTCACTTGTTTCATCATTCATTCATTTTCATTCACGGGAAACACTTCCCACTTCAGTTTTACGCTTTTCAGCAATCATGCGAAACATTAAAATACAGCTTTTATCACATTGATAAGTAATAGTGTTGATGGCGAGGATTTTAAATTTAAAGCACATTTCACGATTTGATGTATAAACAAAAAATTTTTGGGAAAAGAAAAATCAAAAGAAATTAAAAAAAAAAAAAAACATCAACAAATAATTATTCAATTATCTATATTTGAGTAAACTTTAAAGTTCTTTGCTTCATTTTGAAAAATAAAACGAGTCTATAAATCTGTTCATTTGAAACACACACACACACACACACGCACACACACTCGAAAGCATACATATCATATATGGTCGCATATAAATATTATTTATTATAATTATGTGTTTTTTGTTTTTCTTCTTTTTTTGTTGTTGCTGTTGTTGTTGTTATTATTATTATTTTTTGCAAAATCTATGAGCTCAACGATTTTTTTTTGCTTTTGGGGCAAAATAAGTGACATAAATAAGTATAAAAAGGAAGGAAAACACACCACTAAATGTTACATTTACGTATATATATGTATATATATATTCAATATCATATGTATATACAGATATGAATAAAATATTTTCTGAACTCTTAAATATATGTTTATTCAAAAAATTTATTATTATTGTTATTATTTATACTTTGTGATATTTCTTATTATTATTGATAGATTTGCAAAAAAAAATGAAAAAAATAAAAAAAAAATATTTCTTACGAAATTCAAAAAAAAACAAAATTTTTCTTCTTTCAGTTAAGAAAACAAATTATTATTATATTATATTAATATAAAAATGTTCTTCTTTCAAAATACGAATGACATGCAAATGAATGCCAGCGACGCTAATTACAAACTGTTGCCGCACAATCAAATTTCAAAGTTATATGAGCACGAAAAAATAAAAAACAACAAAAACGTTAAGCCAATATATATATGTATATACATATAAACATATATATATATATATATATATATATGTATATGCGGTATACGCGAGCGTGTACCGAGCATACAATCGCAAATATAAGCAGGCAAAAACAAAAACAAAAACTCAAAACTAAAACAAAAACAGAAACAAAATATTTAATTAAGAGAATAAAATGAAACGAAATTTAAGAATAAATTGCATTTAGATTAGATCGAATCTCTTGATACCCAACATTTGCTTTTTCTCATTTCTCAAAATGAATGGCAATACTGTAAGGATAGCATATTATGTACGCATCTAAATCTAGTCTTATAGCATAACCATGCATGCGACAACACGCAACAGTGTACACTTAATATTCCCGAATGTTACCGAAGCGTGATATGTGAAGACATGCTGCTACAGCATATGCCCGGGACAGACCATGAACCCAGTTCGAACTCTGGCGTCAAGTGAAAGATCATATTGTAATCAATTTTACCGAATGTCGGATAACCGCAACGATTTTGTTGCAGACAAAACCCGCATTAGATAAGCGAAAGCTTAGCTTCGTAGTGCTCTAACGTGTGTTTATATACTGGCAGCCTTCGCTGATAGCTAGTCGACGATATCGGAACATGTTTGGGTTGGTCAGATAACTCATCTTCTGTATAATCCGCATCTACGTTGAGTTTCCGGCACAAACCGGTACTTTCGTCGACGACAGATCAGTCTATCACGCGAAAACGATTCATTTCAGTTCAGTCATTTACCTCATTCCAACTCATAAGAAAAAGAATCATTTTGTCTATGATGGATTTAGTTTAAGATCGGAAGGAAAGGGGAATATGGCCTGATACTCATTTCGATTACAGCAATCGTAACCATATAGTAACGTATCACTGTCGTTATGATCATCACATCAAAAGTTCTTATGACCACTTCAACCATTATATCCTACAGTCTTGCTAACATAGTGCGAATTTTTGGGGACAGTTTTCTTAGATGGGCTTGGAGACTTGTTCAGTATCGATGTTAAGAATATCGGTAAATTTATTAAAAAATCAGTTTGAGTTCAAACAGCATTCATCCGATAATCACTGCTCTTCGATCAAATTTAGACATGGCCGCAACCAATTTGAGCTAACCTAACCTAATCTAACCTAACCTAACCTACTAAAGAAAAGAAAGAAACTAAGGAACATCAAGTGCAATATAGAATATTGGCGAATCCGCTATTTCCGTATTGGCAATGAGCCTTTAGAACGAGGAATTCAGCTTTTAATTTTAAAAAAAGCTTTAGAAAAAAGCTTACAGATCCAGACTTCACCCATTAGTCTGTTTAAAGATTTCTTAATGTAACCTAACGAAAGCGACAAAAATTTGAACTTTATTTTGTACACCTAGACGAACTTTTGAGATTATAACCGTTGGGAAGAGATTTTTTTAATTTTGTTAATTACCGCCGGCTTCATAGGGTGACTTTGTTAGTTCCCGTACGTAATTTGATGAGTATGAGTCGGTCGTAGAGGTGGTTTAGTGCGGTGAAAGTCTCACACTGACTGACTGACTGACTGAATGTCAATACTTTCTCCCGTTTAAAAATAAACAATAGATAGGGCGGATGAAAGGGGGGTTAAATAAATAAATTGCGGTATTCATGCTAATCGTACAGGCGGGCCTGTTCGTCTGCCCGTCTTGCCATTTGTCGTACCTTGAAAAATGAGAGTAAAGAACTGCAAGTTGACACTTATGTTCCCTGTTTACATAACTTAGTGACGCGTTTTCAATTAAAGACGAAACACATTAACAATTCAGGCAAAGCATGTGATGCATGTGAAGAAAATGTCAGCTTCAAATTTCAGCCTTCTATCACACTTGTTGCGCTCCTCCAGTATTGTCAAAATTTATAAATCTCTTTTCGATTCTCTCAATTTTCAATTTTCAAAATATTTTCCAAACAATTACAAATAATTTGCGCGATGGTAAGCAAAATTTTACTCGCTAATGTCGTACAAAAGTAAAATTATTCCATTGTTCGATGTATGTAGGTGGGAAAAACTTAAGACCAAGGAAAATATTGAAAAAAAAAAAAAAACATTATTCGATTTCAGGTCAAAAGCTAAGTAAATGTACATACATAGCATATAGTTACTCTTATCTAATATTCAGTTAGATCGGTTTCTATATGCGTACGGACTTTCAACTTTCTATTCAATTATTAGAAAATATTTTTTAAGGAAATGAGGAATAGATCCATATTTGTTGTACTCAAGCAGAGTAAGTAATTCAATCGATTTTCTATTTCGTAAGGCTATTAACAGCAAATGATCAATTGCTGAACGTAACCTAAAACAAAAAATAAATTAAATTAAAGAAAACATAAACAAAGTATTCGAAATCTATAATAAATAGCAAATAGTTATTAGTCAACATATGTATATGATGGAGATTATTTTTAGATATATGAACCCTTCTGTCAACCGTAAGATACGTTCAGTTCATTTCGATTGGTTTGAGAATTTCTTTTAAGAGGTAAAAAATATACACCGAGCGAGCATTCTGTACAAAAAGCGTTTATTCTACGTCAGTTTGAAATTCTAATTAAATTCTGTCTGTATATCCTTCCGCCCATCTGTTGCAAGCCTTCGGAAGAAGGAGTTGGGAATTTCCATAAATCAAATTTGGAAAGTTGGGATTTCTAAGTTGGGCTCGCAATAGATACCATCTTTAAATCATTTCACCTGTCCTACCGGGTGTACGTGTTTCTAGCGTTTACGCGAACGCATATTGACGCAGAAACTTGAATTTTGATTCATATGTAGTTGAATATGTTTTTATGCCACGTTTTTTGTATGATGCGATATATGTATGAGTGTGTAAATTTTGAATATCCACGTGCGCTAAACGATATAATTTAGCAACAATTTCTAGTCGTTTTAATAAAGTCAAATATTTTATTGATATTTTCTTCAGCGTCCGCAAATGAATCCTTGAATATTCGAAAGATTTTGGCATTCATAAAGCATGTACCATAAGGGTTTGTCCACAATTGCAAATTAAAGGAATAGACTTCCGGGTGTAATTTATTTATTTATTTTGTTTGAAAAGCACTTTCTCTATATTCCGTAAAGCTTAAAATGAAAAAATAAAATGTTTCTTCCGTTTACTGCATAGCGATAGACGAAGTTTTTAAATTTTAATAAATGTTATATAATTACAAATAAACAAACAAATAAATAGAATTTTTTAATCTCTCACTTTATTATCCACCCTTTGCCCAACTTTTCGGCTAAATCGTAAATCAAAGATTAGCAGCTCGGATAGAGCGAAACAAGAAGAGTCTTAACACTATTTAAGAGTTCACATAGATCGAGGTGTTTATATATATGTATGCTGATTCACACCGCCGTAGTGTAATTTCACTCAATGATCGATAGTTTAACGATTTGCTCGCAAAGAAAAAAAATTTAAATAAATCTACAACACATGCTTATCACATAAATCATACTACTAATAGTAAATAATAAAAGTAACGTCGACAACAACGTTTGAATTATGTACATATATGCACGCTTGCGGTAAATTGTTGTTGTTAAATGTTGTCCTCATCAATAAAAGGAAAGCCATTAAATCTGAGAAATTATCTTTAACGGCCGGCCATATTTAATGTTATTTATTCGGTCTGTTGCGGCGTATGAGTAATATTTTAAAATTCAACTGCACTAATATTTTTCATCATTCAATATAACACTCTGAAGTAAGAAGAAGCATTGATATAATGAGTCGTTAGTTAGCTATGTTATGTATGAACATAAATATGAGCTTAACTTGCTTTACTAATCAGAAAACAATTAATAATCGGTCAGGAGAGATTGTTATCACGAGGAGGGCGTGCATTTTTTAGTGAAAATAGCAGAAGACGAATTCTTTAGTTGCTTTCTCGTCGCTTAGCTCTTTGATTTCAACGTCGACGAACACATGAAGTGTGTTCAGTTGTTGATTTCTTAATTCTCAAAGGGACGCATATCTCCAAGTCTTCCTGATACAAGAGATTGATAGTAGACTTGTTGTCGTCCACGTCTACCGTGGTTTTTCCTCGACTATGGCAAAGAGCAAAATTGGACGAAAAGTTGTAGTACACGGGCAACTACCGCATTTGATATAAATTACAAGCCGTTCTATTAATTGCTTGTTTAAATAAATGTTTAATCCCTTTCCGATTTTTCAAATTTTTATACTCACCATCGAAGGATGCAAGAATACTGATCTTGTTGTCATGTTTGCACCTTGTAAAGAACATATAAGCATCAATTTCTGAAATGATCTGGGCAAGTCTGTCCGGCAGTGTGGAAGAGTATTATTGATATTCTTCTAGTCGCGAAAATTAAGCTATCGACTTCAAACTTCACAGAAAGATTTCAAGCTCTCACATATACATTGATATTGAAAATAGACTGAATCAGTTAAAAGACACGCCCACAATAAAGTGTGAACTGAAAGCACCCATCTTTTGTGTGAAGTAACATTATTACAGTGTAGAAATTTATTTATGTCAAAAATGTAAATAGATAACCACGCCCATCATAAATAAATGCATATTTTATAGCTAATTACTTTCAAGTAAAAACGTCCGAAACTCCTCCTCCTTAATACCGATCTAGAAATAATATGTGGGAATAATTACATATAACAAAAATTGGTACGATGAAGTGAGTGGTGGTAATGGGTACATAAGATTCGGCCTCAGCCGAACAAAACTTTGTTAGCTTGTTTGATTTCGTGCCCCTCGTGATTCGCTCTGATATTGTGAATTTTCTCGGGTTCGTCATCTATATTCTCAATAGAAGTTTAAAACTTACTATATATATAGTTTCCCTTATCGAGCGCAAGTCAAATTTAAAAATGAGTGTGGTCCATCTACAACCACGCCCACCCACAATAGACAAAAACCTATAATTTGCAACTGACGGAGGCAAAATAAATTTGAAATGGATTTGATGGTTTGACTTGGGACGTCTGGTATGCTCACATAAAAAATCGAAGTTACCAACAACACCATAATTTCGCTGTATGTGTCAGACGGTGACGTTTCTAAATGCCTTTATGCATTTACTAGAAATTTTACACAGCTAACTGTCGTAAGCGACAAACTGTTGTAATCTATGGTCATCAGCTCCAAATATAGATCGACTGAGACTCTTATGCTAACGCTTACGGAAATGCCTTTCAATGTTCATTAAATAATGGTTTAAAGAGATTAAAGTACATACAGATACAGAGACACACAGGCATGGAAAAGGTTGTTCGGAATTCGCAGAGAGTAGACGTGTTTTGTAAGCGCTCCGCACTTTCGTGTTAGCTCTTTTTCTTTATTTTCTGTGCTTCCCCATTGTGCTGGGGCCATTCAGTGGCAGTTAACAATGTACAAAGAATAAGGGAAAAGCAGAGGTAGGAAAAGCTTGACAAAGTTGCATTTCGCCCTAGCAAGTGCAAAAGCTCTCGCCCATTTAGTGCACTGCAGACACACTCCTCTTAAAGTCGCCGTTCCGCACATTTTAATTAGAGTAGCGTAGGCTAGGGGCAATTTAAAATTAGGCGCAATATACACATCTATGTAGACTCGCGACCAAGCACATTGCAGCCACACATACACATATTCGAGTCGACAGCAGTAATCGACAATAAAAACCGTAACTGCAGTAAAAATAACAAGCAGCAACAAGAACAGCAGTAACAGTGAGATACTATTAAATATAATGCCGGTTACGACTAGCGGCGAGCAAGCACCCACAGAAAAACAGATTAGCATGTGCGGAGGGCTGGAAACGCAAGATTGCGTAAACAGCGAAAGAGGATCCGTTTAAGAAAAGCGGGCCACCCGTGCCACTGAGAGCAAGGCAACCGCAAGAGAGAAGCCATTCTTCGCCGCCAATGCTGCAAGGATAAAGAAAGGGCGGTGATAAAATCTCGGAGCTTATAGATACGATTACCCTTCCTAGGCACACCATACATTAACCCATGCGAGCTTTCGTGGATATGCGTTTCAAAATTTAATTCTTAAGAAAGAAGAAGCCTAACACAAACAGTGCCAAACGTCACCTTGACCTAAAAATAAAGTGGACATAAGAAAAAAGCGGCAACCAAAACAGCCAATGGGAAATGACAAAAGAGGGTCAATCAACCGTACAGGTGTACTCAGATATTAAATTTCACCTTTGTATACATCCACGGCGCTCCTGCAAAACGAAAAGATTAAGATTGGATGAGTCGTATGCAGAGTACGCCCATGCGACATCCTTACGAGATGCGTGCATGTGGCATCCTTCAAATGCCGAGAATATGGCCTTATCGTCAAATCGTGCAAAAGTGACGTAAATAAAACCAAGTGTTGCTTGATATGTGGTCGAGAAGCTCATGTATCCAAACAATACGTAAAATTAACTAAGTTGCATTACTTGCAGAGCCAAGGGACTAAATGCCAGCCATGTAACAACCAGCAAGTTATGCCCGGCCTACAAAAAAATCTTAACAAAACGAAAATGATGCAGTTGAACATAAATCACTGCGAGGCCGCACACGATCTGCTAAAACAATCAGTCTTTGAGCAAAAAACCGATGTCGTAGCGATATCCGAGCCATACCGTAAAATGTACAATGGTACGTACATCACGGACCGGGCTAACATGGCAGCAATTTGCGTTTATGGTGCATTAAATACACAAGAGAGCCCAGCGAGAAACAGGATATATTATGTGGTGGCTAAAGTGAATGGTATTTTCGTACACAGTTGTTACTTCCCGCCAAGTCTAGTTCAGCGTATAGTGTTTCAAGAAGCACTGGACGCAATGATTACAGAGGCTAACGGTTGTAAAGCGCTAATAATCATTGGAGATTTTAATGCACAGGCGACAGAATAGAGTAGGAGGTATCCCAACCGTAGAGGCGAAGCTTTACTTAGAGCCATGTCAAATCTGAACGGGATCCTATTAAATGATGGCAACAAAAATGCGTACGAAAAAAATGGAGCTGGATCGGTAATAGACATAACGTTTGCCAGGAGTTCCTTGGTACGTTACAGGGAATAGCAAGTTAGCGGTATATACTCTCAAGGTGACCATTATGCGATAATCACAGGTGTGCGACTTCAGTCCGGCAACGGAGTATGGGTGGAGAAGAGCGTGTAAGAAGATGGAGAGAGGAAACACTAAATATTGCTATGTTCAAAGCAATGATATCGGAAGATATGAATTGGCCGACAAATATTGAAGAACAAAGAAGAAAACTGGCCTCACACGTAGCTAAAGCACGTGACATAGCTATGGTTAGAAGATCAAATTGCCCAAACCGTAAGCCAGTGTATTCGTGGAATGCGGAAACCGCAAAATTGAGGAAGAAATGCGTACAAGCAAGACGTAGACAACAAACGCATTATCACACTTCTCAGTGAGATGTATACAGAGATATCTATAAGCAGGAAGTGAAGACCACTAAAAGTTCCCATCAAAAGAAGTAAAATTGCAGGTAACAAAAAACTATGTGACGATGCGGATTCAAATCCATGGAGAGAAGCGTATCGTTTGGTCATGGCAACGCTAAAGCGCAGTAGAACGGAAGTTCCAAATTACCTCCTTTTCATGAATGAAGTGGTCGAAAGCCTGTTTCCAAAATGAACTAGCAGGTTGGCGTCTAGGAAACCGTAATGTTGAAGGGTTGCCGTATAACATTGCATTGGGCACGCTGCGAACTCCTTCATACTTAATGCGAATAGTTAGCAGTTATCATAGATCAGAAGGCACCAAAAAAATATATAGTGACGGCGGGCGTTCCTCGCGGATCTGCGCTCGGCTTCCTATTTAGTATTATTCTGCATGACATAGTGCTTGGCTTGGCTACAACTGGCTGCGGAGAAGACAAAGATAGTGCTGATTACAAACACGAAAAAAGGTGAGTAGATCGCTATACAGGTGGATAGTCAGGGCATAACATCGTCACCAGTAATCAAATACCTTGGAACGGTTGAAATGGAGCAATGGAAATGTTGCCTTCTACTTCACGCATATTTTGAGCGGCCATGGTTGCTATGAGCAGCACTTACATTGGAGGAGTCATGCTAACGAGCCATATTGCCCAGAGTGTGTGGAACACAATGAAACTGCTGAGCATACAATGTTCCAATATCCAAGATTTGCGATCGAGAAGGAGATAATAAGCCAAGCTATAGCAGAATACGCACAAAAATACAGTGGCGCCTATGCTGCGCCAGCCCGAAATTTGGAATCTAATACGACCACGTAAGTAGAACCGTAATGGCTAAACGTCGGTCAAACGATTTAGATAACCACATGACAAGCAACTTGAGCTGAGTCTTGGACGTATTACATCCCTTGATGTAATAGTTAATGATGGCTCCGGGAAAATTCCCGTCGGGCATAGAGGGGGTTTAGTGCAGTGGAAATCCCATACTGACTGACTGGCTGTCAATGCTTTCTCCACGTTTAAAAAAAAAAAAAAACAAAAAAAAAAACAAAAAAAACACAGAAGCAGCGTCATGACCAATTAGCAGATAGCAGATGTAGTGTGAAAACAGACAACACAAAAACAATAATAAGAATAATAACAAAGCAAGAAAAACACCTACAAAAATAGAAAAACTTTAACACATGGCTTGACAAACACATAACAACAGCAATTAACAGGTGTACGAATTCGTAACTTTGACGGCCACCTGTACGTGTTTGTGTGTAGGTACCACATATATTATTGCATCACTGCGCCAAAATAGATACAAGTAAATGTTAAAGATTTCTTACTGTAGAATCAAATAAACAATGATTTTATTTTTTACGTACACATATATATTATACATATATATGTACGTACATTTATGCTATTTAATTCTCGTAAAAGTTTAAAACAAGCGCGTTCTTACTTTTGTTTTAATTTTCTCTGTAAATCTCTGTAAATCAATTAACTTATTTTGTTGCACTATAACGAAAACTTATGCAATCAAAATATTGTTGATTTGTTTGCTTGTTTGTTTCGATTTAATATATATATAATTATTTTTACACTATTTATGTATATTTAAAAGTGCCGAAGAAAAAACCGTAAAAGCATTTGAACTCATAATCGTTTAGAGAAAAACTATTCTTCTAAAGCGAACGATAGGGTCGGGCACACAATTTGCAGCCGTCAAGACAATTGGCTTCTTTGACTTCTACTCGTTTAGTCAGTCAGTCGTTGGTGTTTTTCTTTAATTTCTTTTATACCCGCATAGGTAAAATGAAAGTATTTTAACTTTGTCATTAGCTATGTAACAGTCACGAATGTTTATTGAAAGGAACTATATTTAAATTTTAAATAAATGTCCAGACGTCTGGTACTTCGTTCGTTTGACTAATGCGAAATTTCAACAAATGATCAAAATTTGCGCAGACATTCTATGAGACTCTATTGTATGACTTTATGACTTTATAACTTTAATCGGACGTAACCTATCAACTGTTGCGAGGCATTTTAACTTTCAAATATACATGATTCGATATCCGTATGAAGCCAATAGACGCAGTAGTTATAGTTGTTGTTGTAATTGTACTCTCTATTTTACTCTTTTTTATTTTATTTCACGTTCAAAATTTTTTCATGACAGTTTTTTAACATTTTTCTATATTTTTTTTAAGATTTTTCTATTTTCAATTATTCGAATCGAATTCTTATAATATCTGAATGTTGTAGTCTGTGATACCTTTTTAAGACTTCTGAAAAATAACAAACCAACATTTAGATTGACTTCCAGGGAGGTGCAGAGTTCGAATTCACAAAAATGAAATTTCATTGGAAAAGGACAAAAAAAAACAATTTATGTATGTTTGCGTTCAAAGATGGGTATCCAAAAGTCACCGTATATCACTTGTAGCTGTTTTACTTGTTAGATTAAAATTTTCTTACTCGTATTTTCCTTTTATTCATTTACATTTCATGTTTAATGTATTATTTTGGTCTAATGCCAGTTAGTTACGTTGCTTCGTTTTGTTTTTTGCTTTTTTCACACTTCTTTTCGCCTTTAGCCGCCCCTCATGGCCATTATCAAGGCTTTTGTTTTGCTTTGTCGTTGTTTGTTTTTGTTCTCGTAAAAGCAATATCGCGTCACAGCGCTGCTACTAAGAAATTTATGAATGAATTTATTTATTTGCTTGGCTCTATTCATATCTGATCAGTATAATTCGAAAAGGCATGTTAAAGATATATTAGGAGGGTAAATATACAAAAGAAAAAACGAACTGAACTACCAGCCGTTATGGCTCACCTATCCATTATTTACACACTCGAACCGTAATCTAAAAGAATAACCTAAGTCTAAAGATGTTGTCGGTTACTTTAGTTCGCTTGACTATGAAAGCGGCTTCAATGTGTGTATGTCAATTCAAAGCCGAACAATTAGTGGATGGACACGGCTTAAACTAATTTCAGAAAATCTATGCATTTCAGAGAACTTAACTTCGACGGTAAACTTAACGTGTTTTTTTTTTTGTGCTTTTGCGAATTAGAGAATGAATGAAATAGAAATGGCTCGTTACAAGGAGAGAGTTGAATTAAATAAATAGCTGATAAAGACTGAACAAAACAAAACACAATTTCAATTAAAAAGTTTTCAATAATGGCAGACTCAAAATTCAATTTTTTATATATAACCCCTTGAAAACCAAAATAGTTGAGAGAAAATTTGTATCAAAAGTTAGTATGATGTAATAATATAATAATCATCCGATAAAATTCGGATAAGAAAGAAGCAATAAATAAAGACTAGATAACTGAATCAACAGATAAAAAATAAGCAAAAAACAATTATTAGAAAAGTTTAAAAATAAAAATATAAAAGCAAAAAGATTCACATTTTTAATACGAATCCTAAATAGTGGTATATATACATGCAGATGTTACAGTTATTTCCTAAATATCTTAACTAAGTGCCTTTTTAAAATTATAAAAAACACACACATAGTTTGTTCACCCATCCTATCCCAAAGTAAAAATTTAAAAAATAAAAGTAAATTCTTTTCCAAAATAAAAAGAAATAGATAAACTGTTCAAAAAAGCTTTTATTCCATAAAAGGTCACAATATAAAACGCCTTTACGGTTAGTTGAAATACATTTTTATTAATTAATAATCGTTTTCAATAACCGAAATTTTTGCGCTTTTTTTTTTTAATAAAAATAGTCAAATAAAATAAAATGGAGTAAAACCACATAAAAGAGTAAAATGTAAAAAATGTAGCATAATATGTTATTTAATTTAAATAAACTAAAGACAACTGAAATATTACTTAAGATAGTGAATTTGCATTACACCTACCGTTACCCGCTGTAGGCGAACCGTCCTAGGCTTTGTAGGTAGCCTAAATTTCAGAATTATTGGATATACGATAATTGTCCGAAATATCGATTATGCTTATATGAGCCGTTTATTTTGAAAGTGGTTTAAGTCCATATTTAAAAAAAATTCAGTTAGTGATAACAATAATCACAATCCTATATAATCTTTTTTTTTATAAACAATTTAAGTTCAGTATCATTAAAATCGATATGACTTGGGGCACTTGAAAATTAGTTAGTTAACGAAATGCAAAAAAATTTATTTTGAAACTGCTTTAAGTCCACTGAAAGAAATAATTTTGACATGGAATGTCTTATGTCACAAAATTCTCAACCTAGGTCGTCATAATTTTCACGATAATGAAGTTTACATGTAAGCCTGGGATGAAACTTTGGCTTCGAGAGGTTCTCATGAAGTAGCATCTTGTATATTAAAACACCTCAAAAATCTTAGAAATCAGAAACATATCATAGCTTACAGCGATATGTGCACTGGGCAGAACAGGAATATAAAATTGGCAGTAACATGGTTGAAAATTGTGCAATCGGCAGATAATAATGCAGATATTATTGATCGTAAGTTTTTACTATCAGGACATTCATTTTTGCCAAATGATAGTGATTTTGGAGTGATGGAAATGGCTTTGAGGAAAAATTATTTAATGTATGTCCCCCCGGATTACTATGAAACCATAAAAACATGTCGAAAGAGTAACAAATTTATATTAACTAAAATGAAACGTGAAGATTTTTTTTCTACAAAACCTCCGGAAGAAGCAATTCATAAAAGATTAAAAAACACTAGTGGCGAACCTGTAAATTGGCTAAGGATATGTTGGATACGATTTACAAAAAGTGAACCCTATAAAATGTTTTATAAAGAATCTATGGAAGTGGACACAGAGTTCAAAGTACTTGACTTATTACCTTGTCGGGGAAGAACAAGGAACTTTAACAAAATAAAATTAACACCATTATACAAAAATGTACGTCCCATTTCAACTCCTAAGTATAAGGATATGATGGAGTTACTAAGGTATTTACCACGTATGCGCCATGAATATTTGAACAACCTCACACACAATCTAAATGGGGAGAAATAATATGGCAAAATTTTTAATATTATTCTTAATAAATGAATGTTAGTTTAATTTTTTAATAAATAAATCTAAAAAAAAGAAAAAATTAACTTATAATAATATTAAGCAAAGAACATAAAGTGGACTTATTCCTCTTCACAAAGAAAAGTCATTTTATTAATTTTGAACGTGGTTTAAGTCCATTTTAGGTTCTGAAACACAGCTTATTTTCCTAGTAGAGTTTACCAAGCGTATTACGTTATATATTCTAACATGTTTAAGGTCACAAAGCCATAAAAACAACTTAATACCAGTTAACAATATTCAATTTCTCAATATAACAAAAAATGAACTTAAACCACTTTCAAAATAAACGGCTCATATGGTTAGATCTGATTGTCCTATAACCGATAACTAAAAACAATATTCAAAGCACTTTCGTTTATTTGAAACTGTACAATCAATCAGTCTCTATATACATCGAACGAAAATATGGAACACGATACTACACTTTCATAAGCATCGAAATTTTCAGTTGTTAATTTGCTAAATAACAGAAGGAGAAGAAGTCTTAAATTCAAAATTTCATAAATTTGAGTTTCATCAGAAAAAAAACACAAAACAAAAAAAAATAAGTTAGAAATGAAACAATGAAATGTTTATTTGTTGATTTACATAAACAAACTAAAGTCGAGCCGTCTGAGTTAATAACTTATTTATATAAATTTACTCAAACCAGATTTAAAGCGTAAGATTGGCTCCTCTTAAATTAAAATGAAATGAAAGGCCAAAAAGTATTTTTGCTTTTCAAATATTGCTTACTGATTAAATTTAAACAAATTCATCTCAATGGCAGTAAGGTGATGTTACCCGTCTCGAATGGCAGCATACCCCGGGGAATGTGTCCATGCATACATGAATAACCACATGCGGTAAATACAAAAAAAGTATAAAGAATTTTGAAATATTCAACCAATGATAACGTATGAAAGTGTTGCTTTATTTATCGGGATCTTACAGACTTTTTTTTCCGAACGAAATCTTTGCTTGATTTGTTTGAAGGCATGTCCAAAAACCATCCTCTTTTTTCTAACTTGGAGGTTAATTTCGAAGGAGGAAAAAAATTGAAATTAAATTTAGTTTTTCAAACGGAGGCCACACGGTCACACAAACATATTCTTTGCTACTTTTCGGAATCATATTTTTAAACGTTACGAATATTTTATCAACCAGACCCAAAAGGATTGTAATAAAAGTCAAAAGATTTTGGTTAAGTTAGTTTCTTTTCCGCCTCCATTTTGTAACTATCGTTAGTCTAGTTTCAAGTTTGTAATACTGTTTCTTCGTTATAAGCCCAGTTCTTTACGGGACAACCAGCAAACATTGCGAAAGACATAAATAGGCGCAAATCGCTACGTAGTGCTTTACTCAACGCTGCACACAGGATTGAAATGATCGGGAATACAATCTGCTTTTCTTGCTATATATTCATACTATACACATGTATGTGCATTAATAACATATGTGAGAAAGGGCACATTTCTATATATGGTTTCGCATTCTTCCCACAACAAATATATCATCCAATATAAATCAGTTCAACTTTATCAGCTGTTTTATTAAAAACAGCTGCTTCTCAACAGCAATAATAAACACTCAGCAAGCTTTTTTAAATTACTTAAGCATTAAAAAAGTCATGAGTTGCATATGATAAGTTCAATTACTTTAATTTAATTAAAAAAACAAAAACTCGTTTGCAAATGATCAGTTTGAAAACAAACTACTGCTATTCTTCTCGTTTCAGCACTTCCCAATCGAGATGGCAAAGAAAACTTCTATGAAATCCTATGTGATCGCTGAAAAGTAACAATATAACGAAAACCACTTGTCAATCAAAAGGAAACCAATGAAAAGTTTATGTTTTTAATAAAAAATGCAAAAAAGCCGTGCGCTGTGGTAAGCGAAACAAAAGCACACAGTCACACACGCACACATTCATATGAGTGTAGAGAATGAGAATGAGGTCAATGTATGCAATGTATGCATTGTACGAAAGAAAACTGCGAAGAAGTACACCACGCCCCTACAAGTGAATTAGATGCTAAATTTACTTAAAAATCTCTCCAATTTAAAAAATGTAATCTGTTTCTATTTTTTCTCTCAAAGTGTTACTAAAATATTATAGGCTTACTTACCGAACTTCTCTTCTGTCTGACCATCATCACCAGGCAATTCTAATTGATCCATGTTTTTCTTTTTTTTTGGAATATCTTTTAATACTTTTACACTTTTTTTTATTATTTGTTTTCTTTAAACAATTTTATTGGTTTTCACTTTAGGAAATGGTAAAACTGCATTTACTTATTTTTTTTCTTTTTGTTTCACAAATTCTTTACTGGGTTTCAAAAGTTCTTCATAAAGTTTACACAGGAACAAAAAAAAACTGCACACAAATAATTTTCATTTCTTCTTATTTTTGCGAAATAGTGTTGCCAAGATTCGAATTCACCTGAACTTAATTGTCACGTTTCTTCAGTAGCGAATAAGAAAAGTTCAATGGCATAAAAGGAAACGATCAGAATATTATTTTTGAACTCAATATTCTGATTTACATCAGGAATTGAAACTTTTCGCATCATATAAAAACAATTCGCATATACATCAGTTACGCTACTTGCATTGCGTAAAACAGCTGTCTATGTTCACAGCAGATGATTACATCTATTCGCATAACAGGTGAAAATTAAACATATAACTGTTTGCATAGCTTTTTGTTATCTGCAATAAACGTATGCTATAATCTACTCCTACTCACCTTATTGGAATAAAAAGGAAAAAAATGATCTATATACAATCTTATGCATGAATTGCTTAGCAAATTATGTTATCGATTACCTTTTACATTCATAGAGTTCCCTACATTTTAAACTTAAATAAAGAAGAATATTGTTGACTTTAGGAAGCTAATGGCAACCTTCGCATCGATAACGTCATTGAGTTTGTTGATATTTTTGATGCATTTTATAAAATGTAATAAAAAAGTTTTGGTGTGCAAAAAATTAATAATGATAAATTAAAAATAAATAGTTTCAAACTGTTACAAGTTGCATATGTTGTTAGATGTGCATATAAGTAACCAATTAAGGATTTGTTCATTATTGAATTCTAGTCAAAGTTTTAGGTTTGTTTGCATAATTTTAACAGAAAAAAATTCTTAAATTATATTTTAAACGAAATTAGGAATCAACCGAAGTATGGATATACCAATACATGCTTTAACCCAAAACCCCACTGCTGCTTGGAAAGAACTTTCGAAAACACAACGTGTTATTAAAGTTACCATGAAACCACCGCAGGCGGGAGTGGCTTTCAATAAAGCTCGCGTGGTTTGTATGAGCGATACACACTCACTGACTCCGTATGTCAAATTCGATATACCTGACGGGGATATATTCATTCATGCCGGAGACTTCACGAAATGCGGCCTACTTAAAGAGGTAGAAGAATTTAATAATTGGATTGGTACCTTGCCTCATCGTTACAAAATAGTTATTGCCGGTAATCATGAGCTAAGTTTCGATCAAAGTTTTACGCACCCATTTCAAAGTCAGACGCATACTGAAAGGTATTTGTCATAATGCCTAAAGAAATGGAAACTTTTTAATTGTGTGTAAAAATTATTTTATAGAACCAAACATACCGGTATGTCTATATTGGATGATCTCCCAACTTTGGGAAACGCGAAAGAGGATATTGTTGAGGCGGTACAAACGTCTAATATACGTGATGTTCTTACCAATTGTACATATGTACAGGACGAACTATTGGAAATCTGGGGTATACGCATTTATGGTACTCCTTGGCAACCGGAATTTTGTAATTGGGCTTTTAATATTCCACGTGGTCAACCTTGTTTAGACAAATGGAACCAAATACCCGATGATATAGATATATTAATTACTCATACGCCACCCTTGGGTCATGGCGATCTATGTTGCTCGGGTGTACGAGCAGGCTGCGTGGAATTGTTAAATAGCATACAAAAACGTATTAAGCCAAAATATCATGTATTTGGTCACATACATGAAGGTTACGGTATCACTTCAGATGGCCGAGTTATTTATGTAAACGCTTCTACATGTGATATCAATTATTTACCTAACAATCCGCCGATAGTGTTTGATGTAGCCTTACCGCCTGGAATCCGTAAAGACTAGAATCTTACAATAAAATACATTTCGTAAAGTGCTGATTCTTAATTAGTTTATATTATAACATTTATAAACTAATTTAATCTCGTTTTCCCGCCTAAGTCAACCGCGTGTAGCCGTACTTTCATATGAAAATCCTTACAGACATCAACCAATTCTACTAGCGTCCATCGAACGTATACTTAATATTGATAAAAAAAATTATTCCCGAGATATTTTTTGTCAGGAATTTGATAAATCGGTATCCGAGTATTCGTCAAAGGTCGCATTTACAAATTAATTTAATTTCATTTGTAGAAAATGTACTCATATGTATTCACACATATGAACGCATACATATACACGTTCATGTACACATAGAGAGACACACACGTGTGTTAATCAGAAACTTGATGCTAACATTTATGACAGTTATGTGGAAGTTGTTCGCAAACATAACATTTTGGGTCATTAATAAGCAAAATTCGCCCTAAGGCGAATATAATATTTTCGTTTTAGATAAATTGTATTTCATTGAATAGCAAAATTTTTTTTTGTTTATTTTTTACGTAAAATATCAAAAACTGCTTTGTGATGAGCTTATGAGCGGATACGGATGTGCTGAAATCCACAAAGTTTGAATTTATTTACCGATATTATATTTTCTATATAATATATTTTTTGCACATCGTGTTTTTTTTTTATAGTTTAATATAAATCAAATATATATTGTGTGATTTATTAGTATTGTTATAAGATGATTCATACTTTAGAAGTTATATATTAGGAAAACAGTCAATAAATGTATACAATACTATGATGAAATGAAGTTACTTTAAATATTTTGTTTCGAAGGACGTAGTTGAGAAAAATGATGGACGCTGCTTTCATATAAGGGAATCATTAGAAGGATTGCTACTATTTGGGAAAAAGTGGCAGCGCTATCGCCATCATCTTCAATTAATCATAAAATGCAATTTCCAATATCCACCACTAAGATAAAAAAAAAACATCATTAAAATTAACGGAGTCACAATCTCTCTCTTGCTTTGCCTATAATTCTCTTTCTCCCTTGCGATGGAGAGAACTCTCCACAAAGAATGTAACGGCATGTCTGTTAGCAAAGCATTCCACTACTAGTTGATGGTGTGAGCAATTAAGAAGGATAAGTTACGATCATATAGGCACATCACTACTGCTGCTGTTTGTTTAATTCTAATTATTGTGTTAAGTTTTACATCTTAATTTAAGGTAAAGAAAATTGCTCAGGCGTTTAACACGGACTCAATAAATTAAATAAAATGGTAAGTAAGAAAAGTAAATTTTTCGAAAGTGAGGTTAAATTCAGGTTACTCTTTAATAAGGGTTGTGTGGTGCCATTCAAGACTTGTTGTCAAAATTCCTTACATTTACTTAACGTGCTTTATAAAAATCAAATTATCAAAACGATAATTGATGAAATTGATCAAAGAAAACGTATTAAATTCTTTCAAATTTGGTACAAGCTATTCTATAGTTCCGATCTTTTCATTGTCAATAATTCGGTATACATTTTTTAAGGCCTTGTTAGTAATCTACAAAATGGCGTTGCCGAAGATCTACAAATGGCATAATGAAATTCAATCTTGTTGTTCTAAGTGTAAGTTCAAATGGTCACAGGAATCTTTGCCATCCTTTCATTCAGGATTGCAAGCATGTCTAGAAATATAAAGTATTGCTTGCCGTCACAAAAACTTATTCCTCCATTACTTATATATCCTTTTACTGAGTCGACGCTAGTTTTCTTTTTTCTAACTTTTTACGATGTCTCTCCTCTTTCACTTTACAATTGCAGCGCGAAGTAATTTCAATACAGATCGGCCAGGCTGGTGTACAAATCGGCAATGCCTGTTGGGAATTGTATTTGCTCGAACATGGCATTAATCAGGATGGAAGCATGAAAAGTAGGGAGGATATTCTTGCTAGTGGCATTACTTCGACTGAGGTGAAAGATGATGGTTCTGATGCTCGCACCTTTTTTTCTGAGACCAGCTCCGGTAAACAAGTTCCACGCTCCATATTTATTGATTTGGAGCCGACGGTAATTGATGACGTACGAAATGGGTCGTTACGTAATCTTTATCATCCCGAACAAATGATTTCGGGTAAGGAAGATGCCGCCAATAATTACGCTCGTGGCCATTATTCCATTGGGAAAGAAATCATTGATAATGTAACAACACGTATATCGAAAATATCTGAACAATGTGATGGTTTGCAGGGGTTTTTGATATTTCATAGTTTAGGCGGTGGTACTGGCTCAGGTTTCACTTCTCTACTAATAGAGCGCTTAACTAGCGATTACAGTAAAAAATGTAAATTGGATTTCGCTGTCTATCCGTCACCCAAAATTTCGACAGCTGTCGTTGAGCCATACAACGCTTTACTAAACACCCATTCGACTTTGGAACATTCGGATTGTGTTTTTATGGTAGATAATGAGGCTATTTATGAGATCTGCAAGAATAGTTTACACGTGGATCGTCCGGACTATCGAAATCTAAATCGCCTCATAGCTCAAATTGTCAGTTCGACCACAGCCTCTTTGCGTTTTAGTGGTTCAATGAATGTCGATTTGAATGAATTTCAAACTAATTTGGTTCCCTTTCCTCGCATACATTTTCCATTGGTGGCTTATGCTCCGCTGGTGTCAGCCGCTCGCGCTTCACACGAACAGCACGCCATTCCCAGTTTAACTAATGCCTGTTTCGAGTCCAGCAACATGATGGTGAAATGTGATCCACGAGCCGGAAAGTATATGGCCTGTTGTATGCTCTACAGGGGCGACGTAGTACCGAAAGATGTGAACGCTGCCGTAGCAGCCATTAAATCCAAACGTCATATACAGTTTGTGGATTGGTGTCCCACTGGCTTTAAAATAGGCATTAATTATGAACGCCCAGCATGCGTACCGGACGGTGATTTGGCGCAAACGTCACGTGCTGTTTGCATGCTCTCCAACACCACGGCCATTTCTGTGGCTTTCAGTAATTTGTGCCATAAATTTGATTTAATGTTTAAGAAGCGAGCATTCGTACATTGGTACGTTGGAGAAGGCATGGAAGAGGGCGAATTCGGCGAAGCACGCGAAGATTTGGCTGCATTGGAGAAGGACTATGAAGAGGTCGGTACCGATGAAACCGAACCAGGCGTCGACGATGACGAGTATTAGACATATAAATTTCATGCCGATTAATTAATGGCTTGCAGCTATGATTGAGTTTTGAATTAAAAACAAGTTATAAATAAAAAAAAAAAAAGGGATTGTAGTCTATCTGAAATATCGTTGTATGCCATACAATATTTAGTTTTGAAATATATTTGAGGAAGTCAACGCTTTTAATCATTTTTGCAACTAATTTTTCTGAAATTTCTGCATGCTCCTGCCGAGTTTCATATATCACAGAATTATGGAACTGCTTTTTGCGGAAATTGGATTAATTAAATTAAAAGATTAATTAAATGCTTTGTTCTTTCACTCATATCGTATGGTGCATGAGTATATGACAAGTTGTCGTAAACAAGTCGGCCAGACATGTCTTCCGCAAGTGGTGATATGATAGGATATCACAGTTTCCGCTACGGATATTGGTTTCCAAACTTCCGACATATTTTAATGTTAGAAATCTAGGTTTTCTCCGCAAGCGTACGGGGACGAGAACACCAAGATCTGTATTTACATGAGCAAATTCACTTTGCGAAATCTGAACGGACGATGAATTTATCCTATCTCACCGTAAATACTTAATATCACGCTGTAAAATTATGGAACACGTTACGACTTCACATCGAAATACCAGTTAGCCCGAATGGCTATAAAATCTTTTTCTAACCTATAAATCGCATCAATATCTTGCCTTTATTTCTTATACTGTACAATGTAGTTATATTATCTATATCTTTCATGATCAGTAATGATTATTATAGTATAATTGAATTGAGATTATTATTATTATTAATGTTCCTATAAGAGAGAGAGAGAGAGAGCTTAGATGACTGTAGAATTATTGGGTTCTATTATAATTGGTATAAAAACACTCCATCTGGTGTGTATCCACGTGTTAGGTAGCCCAGAAATTTCTTGCGCCTTTTCACTATGAAATAAGATAATGTTTTTATACCCATCACCAAAGAATGACGGGTATATTCATTTTGTCAAAACGTTTACAACGCCCAGAAGGAAGCATCAGAGACCCTACAAAGTATATATATTCTTGATCAGCATCAAATTCGAAGTCGATCTAAGCATGTCCGTCCGTCCGCCTGTGTAACGTCTGTTGTTAACATTCTTCTGGAACATGAGAAGTTCTTGCATGCAGGTTGGTGTTGAAAACGGGTCAAATCAGTCGAAGGATACTCCCACAGCACCGCGTAAACTGAGAACACCTCTGTTTTTTAAAGGGAATAAAAAATTGATTTGTTGCTCATTACTCATAAACTACAGCAGATAAATGTATAAAACCTTGAACGCATATTCTATAGGCGTTGCTGTAGCATTTGTTCACATGGAAAAAACTGAGTACGCCTACCCAATATTATCTATGTGTTTGCGCAACTTTGTAGTATTTGTGGTAAACATTCTCCCGTTAGCAGAAAAAGAATTTGGAATTGACCTAAACTTTCCAAAGGACACGCCTACAGAGCCCACATGCCTCTACGCCAGAAACCCTTATTTTGAAAACAGAAGAAATCAGCTGCGCCCACTCCATATTATAGATGATGAATATTTTGTTCTTTTACTTCTTTTGTCTTTTTTTGGGGTAAAAGTTGATGAGTATAAACATTGCGGCCCGACAAAATTTAATTTTCTTACTTGTTTTATATATGAGGAGCAGACTTTATTAAGTTATATATATACCATTTTGTCCTATAATAACTGGACACATTTTTTTCGAGCAATTTCATTACCCTCTTCCCACAAAATTTCTAACCTTTGGCAGCAAAAAAAAATTTCTGGGTATGGATTTACTCTGTCAGCTGAATTGAAAGTTTTTCCAGATAAAGAATTTTGCAGAGAACGAAGGGGATGGTAAGATGTGATGGTGCAATGTCAGGACAATATAGCGGATGTGATAATACATCCCAAACAAGTTCTAATAATTTTTAGCGGCTAAGTAAACAAGTATGGGATCTTGCATTATCGTAATAAAAGACAATATTTTTTTGGTTGACTAATTCTGGACGTTTCTGCTACAAGACTTCATTTAATTTGGTTAATTGTTCATAGTGTACTTCGGAATTAATTGTCATGTTATCCGGCAGAAGTCTTTCCTTTATAATCCCAATATACTGACCATAAAACCTTCTTTTTGTGGACATTTGGTTCTGGTGTTGCTTGAGATCCAATCCGTTTCTCATTACTAATTGCAATTCTCGTCAGAAATGAGTCGTTTTGCTTTGGTTTTAACACTGCAGATATTAATGCGTTGTGTTAAATGATTTCCAGCTATCCAGCTTTTTTACAAATCCCAGGCTTTTTGTGCAGTCACTAACAGATGTTTTGAATAAATTAAGTTTCTCGTCAATCGCGAAAGCGTTATGTGTCGATCAGCTTTAATCATAACCTCTTGCCGGTCGTCATCGGCGGCATTTGGCCTACCAGAATGCGTGTGCAGCTGCTTTACCTTTTTTGACCTAAAAAAGTAAAATACGTCTTATATGCTCACTTTGATCCTTCATTTGAAAGAATTACCTGTCATTCCTATAACACAACCGATCCCTTTGAAAGTGTTTTTACAAAATGACACTTGAGCCTGCTCTAGATTACTATGTGTACTTTTAACCCTAATTATCTGCCTAGCTACGTGAAAAAATGGGTGAACGTGAATGAGTTTGGCAGCAATCCACCCATCGACCTATTTTCGCACTTCATTAACTTTGCCAGCCAAACCATGCTGTACCGATCCGAACAAGTGTTAATCAGGGGGGGGCCCAATGTCTGATGAAGACGCATTCGAGCTGTAATCGTGTATCGTGGACAATCCTTGCAAGAAGTGGGAAAATTCAGGTAAGTGTTGCGCATGGATCAAGTTGTAAAACAGGCTTGATTCCTTATAAGCGATATGAAAATAGACACGGTAGCTTCAAAAAGTAATTGGACAAGATAATCGCACTCAAAGTGAGAAAATTTGGACGAACCGAGATACTACACATACCCTGGATCACGTTAAATTTCGAAACCGTTTCAGATTTGTTCGTGTTGAAGGGCCTATTGCCGCAAACGCTGAGATAGAAAGTGGGTATAAATTATCTGATTTGACAAAAAAAAAGCTGAATCAAGCTGAACGTCAAGTTCCCATTTAAAAAATCAGTGATTAGTAGAGCGCTGTGATATAATAAATGAATGAATGGACAGGATGGGACCACTGCTTGGACCCCCCCCTCAATATAAATGTTTTTAGAAAAATGAAGGCCCGCGTTGTCCTCGATACCTTGGTGATTCTAAATTTGATTGATAAGTAAAGCTAAAATGTCATTGGACCATTCAGAACTGATTGCCGTTTTGTGTGCCTGCGAGCACTATTGTAAGTCGAATAGAGTTGTCTTAGCACAGAGTACTACTTACTATTATTTTGGAAATATGCGTGAAAAAAACATTTTTTTTTTTGTTTTCTTTTCTATCTGTTACAATAAAATTCTTCTTCTTTTTTTTATGCCTTCTTGCTATTTATTTGGTTTTTCCGTTAGAAATAGTTTTTTATTTAATCATTTTTTAATTTTATTTATTTATTTAAGTTTTTTTTTTTTTGAGAATTATTTTATGGAGACTTAACTAAAACAAATTATTTATTTTATATTTTTTCTATTCAATAATGATTCAATATTAGTTTTATATAAAAATAGTTGTTGTTGGTGTTGTAGTGGGAAATTTTTTTTTTAATTTTCAAAATATGATTCAAAGCGTAACCTGCAATTTATTTATTTATTTATTTATTTTTTTTTTTTGAAAATTGAAAACCTTTCCTTGTCTTTGAATTACAATTTAGCTAAATTTAAACAATATTTTATTTAAAATATGGCAAAATAAGGACAAAAAAAAAGTATATTATCAATAAAAAGAAAAAAAAAGGGTACGTATGTATGTCGAAAAGAAATTTTTTGTTTCGTATATCCAATTACAAATATAAAGTGTGGCCAGAACTACGTATTTGTAGTACAGCAAGTTTCTAATGATTGGCTGGTTTTTGTGCCGTGAAAAAAATAGAAAGAAAAAACCGAAGTTATTATAAGACATCATTAGGTTGAGATAAAAACTAATTGATTAATTGATATAAAGTATTGAGGTGTATGTATGTATGTAGTTACATGCGTACGTCTATATAGGTATGGTATTAATCTTTAATATGGAACATTGGAGAAGAGATATGAGACACTTTCGCCATTATGTGTTCTTCTCACTGCCTCTGCGAACATTATTGAAACGTCAATGCACTAAGAAAAAGAAAAAACAAATTTTTTAAGAAGAGAATTGATTGCGCAAAAATTTTATTTGCTACTAACTTGAATTTTGGGACAGTCTCGCATATGGCCGTCTTGTGGTATGGTGTTAGTAACCACTACCGCCTCAAAGCAAGCATTGTTTATACGTGAAATAGCTGGTCCGCTGAAGATTCCATGGGTTAAGATCGCGTAAACCTATAAACAAATAGCTTAAGTCTTCGTCTTCATTTTTTTTTTTTGCAAAATATATATTACCTTTGTAGCTCCTGCCTCGACTAGACGATCAGCGGCATGCACAATAGTGCCACAGGTGTCGGCCATGTCATCAACCAATATGGCTATCTTATCTTTGACATCTCCCACCAGAACCATTGAAGCGACTTCGTTAGCTTTTTTCCTTTCTTTATGAATTAAAGCGAATTCCACGTTTAAGCGATCAGCAATAGACGTCACTCTGCAATAACGGGGACGACGGGCTTAACTTAAAGCATTTATTGATATTATTTGGACACTTTTGACTTTTCAATGTGAGAAAAGCTATAAAAAAGGAACGTAAAGAGTCTGCGAAAAGCAGATAACTACATTTGTCAGTTTGGTAAGA